>VWPW01003301.1:0-100367 GCA_013389825.1 Crypturellus undulatus | reverse complement strand
TTTGAAACTAAACTGCAGGTGTAAAACATACATGTGTGTGTGCGGAGTGGGAATGTATGCCCCTCTTTGAATGCGGCCCAGACAACAGCTTGACTTCACCTTCTTAAAGGTGAAGGAAGCAATTAAGAAAGGCCTTGGACATCACAGTAGTGTGTGCCAGGATGAGCATCAACAACTAGAGCTCCCTGCCAGCTCCGGCCTGGCTCTGCGAAGGGCTCTGGGACGGCTCCCGGCTGCCCAGGAGCAGGGATGAGGCGCGGGGGCAGCTGTCTTCAGCATCACGTGGAAAACCCGAGCTCGCTCCCCGTGCGGCCGCGCTCAGAGCGGCACCGCGCGCCAGGGCTCACGAGGGGGCTGCGCTCCAGCCTGCGCGCTTGGGCTCCGACCGCGTCTGTCTGCGGAGGAGGAGCGAACCGGGGGTTCCCACTGCAGCAAGAAGCAGGTGCTGGATTTTCGTTGTATTCATCCTGTTTCCCCTCAGACATGATGGGGAATAACCCAGGAGGCATCAATAACCTGCTCCTGAGCTCAGCGTGGGTCACGAGTCACTGACTCTGCGGGACCTTACCCACAATCCTAATTTTTAATCTTCTGAAAAATAAAAGAACAATCTTAAGTGCTTGGCTGAACCATTTAATCTATGTGCTTGTTTTGTTCTGGTGAAGTGGGGATAGTAATATTTCATTTTTTTCCCATCATTGGGTAAAGCAGACTATGGCACGTAAGTTCTTGGAGCAGGATTTGACTGTCACTACATGTTTGTACAGCACCTGGTGCTGTGGTTCCTACCTCAGCAGTCGGCAATCCTGCACAGGAAGGATTTTTACTGAATTGAAGCCTATATTGAAAACTTTATATTCAGTCATATAAGAAATAACTGAGAAAGCAAATAGTTAAAGCAGGTATAAGGCTGTCAATTGACAGTAATATAGTGTGTGGTATTTATTCTCTATGGATTAAGATTTGTGATTAATCTTCTCCCAGCACATGCATCCCTTGCTTGAATTAGGAACCTTTTTCGGGGGGGAAAAATGAGTTCAGCATTTATAGTTCAGAAGTAAATCAAGTCTAAAACAGCTTGATTTTGATTTGTTTTTTACACCCTAACAGCCCAAGCTCATGGTAANTCATATTAGAAATAACTGAGAAAGCAGATAGTTAAAGCAGGTATAAGGCTGTCAATTGACAGTAATATAGTGTGTGGTATTTATTCTCTATGGATTAAGATTTGTGATTAATCTTCTCCCAGCACATGCATCCCTTGCTTGAATTAGGAACCTTTTTTCGGGGGGGAAAAATGAGTTCAGCATTTATAGTTCAGAAGTAAATCAAGTCTAAAACAGCTTGATTTTGATTTGATTTTACACCCATGCATGCTAACAGCCCAAGATCATGGTAAACAGAAGACACAGGACTGTTGCACTACCCGTGTCCTGGGCAATACCCGGGGTTCTGCGGGCTCTCCACAACTACTACCCACCTCATGTTGGTCTTGCACATGTAAATACAGGCTGCTGGCACCTTTCATCAGCCTACCTCCCCTAAATCTGTAAAACCATCAGTAAAACTGGAAGAAAACACCATTTTATGTTCTCACCTTGGCAATATTTGCCTGCAGAAGCTCCAGAAACAGTGGAGGGTTGTCCTCGCAATGAAATCCTTCCACTGAAAATGATTTTGCAAATTCAGCAAGGTTGGTGACTTTCGTAGCACAGCAAGGGGTTGTGCTTTTTTTGTGCTGGAAATAATGAACTTTCCCTTTCCTAAGAGAAAGCGTATTTTTTGCTATTCGTTTTCCAGCCTCTCAATATAAAATGAAAAAGTCAACTAGGAAATTGTTCTGTCTGCATGAGGTTTTGTTGGGGCTCTTTTTTGCTGAAAGTCCTGGTTCCCTATGTTCCTTTGCAGAAGGGATCCTAGTGAGTACATTTAATCACACACACTTACAGACATTTTCTGTCCCAAAGTTCTATCCGGGACCATCTCAATAAAATAAGGATCAATTTAGGAAAGCCTAAAACACACGCACCTGCAAACAAAAAACAAATAATGCATGACAGCAATGTCACCTAAGGGGAAGTTACAGGGAAGAGCTGGGCTCCTTGCAGATGTCAATGAACACAGTTTGCAGCAAGGAGAATTCTGCTTTGGTAGGAAAATGTCTCCTCTGTGAGGGTGGCTGGTTGCTGGAGAGAACCCAGAGATCTTGCAAGACCCTTGGAGATGCTCAAGATGCAACTGGACAGGGCCCCAGCCAACCTGATTTAATGCTGAAGTTTTGGCCATGCTTTGAGCAAGTGTTTGGAGAAAATTTACTGCTATTATTAAGCTATCATTTTATAGATTCTATTTTTATCGTGAAAATACATTGTTTCATAAGCAGTGATATCTGAGTATTCATTATTCAGAATAGTTTGTCTTCCAATTACACAAGATCATAAGAAGAAAAGTGACTAGTTTGTCAGGACTGCAGTGCTAAAATAAGCAGCAGCAGCAAGCACAGTTCCCTGGCATGGATCTGGTGTCTCTAATTAGAAAAGCTCTGGAGAGTTAATCTGGTAGTGAGACCTATTGCTGCCTTCCTGCACAACGTGAGAAGGCTGGAACTGAGTATCTCAGAGAAGGGCCCGGAGGCTGGGATTTGGATTATGGAAAATCATGTTATTTATGTGGGAAATATATAAATATATTTGTATTTCTCAAGCATGAGGCTTGGTGCACTGCTGTCAAACGGTTGAACTGCAGCAGGGCTGGGAATTGACTTGCAAAGGCGCAAGTTTTCCTAGGCAGTAAATGAAGATGTGTTGAAAGCCCCATTCCCTGGAAAGCAGTTAGTGCAGAGTAGGCGGTAGTGCCATCCAGCCGCGGGAGAGCGATCCCGCTGGGAATCCCTGCAAGCCTGGAAGGAGAGCTGTGCTGCTGGGCTGGTTTCGTGGTCCAGAGCCTGTGCCTCAATATCTACAAATGCAAGAGCAGTCGGAGGGGGAGATCAGCCTTGCAACGATCAGCCTGGGTAAACCTCCCGGGAGGCTGCTAAAACCCAGCTGCAGCATGGCAGGAAATGCCCTGAAACAGCCAGGTTGTCCCCCAAGCAGGGGGCAGCTACAGCACCTTACAGCACGTGTGTTGCCGTCTCAAAGCAGCCGCTAAGGAGGGGCTGGTTGTTTGGCCATCATCAGGCTGCAAGTTGTGCTGAACCAGCCGTCCCGAAGCTGGCAGCCATCCCCGTCCATGTCACGAAGGCATCTCTGGTCTAATGAGGACAGACATAACTGGAGCCAGAGGCTGGAGGTAAAACAACAGAGCCAACCAGGGACCCTTCTGCCCTCCTCGCCAATTAAATTGATAAGAGCAGTGTTATTTTGTTATTTAATATGAGGCTATTGACCTCTAAAAGAAGAGAAGAGATGGGGAGGAGTTTCCTCCTCCTGAAGGCTTCAAGTCGCGTATTGGGACCTCTCTGACATATATAAGGCCAGCAGGTCCCTTTGAGAGAGGCAAACAGTTTGCAGGTGATGAGTGCTGTTAACCTTAGTCTCCTACATGTTTCAATAACAAAAATAGAATAAACTTGCCCTCCGTGTGCCTTAATACTGTTTTTCTGCAACCAATATTCAAATAAAAGATGGTTTAATTTCTATTTAAGCAGTTCTTGGTTCCTGTTTTAAGACATCTACTACAAATGACAGTTTTGACGTAGATACTGATGTGTGAGGATTGACTGAGTGCCGGTGGACAAAAATAACTTGCATTTATTAGTGATCTGAGCTAAAGTGGTTAGTTCAAAAGCAAACCCCCCTCCATTTCCCTTGGCCAGTGTGTTTCATTTTATCACCTCTCAGCAAAACTTCTAAACATTTCTCTGGTTGAAATATTCATAAGGAGAAGACATGTCGTTATGTTTTTAAGGTGGGCATTTGGGGAGGAAGCAGTGATACATGTTATCATCCCAAAGAATCTCATTTTTGTCCCAGGAAAGCACCGGTGTTGCCTTGTCGGGTCCCAAGCACACAGATGTACCCACCCCTGGAAACCTGCCGAGAGCCAGTGCTAATTCCTCTCATTTTAACGCTGTAGTTACCCGGACACATCTCCTTCTTAATAACACCCTCTCGCATCTCGATTCCCTGTATTTGCACCTTTGCTATGTCAAGCTCTGCAGATAATAACAAAGCGATGCTGCAGGGTAATTTTATCTCTGCTGTCAGTCTACCTATTACTTTGAGAGCGGCAAGAAATTCTTTGGCTATTGCAAGCAAACTCCTCGGGAATGCATAATTGATTACTGAAGCCTCGTGGTGCTGCTGCAGGGATTTGTGTGGCTCCTGCTGCCTTTGATTCCCAGATAGCCGGTCCCACGCTGGTCCCTAGTGCAGCTGATAACATTAACTCGTGCAGTTAATCAAATGAAAGAAATTGCTTCTCCTTATCCAAAGCCTGATGACTTTATTGGACAGGGAGGGTCTCAAATAGAATGTAGCAAGGAGGAGTAGCTGAGACAGGAGACATCTGTAAGGCTGGATGCTCCTGTAGGTTAGGAGTGTTGTGGGGGGATCCAGGAATAGCAACAGAACAATAGTTGATTAAGCTATTGATTAAAAGTATCCATCTGGTTGACGATTTATTGTTGCATTTTTTTCCTCTGGATTAAGAAGTGAAAGAATGAGAATAAATCACATCCATTTAATGATACAGAAAATTGTTCATTTAAAAGTGGAGAGAGCTCAGCTTGTTAGCAGGCTGTTTAGGAGTCTAATACACAATACACTCTACATGGCATAGTAATTTATTAAAGTAAATGTAATGAAAAAGGGGGAAAAATGTTCCATATTATCTATGCATGCATGAATTTATGCATAATATTTCCGTCAGTGGTAATGAGGGACTAAAATATAATTTATCAATGCATGAAAAAATGGGTCTTCTCAGGGCTAAGTGCACCAAGGCAATAGTTATTCTGATAACTTCATATCAGGAGACACGTGAGGGAACATGAACCCTCCTCCTTTTCTTTCCATTCCACTGGGATAATGATATGTGGAAGAGCAATTAGATTGTTATATTAATCCTATCAAAATTAGCCAGAAAGGTTTCTAAGCATCCTTGCAAGATTTGCTGCAAGTGTTGCACAGCGTCCAGTGCAGTTGGTTGCAATGTGTCCTCCCCATCACCTACTTTCTGCCCTCTGCGAAGCTGTTCTCTCCAATTTAAGATCTTTTTGTGCTTTTGGAGGCTGCCGACGGGCAGATCGCAGCACCCTCCTTCCCCGGCGGTGGTGGCAACGTGCAGGTCCTCATCCTAGAAACCAAAATGGTCCTTTAAGAAGCTGATGCCAAGCAAAACTGTGCCTGGTTGGAGCAGGAACCCATTCAGACCTCTGCTGCGCTTGCTTTAGTTCATAACAACCTTGCTACAACGAAATTATTCTGAGATTTTGCTTGAGATTGAGATAGAAATCTGTCCCGCTGGGAGGAAAAACACTATGCAGGGGTTTGCTTACTGCATCAAGGTTGAAGTCTGACTGTTTTGTAGAGTTTCATTGGTTTTGTTCCCAGTATCACATACAAGCGAAAGAAAAAGGTAAGAAATAGAAGGTATTTTCAACAGATGGTGGGTTCTTCAGAGTGCTAAGTCCCTCAGGCAAGCTGAGAAACTGCAAATCACCTCCCTTCTGCAGGAGCTGCACCGCACAAGGTATAAAAATGTGCAAGTGTTTTACATGCGTAGGTTTGAATTTTACTCTAGATTTTGGTGAACAACAATGTTAGCACTAAAAGTTAATGAATGTTGTGTGGAATACAAGGCTTCAGGCAAAACACGAACTAAAATATTGATAAATGAGAGTTTATGGAAAATTGCATAGCGGTTTTTCCAGCAGGTGTTTACACATCCTTCTCTCTGCTTAGGCAGGATGTTACTTAACTTGACATCCTGATAAAACTGTTGTTAACTGGAATCTGAAATAACTTGCTGAGCAATTGCAGATGAAGCCTCCATCTTAAGGATAATATATTTGATTTTACTTGGTGAAGTAGCTCATCTGCATC
Source organism: Crypturellus undulatus (assembly GCA_013389825.1). Taxonomy (NCBI): domain Eukaryota; kingdom Metazoa; phylum Chordata; class Aves; order Tinamiformes; family Tinamidae; genus Crypturellus; species Crypturellus undulatus. Next base: position 94,320 of record VWPW01003301.1, on the reverse strand, counting down.
AGGAAAGTCAGGTTTTCACTTGATTAAAAAGTCTGTATTCTGCTAGAAAACCGGAATGCAGAAAATACCTGATTTGTGGTGAGAAACTGGTGCAATGTTCAGAGCTGAACCTGCCTTTGTGGGACTGATCTGTTCTGGTTCAGGCTGAGTGTCCTGCCCAATGTGCAGCACTGAATACTGAAGACATCCTCATTTAGAGACCTTGGGTGCCGCAACCTGCAGGGTGCCACAAGTGATGCACATCAGAGCCCTCATTTACAGTAGTTGACCACCTGTACTCTCATTTTGTGTATTTTTTAGCAAATTTGTTTCACTCAAGATAGCTCACCACTAAAAAGAGTAGATTTGGTCATACCTGTTGTGTAAATGTTAGTAGTAATGTAAAATATGTTGTAACCAGCGTGTGAAATCCAGTAAATTCGACTGTATTTCTGTATATTTAATAAAACCGCAGAATACCTTGCAGTAGGAAGTGAAAATGATGAGTGTGTCTGTAGTGCCATGGCATTCATCAGTGTCCTGGGTGCGTTCTGGCCTACACCTGCAGTCGCTGGCAATATTTGCTCATGGTGCTGAGGCATTTGCTTTCCGTGACAGCCTTCCCAGGTGTCCAGCTCTTACCTGGGTAAAGTGGGACACATTCAGGTCACAGCTGCTCTATCTGCGAGTGCGCTTAGAGATATTCACTTGTTTATTTTACAGAAGTGAAGATAAATAAGCTTATTAAGTCCTTTAAGATGCTTGGATTTATAGTAACTGCGGACCTCCCATGATCTCGGTGTAAATAAGAGCTCACCATGATATTGCTGTGTGTAAGCCTCCTCAGCACACGTTATTTTTCATAATAAACTCTGCTCAATGAGACTTTATCGCACTGCACTGTCAAGGCTATACTTGCATGTGATGTGCGACACTTTTCTATGCTTTTCTGGCGCTCTGTATTCAGAAGTTTATTGAAAGTAACCCAATTTTAGCACTTAAACATTTACTTCTCCAAAGCTTGAGAGAATTTCCCATGACATCATGGAATTGCCATTGAGATGAGAACTGGCACAGTTCACTTTGATGAATAAGTCCTTTTCTGACCCATTTTTATGATATTGTGGTAAAATCTGTCAGGGCACAGTAAGGTCTGGGGGCGATGGACTCCCATGGTGGCAAGGCTGGACCAGGCATCACTGCTGGGGACTGTCCCACCAACCCCTGCCCGAGCTCCGGGTGGGAGATCTGAGTAACTGAAAATAGGTGACACATGGATCTTTTTACGAATGTTGGATCACCTAATATTCCCATTTGCCCTACGAGCTCAGATTATGGAAGCGCTAAATCAGCATGTGCCCATTTTGAGGGATGTTCAGAGGTCTCTCAAATAAAATCCAAGTCCTTTTGGTTACTACAGTACTGACCACTCACTTCAAAAAAAGTCAGACCCTCTGAGTATAAAAGTGGCAACTGAACCGCTATTGATGTTCAGACTTCCCATGGCCTAAGTGGCTCTACTGGGTATCTGCACACTTTTGTAGAACTAATGCTAAAATTTTGTTATTTCTATAAGCGATATGACTTAGCTGGCTCAAAGTTCAAGACTTACGCTGCCATTTTCCTCTTCGTTTGTGAAGCTTCCCGCTGAAATCAGTAACACGATTAGTACTCATGCGCTCCCAGAGGAGCTTCAGAATGAAAATCTCGCAGGGGAAGATTTTTCCAGCGGCTGCTTTTTAATCTTGAAACCTCTTCATCTCGGTCAGTGTCACGTATTTCCTGGCTGTACTGCAATTTCTCCTCGCAGGAAGAGCCAAGGCTAATTCCATTTGCTCACTCTGGGATATAGGAATTCAGAATAGAGAAATTCCACTTCAAATCCATGTTGTCCCCTGGCTACGTGCCCACTCACCCTTTGCTCGGGGCAGCCGTCTCCCAGGCCAGGCATTGGTACCAGTGAGTGAGTAACTTTTGCTATCATTTATTTCTAGTTTTAATGACAATATCTTAAAAATTATCTAGATTCTCATCTCCCAGGAGCAAATCAGGGCCTCCGCTTCCTTTTCCCACTTTGATGTATCATGTTCTTTCTAGATGTTTTGTAAGAATTGAGAAGGTTTGTAACACAAGTTGCATGGTCATTGGCGTAGCAAAAGGTGCTGGGACGAGTAAGGCCCAGGAGCTGTTATTAAAAATAATAAGTCCTTCATCCGAGTTTGTTTATTTTTCCTTACATTGTTGCAATATTCCTTAGTTATTTATTGACTTTTTTTTTTTTTTTTTAACTCCGCCATGCAATATGCACAAGGAATGCTAATTTTCTCTGTTTGTTGATCTACAGTGCAAGGCTACAAAGCTAACCTTATATAGATTTGGAGATTTTCCACTCTTTGTATTTTAAGAGAGCACAAGTTCTATTTACACCTCAGCTGTTTACTTGCATTTTGGCTTGGTCTTCCTCAGCAGAATCAATTATGGTTTGTTTAAACTGCACCAATGTAGAATGAAAACTGGACTTGTCTAACCCCAGACTTTGTCTCCCTAAGAGGAAAACATGTGCAGAGCACTCAAAGGGTATTTTCCTAGAAAAAAAAAATGCAGCACACACAGTTGAGATGTTTTTAAATAGTAGCCCAGGTTCTTGTTCCATTCCAAGCGTTATGGAGGAGTGTGAGCTGCGCCAGGACGCTGTGATGAGTTACTGCTTAACAACTGTGTAAGTCCTACAGTCCATCTGCATGCTCAGATTTTCCTGCAAATTGTTACCCTTCATTTACACCTGGGGTACATTTAGGGGCACACTGGGAGTCATTTAGTGAAAGGATTCCTGAGACTCCTTACCTTTACTGCAGGAAGCTTTTAGTAATTTTTTTCTAGTTCCTGAAATTATTTTTTCTATCACAGGGTCAGATTGTGTCCTTGTGTCCCTCTACTCATTATCAGATCCTCTGATACTGAATGTCGCGCCTGGTTTCTAGATTCCACCATCCTAAAGTGAAGGGATTCTTAAAATAGTTTTAAAGGTTAAAGCACTGTAGAGATGTTGCTCTGCGGCCAGCCAGTGTGGCATAACATCCTATTCTGAAGGTATCTCTGTGTTACGGAGGTGTGTAATAGATGAAGAGAAATCACACGTATTCCCTCTTCAGTTCTTAAACTGTATGAGTGGGATTTCAGGCCTAAATCTGAGGACAACAGAAATTCAACGTAAGAAAATTAATGGTTATGAGTGAGATCCATGTTACCAGACAAGACTCAAGAGAACCTGGAGTGAGACATATTTCATGTGTCCCCAATTAAATACATCGAACTAAATGTTTTCAGTGTAAGGAGGAACCATAATATCCTGAAATGTGGATGATCATTGGCACTGTTTCGCTTTCATTCCTCTTCTGACTGCTGTTTTTTGGACCTTTGAGTAGTGACTTTAGTGCAGGTGAATAAAGAAATAAGTCAAGGCTGATAAGAGCAGGACGATCACTATTAAAAATAGGACATGTTGCCATTTTGTATTTTTATTAGTATGTTGCAAATGTTATAAGTTCACATTTGTTTTTCCTGCCATTTTTGTCTTCTGGTTATTGCCTTCGGAGGAATAAATTAATTTTGTTGGTGTGGGGTTTCGTCCTTGCTATGACAGCAGAAGAAAGCACAAGACTGCTTGACTTTTCCGTGGTGCCTGTGGCTCCCTTAGGACAGCAGATTTACATTCATTCCATGAAGTCTGCACAGTGAATTATGGAGCTGAGGCTGTGTTCTGCCGAGCGTGGTGGTGAGTTTGCTGTGTTCTTGTTATGAGACATCTGACCTTTCTAAGGATAGGAACGTCAGTTGCCCACAGCAGTGGAGGAGTAGATGCAGGACACACAACTTCGTGTCATTCCCTTTATAGAGCAGAGGCATCTTGTGTTCGAGCTGGCCGAGCTCCTTGCAGCTGATCTCCTGTAGTCTTGTCAATAGATATCAATGTAACAACACAGAAAAGCGGCATCTTCAACAGCTCGTGAAGATTGTTTTGACAAAAAACAAAACCTCACAAATCCCCTCTCCATAAAATTCCGCCACACTGAGGTGGCATAAGCAGAAAACAGGAAGAAAGGAAAAAAATGGGGTTTTGCCTGGTTATATCAGACAGCTGAATTATTAAAGCTCCTCTTACAGTCTTCTCGGCTGTCCCCAGACCCGACCTCTGGAGTTCAGCACGCACGAGCTCTGCAGAGCGCCTGCCCGAGCTCCTGGGCAGGGGCGGTGGGAACGCTGCCTCGAGCTCCAGCTGCCCCGGGACGCTGCAGCGACAGGAGCTTGGATTGAGGGGTGCCACTGCATCGCAGAGGGGCCCTGGGGACAAACCTTCTAGCCAGCCCAGCAGCGCTGCATCCCTTCACCTACCTCCATCCAGCAGGAGCAGCTGGGTGCAGAATGGTCTTGTGGTCTTGTGGTCAGAATGGGACCAGAGGGCAAAACCTTTCACTGAGAACATCGGTGCGATCCATCGCCTCCCCTCTCCACATCTAAGTGTATTGAGCTGCAAAACTGAAATAGAAGAAATGTTCATCTTTGGACTAAAATGCTGTTTGAGTGAAAGACAGGCTTTTTTACTGAAAAGCTTTGTAATTAACCTCTTTGTAAAGATTGCATCAATTCCTACAGTCTCCTTGCAGAATATCTGCAAAACGCCTGCATTCTGTCTTGAATGAACCAACACTCCCTGTCCTTTAACAAATCACACAGGGAGTTTTCTAGGGCTAGCAGCAGGAATTCCCAGCTCCAGGAGAGTGTCTGCAGATAGCATTTCCATATCAATTTACTTCTGAAGTTAAAAAAATATTCTCAAAGAAGGCTTGATCATCTGCTTCTGACATGGGGAGAACTGTTTAGAAATACATATTTCTTTTCAAAAACGTGGCAGGTTTTCAAGATATGAGAAAGAAAACCCCTCTTTTTTTTTTTTTTTTGACTTCAAAAGCTGCTAAGAACGTATTTTGTTTTTTAAGCAATCAAATCCTCTCTGATCTCATGCCATTCCTCTATTACTAGCTGGAATGTGGGCTGATATAAAGGACCACTGTTGAGGTATGTGATAGAGAATACAAGAAATGAAGAAATGACAGAAATTTGACCTGCCAGCAGAAAGTATTGCGAGGAAAATATTCTCAAGGAGATTTTCACTCCCCAGAGAACTAAGCAGCATATTCCAGAAGTAGTCTAACCAACAGGTCTATAGCGAGGAAGATCAAACTGGCAACTACCCCGCAGGCCATCAGATGTTGAGATTAATGGATACTCTTAGAGAAAACTGAAACACGAGTGTAGAAGGAACAGGAGAAGCTTCAAGAGAACCTTGGCTTTACAATAGTTTTGTCAGGAAGGGATTGCAGAGCCATCACGATGTATCTGAGGGGTATTTGGTGAATCCCAAACGATTGGCAAACGTAGGTGATGACGGTGGCCTTGCTGGTTTCTGCTCTTCAGAGACTGCTGTATACTGATAGTGATGGGGGGTGAGCTCAAAAGTGTGAACCTGTTTTTGGGCCATATGGAAACAGTTTAAAAACTTTTTAAAGCTGAATTTTGATTTCAGGAATCTTTTTTTTTTTTTTTCCAAAATGTTTACATGTTTTTTAAAAAACCGAATATTGAAAATTGCATGTGTGACACATGAAGCCTCGACTTTAGCAAAGCTGTTTTTATTGGAAATAAACCTTCATTTTAAATCTTTTGACNCTCAAAAGTGTGAACCTGTTTTTGGGCCATATGGAAACAGTTTGAAAACTTTTTAAAGCTAAATTTTAATTTCAACAGTCTTATTTTTTTTTCCAAAATGTTCACGTGTTTTTTAAAAAACGCAATATTGAAAATTGCATGTGTGACACATGAAGCTTCGACTTTAGCAAAGCTGTTTTTATTGGAAATAAACCTTCATTTTAAATCTTTTGACCAGTTTGAATCGCAAAATCAGTGAAGGAGTTACTATCTAGCTTCTTAAATCGGGTAAAGATAATACTGACATATATTCTAGTTTAAACTCTATTTGTACCATGAAATATGTGTAAGTGGGTCCTGAACGGGAAAGAGAGGGATGCGCCAGGGCTGCTGCTTGTTTACTCCAACCCAGTGCAATTGCTGTCCCTATAGTTATAATCCGCTTTCTTTGTGGGCTTTTAGACCTAGAGGATGTTTTACTGATCTTCTGTTTGGTTTTAAAAAAGAAAAAAAAAACAACAAAACCGTTCTAATGAGTCTTATGGCCAGGCTGGTTTGCTGCAGGGCCGCACTGGAGCCTCCTCTGGCCTCCTCATAGTTATCGCACATGGAGGGAGGTTTTATCCTGCCCCGTGCCAGANCTGCTGAGGCCGGGGCCCCGGCCTCAGCAGCCCCCGCGATGGCGACGACGGCCCCGGCCTCATCCCCGCCGCCCGGGTGTCTCTGCAAGAAGCTCCTGGCGCCGTTTCCTACGTGACCTTGGGCAGGATGGATTGTTTGTTCGGTTTTGTTTCTCGATGCTGGAGATCGCAATCCCAAAACGCCTCCTGGTAAGAAATGAAGCATCTCTGCTGTCATCGTCCTGTTCTCAAACTCAGGGCTTTTTTGTGCAAAAATGAAGCCGTGTACTCAGACTTATGGGGCTGACTGGAAAAAAAAACCTCTTAAATTAGCAATCATAAGAATCAGGTGTTGGTTAAACACCTACTTATTGCCCCACTGCAGGGCACCATCCCCAGGCCCTCCCAGGTTTCCTAATGGGACTTTGGACCGCGTGTGGCACCGTCCCAGACTCTGGTGGTTTCGTTGACACCCGACGGTACCCGGCAGGGTGGTTCTGCCCGAAATTTTGACTACTTGGAGATGCACTTTGCACTTTTTTGGGTTTAAACACTGTAAAGTTGGGCATAACCTGTGTGGTTCAAAAGGCATCTCAACAATAAGACGCGCAGTCTCTATAGGAGCGAGTCCTTATATCACACCGTAAAGCAAGAAGGGCTCTGCCCTTGGTATGAATTAGGCAGCCATTCTTTCACCAACCAAACTGAAAACATTGAGAATTGTTGATTTTTGGCCCTTTGAAAATCAAGCCAATGACGTGTATTTTATATTACCGAATGCATGGACATCTCTGGAGCAGAATTACTGCTTTTAGCAAGCAGTGAGATAAGACTGTGAGCCTGCAAATCTCGCATTTCTAAAGGAGCGATTACTTGGAAAGGACCATTGCAAAAGCAATCGGTGTGAAGAATGCAGAGAGGGCTGCGATGCTGCACAAGATAAAGGTTTGATAGGTTTTCTGTGTTCTCATAAAATATTACTGAAATGGAGCATTATTTTTGTTTAATCTCCTTTGTTAGGAACATGCTTTGCATACAGAGGTAATAGCTACCTTTGTCTAATCCTTACAGTCTGATCTGAATGTAGAGTTGGTAGCCCCCTTCAGCTTCTTTGAACCTGGAGGTGAAAAAAAATGTGTTTTATTTCAGAATAGTTGATGAGTTTTTGAGTTCCACCAGACACCAGAAAGCGCTGATAACTTGCTGACTGAGCAAGATATTTAAAATGTGCCATCTTTGAAGATGCATCTAAAGTTATGAATTGATACACAATCAGTTGTGATGTTTGTCTGCTTTAATTTTGACAAACGATTAAATATTTCCTTTTTTCTTTTCAAATCAATTTTAACTTTTTCAAGCTTATTTTTTAATTGTTTTTGAAAACTTGATCTTTTATTTTTTTGATTCTGCAAATCCCATAAACACATCTCTTTTATTTGTGTGCCTAAATCTCCAATGATGTAAACAGGAATTCTGTGCAATAGATTTATACAATAGCAAAAGTTCTTCTGGGGTATGCAACCTTCCCATGTTGAGTTCAGAGAGTTATAAGGCCCAACAAGCTGCAGGGTAGGTATTCATAGTGCAGGAGTTTTATCACATTATGCATGTTGGGATTTTACTTCTCATATTGCACAAATATTTTGGGAGCAAATATTTGAAAAAGTATTTTAAATATTTTAAGTCAAGACAAGACCTAGCTCTTCAACAAAAATGGAGACATTACAGACGCCCCCTTGCAAGTTCTGTGTATCGATATAAAAAAAAACATAATCCCACGCTCTTATTACAACTGTATAATGTCCTTGAATTTTCTTGAAAACCAACAATCACTTTAGAGCCCTCTCTGAGCCATTTTTGAACCAGAGCAGTAGCAACAACAATGGTAGATGTCCAGTCCTGTTTTAAAATTTTGAGTCAAGGAAATGAAGCTGTTGTAAGAGACAGTGTTTAATTTTACTGACTTATTTTTTTTTCCTGTGAGTCACGGAACGTAATATAAACATTAGGCTCCTGCCTCCAGAAATGTCACTCACTTTACACGAGGTAGGAGCTGTCTGCAGGTTAATGAAGTGACTGATGTGAACAGAAGCAGATGTTTAAACAGGCAGCAGCAGATGATGCAAAGATTGGGCTGGAACTGGATCTGCCCGAAACGGTACGTTGAAGTGAGGTTTCGCAGATCCCATTACACAGTGTCACCTTCCTTAGTTGCTTAGACCCTTGCTCAGGGACATAAGCATTTATTTCTTCTAATTCTAACTAGTTGTGTATCCTTTAGTCTTAAAGATATGCCTGGAGATCAGTAATTCAAATGGGACTGAAATGTGTGATTAATTTAACATATTTTCTGAAACAGTGAGACCTTTCTGTTCTAAAGCTCTTGCATGAGCTCAAGGCCACCTTCTTAGACAGTTGCAGAAACAGTCTCATTTATGCCTGGAAATATAGGCTTCATTTGCATCCATTTCTATATGATCCTCATTTAAAAATTATGATCATAGGTCACTACTACTTAATTTTAACCTTGATGGAATCTTGCTGATCGCACAGCAACATGTAATTTATTAATTAAGAGTGGATGGTGGGCTCCCTTATATTTTGATTAACCTAATAGCCTTCACAGCACGAATTGAATCTAACCAGAGACATCATTATAACTTTTAATAAAATGATTTGAAGGGCTATTGAGTGCCTCCCTTGAAACACTTATTAGACAGCTAATCTGCATGTGTAACCACTTGGCAGCAGAGCAAAAAGCCTCTGATTTTATGAAATTACCTCAAATCTTTCACTCATGCATGAAAACCTTCATTAGTCTTTTTTGACTTTCACTAGATATGTTTTCAGTGAGAGAAGACGTGAAGGACACAGGGCTTTGGCCTTTTCTAAGCCGATGAACAATGTGAGAGATAGTAAGATATAAACCTGTATATAGATACACCTAGATATAAAGACAGTAAGATATAAAAGATATAAAGCCAAGATACAGCTTGACTAGAGATGTGCTGAGTGATTTGGAAGGATGAACTTCGGGTGACACTGGGAAGAGGAGTGTTGCTGAATGTTGACTATTTCTAGTGAAACTACAGGAACATTCAGCACTTCAAAAACTAAACAAAAAGTGGCCTCTTTAGGGCTACATACTAATTTATATGCCTTTTGTACAGGAGAGCATTTATGTGAGCATTAATATGTCATGAAATCAAGTTTTGCCATAAGCTATTGCATCTAGCCATGTCTTAATGTTTCCATGGATCCTCCATTCCATCTAGACATTAACGGCTAGTTTGAAAATCCAAATCTTGGGTGTTTTTACAAAACAAGCCTAAAAAACCTACACTTCATTTGAACCTCATCCAGTAAAACCCAATTAATCTGTAGCAGAAATAAGCCTGGCCTGTCCAGAGGGTGGAGAACCTGCACTAACTTTCACATTACTAAATCGAACTTGAAGGGAGCTACTTTAAGATAAGTGAACCGTAACCACAGCAGTGAGTGCTTTATAACCATGCTATAAGTTGTCTTCCTGTCCTGGGTTTACCTGAGTCTAATTTTCATGAGCTTTGACTTTCAGCTGAGTTGCTCTTCATTTTGTCTAATCTTCAGACAGTTAAAGAGATTTCCTACGTGGCTGGGGTAAATGCCAAGTAGTGGGAATAGTTTATAATCCTTTTAAGAACATTGGCACCAGCGTGTAGAACATCTGTAAGTTATGTCAAGAGCTGTGTTTTATTTTATTTTATTTTGTTTTTTGATTGGAGACAATTCCTATACAGTGCTTAAGTAAAATACTCACACTTCATACTGGTTCTGCTGCTATTGCAGCCTTTCCAATTTTAGGAAGAGGGTCTCTAAGGAGGTAAGCTTGGGCCTGCATTATCTATCAGCTTTGGGAAGGAGCATGGAGCAGTTAGTTATTCTCTTGCTGCCCTGTGATCACAGTCTTTTACAGAGCTGTGATGCCAGCTCTTGCATTCACCGTTTCATCAAGGCTGCTGTTCTACTAGCCTGAATACATGTAACTGTTTACAGTACCTGCTTATGTTCCACATGCCTCAGAGAAGAAAATGGTTGCTTCTCTTTTCTTATTTCAGAAAAGTACCTGCTGCAGGTGATTTTTGTGTCTGCAGGAGAGAACAACTCAGTGAGCTGCCACCATCTGATTCTGCAGACGAGCTGTAGAGCCTGTATCGATTTGTGGTCAGCTCTGATTTTATTAAGCCCCAGCAAAATGCCAATTATTTTACTTTTACTTTAAAGCTCCTAATCAGCACAAAAATTGCTTCTGTAGACTATAGCATGAAGAAAGATGTGATTTATATGTTAAACTTCTCAAGGTCACTGAGCCCTTCAAGAAGAACCAGGCTTTTCCACCATTATTGCTGAATATTATTTCCTGGGAACAAGGGTTCCTGGAGGCTGTAACCTTGCTGCTCTGGAGGCACTGAACAGTCGAGTTTCCTTCACAGCACGAGCAGTTTGCTCTACCTGTGAAATTCATTGTCTTGTTTGCAGTATAGTCTCATTCCTGTATATTGACTCCTATGCATTGAATCCTCTCCTTAACTACCAGTTTATGCTTGTTTCTTTTTATGTTTCTTTTGTGATTTAACTGTCTTCACAGACAGCTTTAAGTCATGAGCTTGCATCTTGGAGTGTGAAGAAGGTAATTTGTGGGAGGAAAAGGCCTTTCGATCACGTAGGATCTTTCTGGAGTCTCCTGTTTTGCTCCCTTAAGGAAGTCCTGGAGTTACCTGGAGTGAAATAAAATATTCCATGATGCATCAACCCATTCCATGAGGAATTGCTGCAGTGTTCACAATGCATGCATCACAGCAAAAGAAAATTATTATGCATTTGGGATGGATTTTTTTTCAATAATTCCCTTAATGACTGTGCTTTTTTCTAACACTCCGCAGATTTTAACAAAACAGCAAGGATTTGCTACAGATGAGGATGTGATGTCTAGACAGTGAAATTTCCGGACAGAAGATCATTGAGAGAAATGGTTTATAAACAGATTACCAGGAAGAATATTGCCCCTGTGATTAACTGAGCTCAGTGCAAAAGTCTCTGCAAACCAAAGCCAGGGGATGGATTGCTACTCGGCATTGCAAGTTAAGAGCATGGCAGAAGGCAGATAAGCAGATCGTGGTGCTCTTACAGAATCCATTAGAAAACAAGAGGCAAAGGTAACCAGCAGGATTCAGAGCATGGCTCTGTTGGGACACACAGCACCGCAGCGAGTCTCCACAGGGTCTATCTGGTCTGATGTAAATGTTCAAGTGTGAAGGACATGATAGGTAGTGTATGAACCAGCCCTTGCAAACGTGTCCCTGTGGATATTAAGGACAAATCAATCCAAACCGCCTGAGCTTTGGGATATTTTTTCTTTTATCTAATTTCAAGCCAAGAAAAAAATAATGCTGGTGCAAAAAGCCAGCATTATGAATTTTTAATCTTCAAGTCCTTGTAGGAAAAATTTATTTGCAGTATTATTCTTGGTTAATAAGGTGCACTGCCCATTCAAGCCTGTAATCCTACTGTTTTAGGCAGAGTATCAACACAGTGTGTGAGACAGACGCATTCCCAGGAGATCTTTCACCTCAGAGCTGAATAGCGGAGCAGAAATAGAAGAAACAAAATGACTTGCCCAAGGTTACAAAGGTCTGAAAGGAAGCCAGGAATGCAGTTCAGACATTGTAATTCATGGAAGGAGAAGTATCCACTGAATGTGTTGACCTCTCATTGCATTTAGAATGAAGAGTCTTTCTCAGATGTAGTTATATAAGTTATATAAGCTTATATAAGAAGTTTCTTCTAGGGGGGAACCTTCCCTGCTGTCAGGGTCTAGGAAGATGTAAAATGTTGTGCAGGGCTGATGAGAATAGCTACAGCACAAAAACAGCCTCAGATTATTGCAGCTAGCCCCTGTGAAAACCAGTGAGAAGATGCTGCAGCCATCTGCTTAAAGAGGCAGTATAAACAGTATCAACTGAATTATCGTAGCCATAGGACAAAACGGCAGGGCTTTCTTCTGGTAATCAGAAGTGCAAGTTCTCCTAATGTTTCAAGATGTTTCATCGGTGCCCTAGTTCACAAGTTTTGAGCAATTTTGGAGGGTATTTTCCCAGCATTGCACGACAATCAGACATCCATCTGTTAGTGGCTTTGGAAATCCGAGTCCACGGCTGTGCAGGTAAAACAGTGGGTTACCCTGTCAGTAAACTGCAATTTAAACAAGTTTCTCCAGATTATCCTGGATTTTACTCTTGTCATTCTTTCATTTTTCCTTTCTCAGTGATGATGTCTTCTTTTTTCTTTACTGGAAATGAGTTTACTGAATTGCTGTCAGGTGGCTTTCACTTGCCTAACTTTGGCTCAGCAGGTACTCAGCACAACGTAGGTGTGCAGAACGGTATAATAACCCAGTGAGCCTGGGACTGTGCAATGAGAGGCAGATAAGGATGCAGTTTTGCCTTAGGACCTCACTGAGAACACTACTGATGTTGTGAGCTCCACAGGAGGTCAACTATAGTGCTGTTTTTAAAGACATTCTGTGGCTAGAGGTGATATCTGCTTCAGGAGTACAGGGCATACGATGAGAACTTTTCTATATGATATTTAAGATATGATTTTTCCCAAATGGAAAAAATAAATTAACAAAATAAAGTATATTGATTAATTCAGGCAGAATTGGGATGCAGGTCTAAGGGAATTGCATATTGTTTTAGAGAGGCACAAAGCAGCAAAGTCCAGACAGGGAGTCATAAGTGAAGAGACAGAAGCCGAACTAATGTCAGGAGGCAACCAGGTGGCTGCTGCTAACTGCGTGGGCAAACTGGTCACGCAGGGCAACCTGCAGGGAAACAAAAGCGAGATTAGTCACTGGGACAGAGCAGGAAAACCTGTATAAATGTTATGTAAATGTCATATAAACATGTGTGTTACAATGTGTATTATAGATTGCTTATTAATTCTTAAACCTTGAATATTAAGTACTATATGTTTATATGAGATTTACCTATCTCTATATATGTGCTTCCCATGCACACATATGTATATGTTGTATATATGTTGTAAATTCCCATTCACATATTTGCATTATGGTGGAGTCATGAGGTCCTGACAGGGACAGAGGCTGCGCCACTGCCAGACCTGGAGGTGCAGGGTATAGGGTGTAGGTAGGACAGACTTTGTGCTAGTCTCTTAGACATCAAATTTAGGTACTGCAAGTTCTCTATTTACTCAAAGAAGAAAGGTAACTGCTTCAAAAAGGAGAGGCAATTCAGAGTAGCCAATTTTGTGTGAGTTTTGGCTAAATTAATAAATTAACTAATCTGAATTTTACTCAGATGTCTGTGGTAAACCTGGGGATGTTTCCAGGACTGAAACTGAAACTGCCTTGAAGTTTCTGTGGAGAAACGGTGATTGGGAACAGGATGATACCATCTATATGACATTTGGAGCAGAGCCACTATGCTTTAGAGTTGAAGGGGGTAAGAGATGGAGTCTTTATAAAGCAAAACTTTTATTAAGTTACTGAACTTAACAAAATGAAGCATTGTTTCAAGCAGTCTGTCCTCACACTGCAGCTGGGTGGGTCTGTGCCATCCTCTGGGTGTTAAACATCTACTGTGTTTGCTCAAGGTTCCCTGACAATGTGGGGAAAGTGAGTCCAGGTTTGACTATTTGCAGGATATTTGTGGCCAAAATAAAGAAGTCCTTGAAGAAGCGAAGGCATCGCAGAGACCTCCTGGCTGCCTCAGCGCAAACATGCCACTCACTGCACATCCCTGCGTGAATGGGGAAGAAAATTCACTCTGACAGCTCAGCCCCAGCAACCGGCAGCAAAACAACACGTCGCCTAAATAGACCAAGACAGATCTGTTCTGTAAGCTGATGATGGCTTTGTACTTCCAAGTAATTATTAGATATGAAGAAGGGTTATAAATGTTCTTAACACCTTGAAGGCATCCCCGGATCTGGCGTGGGGAAATGCGTGTGCAGCAGCTGCTGCTTTCTGTAGGGCAGCTGTGCTGGTTAACGCTTTCGCTGCTCCCTTGCTGGTACCGGGACAGAGAGTGGGTCCCACAAGGACATGAAGCGCAGTCTTGGCTTGCACGATGGCTCGGATGAGGCAAGTGCTCGGCAGAGGGAAGGGAGACTGCAGGATGGTCCATCCTCTCCGTCTCGAGGGCTGATAGGGTCCCATGACTGGATGTATCCTTGCTCTCCGGATGCTTCCTACCCACTCATCTCCTGTGCTCTGAGTGATGTCAGATAAATTATTAATGACTAAACTGAGCACCTGAAAAAGCATCAATGGCAGTTCGTATTTTAGCAAAGTACGTGGGCATTTAAAGGGGTGTATATGGTCATGTCTCTGCCACAGCAGCCTTTGCCATTTGTCTGTTCAGGTGTTAAATTCATTTGTTTTCAGCCCACTTGGTGGTGATCCAACTGCTGAGGCTTCAGTTGGGATGGGAGCTCTGGGTAGGGGATCCCTATCAACAGTTTAAAGGCTTTAAAAGCAGAGGTCAGAATCCTGTCTTGTCTGACCCCCTCACAGACCACCCGCCCCAGACAGTGTTTCCTGCTCGGAATCTAAAAGTTTGTGGTTGAACATTGGGCTTTCTGTGCCTTCTAGTCAGGAGGCTCTAACTGATGATAAATCCCAGGGTTTAGTTCTGTGGAGGTTTGATTTTGTTTTCAGTGTGCATGTGGCTTACTTCGCTTTCCATCATGGTGCCTCATCCTGATTCTTTTTTCCTTTTCCTCAAATTTTGCAATTGTGCAGCTGATGCTCTTTGTTCGAGGACAGTTTAAATATATCCTTTCTAAATTTATTTAATTTGCTTTTTAAATTTTAGCTCTTTTCTGTACGTGATTGTGTATATTTTCTTTGCTGTCTGCACACTAATTTATGTCTTTGCGATGTATCTTCAAGAATGTAGCACTCCCCTTTCTATACTGCAACTGCAGTTGCCATTTGTTTACCCTGACACTAATGCAGAGCTATGTGCAGGGAGCACCTTCCCTAGTACATGCACGGCCGCTGGCAGAAACAGTGTGACCTCCTTAATTCCTCAAATGAGGAACTTTATTCCATGCTCTCCCATTTTCTATGGGAAGGGCTGTTTGTCATGTGTTTCTTGGGTTTTACAAGGCAGTGCTGGTTCGGGTTAGTTCTGTAGGAGCTTTCATACAAAGCGCGTGCTGCACGGGGCTTCCTGAGGGCTGTGCTTACTGCAATGACCTTCTCCTGCTTCCAAGGGCCACCCGCGGGCCTGCCTTGATGCGCAGAGTTGTACATTGTGTTTTCCCTCAGGTAGACTCTCAGCATAAACACAGAAACCCTTCATTTGCTTCACAGAGCGTGGGCGTCTTGAGTAAATGCTGGCAGTGGGTGTTTGGGGAAGACGCGTTCTCAACCTTGCAGCATCTCTTACACCTGCGTGTGAACAGGAGTGGCTTCTCCGTGGAAACAAGACGTCTCTGAACGTTCAGGGGACTTTTTTAGAAGCTAAACAACTTAATTGGAAATGAAGAGATCTTTCCTTATTTCATCTTGTTTTCAAAGTCAACTTCATTCCAACTTTAAACAAAAATAAGTCTTAAAATAATGCAGCTTTCATAGAAATAATTGCCTTTGTAATAATGGTCACAGGGCTGACTCCCTCGGTTTCTCTGAATTCCAGTTAAACAAACCTTGAAGCCTTGCTCTTGCGTTGTCCCTAGTCTTGTGAGGAGAAGAAAAGAGACTCAAGAGGTTTGTCCAACCCTGCACCTTTCAGGAGGGTAGCAGGGCCCGGCTTAGGGCTGGTGCTGGTGGCCATGCTGCCTCTCTGAAGCGTCGATTCCCGAGTCAGTTTTCTGCATATGACAGAAGCTGCTTGCCCCCAGCAAACAGCACACATTTTTACAAAGTGTTTTGCCATTTTGAGAGTCAGGCGTCAAACCTGATTCTGTAGGAAAACCAGAAACCTGATTCTGTAGGAAAACCAGATCTTCTGTCTCTCAATTCTAGTTAATTTCTATTTGGAATAAGATGTGAAGGAAGCCGTGGTATCTGTTATTATTACTTTCACAAAGAATATACAAACCTCTGGGTGCACACGTGTTTCTTGGGGACTAACCTAACTTGCAGTATAGCTGTGCCTACCTGCCGAGCTGATTTCTGTTTTGCACTTGCAGCCATCCTGAGACCAACTGTGTCACGAAGCTGGTGACCGTCTGAACATGCTTTCTGCAGGACTGCAGGAGCTGCTCACAGTGATCCAAGGTTAGTAGCTACGCCAAGATTCAAAGATTTGCCTCCTGACTAACAATCTTTCAGGTTATGCTCTTTTCCCTGCCTGAGATCTTGCTTCACCTTCCTACTGTGCTACACACCAGCTAGTTCACATTCCTGCTATTCCAGCAGGCAGTCTGTATATGGAATTCTTTGGGACAAGCAGAGTTCTGTAAATGTGATTACTGCAGTATTGTTTTAATGATCAGCCCTCCTTATCAGCCAGCAAGGGGCAACAACACAAACAACAAAGGTTTAAAATCCAGGCAGTTGAACCATAACCCAAGATAGATCAACGGCAAGAGCCCTAGAAGGATTTGATTTCTAAAAGACTGATTTCTTCAGATGCCAAAGGCATTTGTAAATGCTCCCCTCTAAACTTAAAAGGGGAGAAGGGAAGGAGGGAGTGTCTGCATAGAGGTGTTTTAAAAAACAAGAAGGTTGAAAAGCACCGTGTGGGGTTTTCAAAGGCCCTGTGGACACTTATCTGCCTCAGAAATATGTACTCAGCAATGAGTATCAGGGGTGGATGATTTAAACAGGCCTCAAATCCCATTAATGCGGGCATCATATATTACAAAATTCGCTTTGTAGATACAGATCAGAACACCAGTAAATAATCAACAGACCTCAGAAAAAGGGCAAGGATTAAACTCATCCATCACTAACTAATACATCTGTAGCAAAACCACAGAAACAAAAATAGTGGAGGTGGGAGATAAAAGTTTTTATCATCTTATGCTTGTTCCTTATTTATTACTGAGTGTGTGAAGGGTGAGAATCAGGATCACAGCTGGAAGTAGAGAGAAATGACAAGGGAAGGGCAACTTAGTCCATTTTCAAAATGGACCTGCAGCTTGTGAATGAGTTCAGTATGTGTGAAACCTGTGCCTCGTGCTGTAACCTGTTACACTGAGCCCCTAGGTCCTAGAACAGGGATCTGTGGGTTGAACTCCGGCTGTTGCAATGCAGGATCTGGGCTCCTTCTGAGATCTGCCAGGACTTTGTCTTCTCTGAGTTCTTCTGTCTCCTCAGAAGCAGAGGTAGCAGCAATACTGGCAGTCCTCAGGTTTGCTGCTCTCCACACAGTGGGCTCAGCGTCAGCTGATAGACTTGCTGAGGGGTGAACCACGATCGAGTTCTCTGCAGCCCAAAGTTCTTCCCAAAGGCTCACCTTAGTGTTGCCATTGGCTGCATGTAGGTGCTGGTATCATTTGAGCTTGATGCTCCCTTACTTAGTTCCATACTATGGTTACATTTCAGCGTCACTCCATCCCCCTGGCATGTCATTTCCAACTTATCTACAGATTGTGTTGCAAACCGGGTGTCTGCCATGGGTGGTACAGTGCACAGAACTGCTGTTAGGTAGCAACTTTGCTGCCATCTCTGGGCTTAGCAAGACTAAAGGAGTTCCTCAGGGCACAGCGGGGAGGAGGACGGATGCCCATTAATCCCAGAAGGTCAGCAGTGGTTGCACTGAAAGGTTCCAGGGCATGCAGATAATTGCTGCAAGGAACCTGTGGTCTGTCTTGTACCACCTCTTCATGCAGGAGATGGCTTCTGTGAGACCACGAGGGGATTTGTGCAACAGCCCCAACTCTTGCTTCATTAATCTACTTGCTTAGGAAATCAAACACATAGTGATGGACGCTGGCTATTTCTTCACAGACATGGTCCAGTGCTGTAATAATGTTGCCTTTTGTGTTTAGAATGAAACTTCTTTTTATTAGGACATCATCATTTGTTTATTTTTTTCACTATCTCCTCATAAATACGGCAGTATATTGTAAAGTGTTCCCCTAAAGAAGCAAACCTATGGCCATCCCAATAAATGAACCAGAAATGCTTTATGATGCAGAGCCCTTCCATGCTTTCACTGTGGTTTTCCAATTACTCAGTAATTCACAAGGTTCAGTAGCTCACAACGGGTCTCCAAGCCATTACTGCCAATATGCACAACTCTGTTGTAGGTAAAATTTCATGATCAGAAAACTCTAGCAAGAAAATGAGCTACTTAACTTTCATCCAAGCCTTCCTTCCCCTCCATTCCCCTCTGTTACTCCACCAGATGTGCATGTGCTTTGTTATGCTGTGGCTGTGAGGAACAAGGTTTGAGTATTACTGTCAGATACTTCGGAGGGCTGGATGAAAAATTAAAGTGAGATGGGACTTATTCTTGCTTTGAAATGTCTCATCCTTCTCCACTGTTAGGGAAAATGGCCTTGTGGGTTCATACAGGCCATCAAGAAATAGCTGCCTTTAGTGCTGCTGCTGTTGCTGCAGAGTTTGGTATGTGGCATCTGTGCTCTGGTGTCAGAGGACAACCGGGATAATGTGCTTCACAATCCTTCCTGGAAGGCTATGAACATGTAGGAGAAGCAAGAAGCCTGTTTTCTATTTTCTCTTTCTATTTCTTCTTTTTCCCCTCCTCCTTCTTCCTTTTTATTCCTCTATTTTTCCTTATTTCTCTCTGTTTTCTCTGTCTCCCTCTATTTCCATTCTCCTCCTCGGAGCTGTTGTTTGTGATGAGAAGGAGCTGCCTGAACAGACCTCCTGCTGCTCCGCCACTGATCCTTACAGAAACAAGAAGTGTCCCTGCAGGGATGTCATCAGGAGCCGCGCTTGCCACAGGTACATTATTGTGGTGTGACAGGAAAGCAGGAGATTATCTGAAGGAAAACACACTTAAAAGCAACCTCAGAAAACAGCTCAGGCCCACAGAAGGGTTCACTATGGGATCCCAACCCTTTTCATTTGGGAATTATTAAGAACTCTTTCTGAACCCCAAATATACTGAATTTCCATGAGGTCAGGTCCAACTTATGGATTTGTAACAGAGGTCAAACTCATAACACAGACACCTTCCCGGGAAGGAGAAGTGAGGGTGGAATAGAGTGGGGTAAAATACAGAGCTTCAGCCTGTGTCGGTCCAGACCAAACAGTGGGGTGAATTGCCTAGGAGTCTGGATTTGTTGTGAAAGTGCAGCTGCTTTAGCTTTGCAGATGCAGCCACAATTTTGACTATTTTCATCAAAATTTTGTCTCTTTTAGCTGACTTTCCTAAGGGAACAATCATGGTCTGTGTATTTGTCGGTCCATTCTTCCTGATAACTTCTGAAACTGTCAGCTAACTTCAACAATATTTGATAGAGGGGGACTCAGAGGTATAGCTCCTACAAGCTTTGTGACAGTAGCCTAAGGTAAGGAAATGATGGCCCAGACTTTGATCTCATTTGATTCTGGAGAATCCACGTACGCTTTATCTGTGTCCCAAATAATGGGAGAACTTCCAGTGAAGCTTATACATTTCTAGACTTTAGAGAATTAGCTAGAGCTTAACTACTGCTGACAGGGCTGCTTCTTGCTCTAGTTATTATTCAGGTTTTGAAAAGCCTGGGCAGTGCCCAAACAAAATCAATACCATTTGCTGGGAGCTTTACTGGCCTCTGCCGAAGGTCAGGAGAAATAATGGATGGGGAATAAGGAGGGCCAGCTCACGAGCAGCAAGCAAGGAAGGAGGACAGTGCCAAGGAAAATATGTGCTAAAAAAGAACGTTCTAGTGAATGTGATTGAAATGTTGGGTAGTGTGTTCACATCAATGTGCAAAAAAACGCTGTGAAAAATGTGGGGACCTCTCTCTACTAATGGTTTAGAGGTAGGTCCAGTGCAGTGTCACACTCTTCTGTGGGCAATGCTGATGTGTCTTCCCATTCCGAGTTGGGAGGCGAAGGTAGCAGAGTGATGCAGGAAATGGAAGTCCTTGCCAAGCCTCGGCACGCTGAATCCCTCCTGCTGGAAACAGCACCTTGGAGACCAAGGAGATATAAGAGTAATGCTGTTTTTTTCTCATTCTATTTTATTGCCACATTTTTCCAGGAGAAACAAGGAGGAGGGATGGTGCAGCAAATCCTTAGAGCGAATTGGAAAATCAACATTTATCAGTTCCAAAACTTGGGAAATAATGTGCCAGATGAAAACAGACCTAATTTTCCTACTTGAATATTGTCCTGTCTAGAGTTCACAAAATCTCATCTGGCAGTTTTCTTGCTTGATTGTTTCTAAACCCATTTGCTAAAGCAGAATAAAGATTTACAGAATTTGTCTTGAAACTTAACTAGAAATTGCTGATGGACCAGAATAAAAATGAGGGGAAGCTGAATAAACGTAAACTAAATGTTAAAGTGTCTGACTCTGTTGGGCCATAAAAATCTATTTTGGGAAGTTCAGCTGTAAGTTGGACGTTAAGTTAAAGCATCAGGCTAGCTTTAAGTAGCAGGAGTTTATTTTATTGGCATTTTAAAGCAGCCTTGAAAAGACTGGGAGGATTGCCCAAATTGCTGAAGCTCTCCAGGAAATAACATGCTGATTATGTCCAGGGCCAATTTAGGAACATAGCACTAACATTACAGCCCTCAACTGCTTTTTGACTCCAAGTCGAAGGTACAGGTTTGACCGGGGATATGGATCCCATGTAAGCAAGCTCCTTGTCTCCCAAGAAGTCTGTCTGAGGATGTGGAAGGAGCCTGCAGCCTCCGTCTTTCACAGAAAGATGAAATTCTGATCAAAGAAAGAAGTCAACATAAAAAACCCTTTATTTTTCTGTCTTCGAGGTTCTGTTCCTGGTCATGCTTTGCTCCTTGGACAAGGATAGGTGCGTTTGCAGGACAAACTATGGCCTTCGAGCCAAAGAGCTCAGCTGGTGAGAGCAACCGTGATAGCTGCACTCATGAGACGGCATGAACGGCAGCTCACTAATAGCAGAATGATTGAAAAGTTGCCATGATGTTTAGAGGCACTGAATCACCTTTATTTAATAACCAGTGACTGTTGCATGTTACAGGGTATGAACAATTGCTCATACTATATGAAGCTGGGCTTTTGTTGAACATCATTTATTTTAATATAATAGTTTCTCACTCCACAATTCCACTGATGCCTTAAACACATGCAACATATTAACATTCCCAAAGGTTGAACTCCTACTTCTGCCTTACAGGATGTCAGCTTTGAGGTGCAGTGGCTGCTGAAAGGGGATTTAAGTGTACTTCATGATGGTGGTATCTAAGATGAGAATTAAACCGCTGTTGGAAAGGTTACCCTGTCCTAATCATAATATTTGGTTAAGGGGAAATCAAGAGATGCTATACCTTGAACATAATCCTATATCTGTTTTTATTATAGTTATTGCATGAAAAAATTAAGGCCTTCAGATCTGATGCTATCATTCTTTTTGCTTCCTAAATGAAAGCCTTGAAATAAAAAGTGGTATCCTAATGTAGGAAATGTACCAAGCTGTTCAATACACTAGTCAAACCATTTCTTACCCTTTCAGTACAATGTAACTTAGATAATGTACCTAATCTCTTCCGTCTTTCATATTATTACTATCTGTCAGTTGATAGAAATGTTATGGGATAGTCACGATGCTTCTGGAGGTGATGTATGAAAAGGCAAGTGAGCCTTCAAGACAGATTGCTCTGCAAGAGGAAGAGGTAGAAATAAACTGTCTGGTGAAGGGTACAGGCCAGAAAGGCTTTTTGAAAGCATCTGTCGCTCAGCACTAAGTAAATTAGCCCAAAATATATGATTTCTGATCAGTCTGGAAGAGGAGGAATGACTGCTTGGTACAATTTGTCCTGCAGTTTCAGATTTGTATCTGTTCAGGGCCAAAGTGACAGAAGCACAAACTATGCCAGCTTTTTGTTTATGAGTTATCAGAGCACAGACAGTTCCTAGGTGAAATAACTGCTCTTCAGCCATCAGTCTCGTGTCTTATCTTCAGCTTTTGCCTGTTCTTGCAGGGAGTCACTGCTGGAGTGCGTCTGAGGAAGGTCCAGGCTCCTAGATAAAATTTGCAAAGTTCCTTCACTTGGTGATAGGTGCTGCTGGGCGGATCTCTGGCCGGGCTGTGCTCATCTTCCTGCACTCAAGTGAGGATGATACAGGTACTTTAAGGACTTTTCTTTTTGCTGGATCAAGCAATGTCCTTCTCCAAATGTGCTTAACACCATTAACACACAGGAGGTTGTATGAACGGACCTAAGAGCAGCATTTGGATTGGTGTATGTTAATAAAATCAGAAAAGATGTTTGCACCAGTTCCCACTGCGCTTCAGAATAGGTGTTTATTCTTAAAGGACTTTATGGCCTGGGATTTCAGAATAGGTGGGCGCAGCTGCTGCCTAAAGCTTGGCAATTTCCACATTGCTCTGGGCCTCCCTCTCCGCTTTGCTAAATAGGTCTGGTCCCCCGTGCAAGGGCTCTCGGTGATCTCTGTGAGCCTCTGATTATCGCTGTTATCCTCAGGTCCCACCTGCTCGACCTGCAGCCCTGGGAAGCTGCTGCTCTGCAGGGAGCTATTTAGTGGGTCTGTGATGGATGCTCTTCTCCTGGTTGCATCCCAGTGCAGGGATGTTCTCGCAGCCAAGGTCAGAAGCCGTCAGGGAAACTGCAGCTGTTTTTCTGTTTTGTTTCATTTATTGCCTTGTGGGCACCTTCAGCTTGGGATGGTAACCGATCTATTAAGTGCTACAGTGCCATATGGACAAGAGAACATTTGTATCCTGTTCCTATGGACAAGTAGGTGTGCCACCGAGGAGCTGCTCAGGTAAATACTATAGATATGCATGCAGCATTTACTCCCATCACAGGCTCAGAAGCTGCTCTGCACCTTTTTGAGCTCTAAATCCCAATAAAGCTATTGCTGCAGATGCCTCTGCATATCCTAATCGGTGTGCTCCCGGAGGTGTTCCCTCTCCTGTCTGTGCATCCTGCTACCGATTGTGACTGTTCTTGGTCTCAGACCAATTAACGCTGCTCTGAGATGTGCGTGGGGCTGCAGGGCAATGAGGACTGCCCCCTGGTATGTGATTTTGCAGTCCCACACTGTTTCCTCAGATTGCAAAGTCTTTTGTGCTCCCATTTACTGGGTAGTGTTTGCAGCTGGTATAATTGCCGCAGTTCCTTTGACTTCAGTGGAGCTGGGAGAATTTATACTGGCCAAATGTCTGCTGGTGGCATTTTACAACAGAGTTCCATTCTTTTATATTTAGCCTAATTAAACTGACTGATTTTCAGAGCTGCCAGAATGATTTAGAAACCCAGGTTTATTTGAGAGCAGCGAAGCCTGGAAAAAGCTCAGCTTAGAAGCTGGTGTAAGAGATATCCCTGCGAGGGACAGTGGAAGAGCACGACAGCCCTGGAAGAGGTTCTGTGAGGTTACCCTGCTGTGCAGGGACGAGGAGGGTGGCAGTGGTCTGTGCTTCTCTGAGCCTGTGAAGGGCGTTTTGTCCGTGTGGGCAGCAGCACTCATGGTGCTGAGACACTGCACGGTCCTGCAGAACCCCACTGCAGACTGCATCCTATGGCAATGTATTTGCAGCTTATTCACCAAAGCACAGGTGCTGTCCCTCCGACTTGGCTGTGGTCAACAGGTTACGGTGCGTTTGTGGTTGTTACTAGTTAAATTGGAAAAACAAACTAAACTGGGTTCGTTTGGATAATACCTCTGTCCTTGGGGATACTTATGTGTCTGAGGCTGCCTAACGTCTTTTACATAGTGACAGGAGCTTAGTGTATCTGCAGAGAAAGGGAAATTGCCTGTGGTTTAAGAGTAGGTTGGTTGATACAAAAAGCTCAATGTCTTCTAGCCCTCTAAACCAAGTTGGAAGTTATCTAAACTAGAAAGGCTGGAACAACTGTTTAAATAGCCTGAAGGCATGGGCCAAAATTCAGAACCTCTAGCAATATGAAGCTCCCAAGGAAGATGGGTAAAAACAAGAGACAAAGATGGAAAGCAAGAAGGGAAACTGTAATGTTTTCTGAACTATCCTGAGCTTTCTTTTGGGATTATTGTCATACCTGTGCTTTGCCCTTATTATGAAGCCCCCAATTCACCTGCTCCTTAGAAATCAGATGTTCAGTAATGTGGACTCTCCAGGGCCTTTTTGATTTATTTTTGAATGTGGACAGCTCCCATTCAGTGACATGTATATGTTACCAACCAAGAAGAAAATACTCCTCATTGCACAGATTTCGCATAACACCTGTGATATTTAGTAACACCCAAGGTTTCCCTCAGATCTTTAAACTAGCAAGTGACAATATTAGATTCAGTTCCCTAAATTACTCATTCTCCCACTTACACTTTTTCCTTAGTTTTTCCAAACTAATAGATCCATTTGCCTTTCTTGACTCTGACTCTTCTCTTCCCATGATTTATGTTTCTCTCTCTTTGACAAAATACTCCCATTTACCTCATCTCACAAAATCCCTCTTAATATATAGAAATGAAGGAATATCTCTTGGAACTGGAGAAGGAAGCCCAGCTCTCGCCATGATATTGATAGCTGCCTTACAAGTCATCCTGGTCCGAATGCTTTTCTACTTTAAGAATATATGGAAAACCGTCACATGCAGAAAGAGCTTTGAGGTTAGTCTTGTACCTTCTTCGGAATCAAAGGATCTCAGCACTTCCTTTAATGAGGAAGTTCTAATTTGTTATATTTGACCTGACCTGAGTTTACTGCATCTTGCATTAAAGTTTCAGGAGGCCGGGGGTGGTTCCCACTGAACTGGGTCAGTGTCTCTTGTCATGCATAATCCTTTATTATATCAGCAGAATTCTTACACAGAGTACGTTTAAATTTCCATACATAATGAAGACAAGCACTCGTAACAACTCATGATGGCTTTTTGGAAAGTAAATATTTAATTTTTGAATGCATACATGCACTCTTTTTTAGATACAGAACTAATTATTCTCTAAGTATTACAACAAAATTAAAGCAGTGCAGTCATAATGGCCTCATAAAGCGCATATGTAATTGCAAACGGGAAAGGGGAAAATGGAGATTTCCTTAGGACCATGTTTTACTACATCCTGTGATAGAGGCAAGCCCGTGTAGGGGAGGAATTCTTGCAAGAGCCTAGGCTGGGGAGGTTGAGTTTGTGAACACCCACCCTGTGGCTTAGAACAGCCTTTGCAAATGCTGCAATTAATATTTCCATTTGGTTACAAAATAACAAGATTACGAAAAAGATTATGCAGAAATATTTCAGTGAGGGGTTATGTACAATAGTTACAATCCATACAGGTTTTGAGATGTCTAGGCCTCAGGATGCTCTGTAAGCAGCAGCAGAGTGAACACAGCCTGATCTATCTATGGAAGTCTCATGAATTGCAAAAAGAATGGAGAAATGTTCTTTCTCCAAGAAAAATGGTATTCCAATGCCAGAATTCCGAATAAGGATCCTAATTATAGATTTGGAGCCCCCTGCCACTGCTTTTGTAACTTAAACTTCCCTCCTTTGTAGCAGAATCAAGGTGAAACAGCCCCATCTCAGTGCCGATACCTGCTGTGGCACTTGCATGACTGGACCCTCTTCAAGGTTATTGCAGTCAGTGAGAAGCTCTTGTTGATGTCAGCTGGGATTTGGTTTTTCATAGTCCTCTGGAGATGTTGTAAAGAGTAGAGTAGTGGTGCAGTAGAGCCTGACAACTGGGAATTTGCACATATATATGGAAATTTTATGAGACATTTATTCATTTTTTTTCGTGAAGTCGCAGAGAAAAGATGTTACCAAAACCTTCAGTATCTATTTTCAAAAGCAGACAAAGATGTTGATGAGCTTGAGAAACAGGCTAACAAGAACCTCGTGACATTCAGCAAGGACGAGTACAACACGTCCTGCCTCCAAGATGCATCAACAACACAGGCTGGGGCCAGCCCTGCAGGAAGGACCTGGGGGTCCTGGTGGACAACAAGGTGAGCGTGAGGAGCAGCGTGGGCTCCAGGTGCTGCATCCCGGCTGCTCCCTGCGCTCTGTGGGCAGGAGAGCAGCTGACGCTGGGTGTGCAATTAGTGGCCGGTCCAAATGATGGTCAGTGAGCGCCTGGTATGCGAGGAGAGGCCGGGTCTGTTTTGCCTCCAAAAAAATAAGCCAAGGGGNGCTGCATCCCGGCTGCTCCCTGCGCTCTGTCGGCAGGAGAGCAGCTGACGCTGGGTGTGCAATTAGCGGCCGGTCCAAACGATGGTCAGTGAGCGCCAAGGGGGAATCTCCTGGCTGCTTGCACTACTGGAAAGGGTTAGGGGAAAGATGCTCCTGCTCCCCTGTTCTCTCATTAAAGGTGGTTCTGCTTTGAGCAGACGGCACTTGAGGCTTCCAGCAGCCCTTTCTCATGTCAGTTATTCCCTGCTTCTATGATTTCATTTCAGAATGTTCCTAGTAGCTCTAGAAAATGGTTCCGCTCTAAAAAATGGCTATTAGGGTACTCGATCCCTCAGTAAATACAGATGCTACATAGTGCTACATCCACTGAAAACAGAAAGGTCTTCCTCGGATAGCCCTATACAGCTGCCTGCAGAGATGGTGAAGAAGCCTTTCCTTCATCCCTAACATCCCTCTGCAGATCGGCTTGGCTCCAGCCCTGCAGGTCCTGGGATGTCTTTGGATTCATATGTTCACTTAAAAAGATCTAGTTTAAAAAGCAAACTCTTTTGCAGGCAGTGCTGGTGTCTGTGGGTGGGCTGGGGGGCTGCTGGCTCAGAGCGTATGTTGATTTCAGGGACAAGAGTGAAAAGGAAAAGGGAAAAGTTCCCCCTTTGCACACGCAGCTCCTTGGAGCCGCCGGGTTGCATGTGTGTCCCGTGTCCCTGAGGCTCCTGTGTCTCCTGGGGGCCTTTCGGGTAAAATAAAAGGGAATTACTGGGACACTAAGGACCCACAGGCAGGTAGACCTGCTTTTTCTGAGAGCTCTTCCCAGTGATGCTTCCAGGTACAAAGCAGCCAGGAATTCTCATGCCTGATTTCACTGAAAATGACTTCTTCCCCTCCCAGCATTTCGCTCTGTTCTCTCTAATGGCATTGCCTGTTCTGTGTTGGGTTGGTAATTTAAAGTGAGTGCTATAAATTAACAGTTGTTGCTGCTTTATTATTGAAATGAGAGTCATGGGATCAATTTAACCGTTCTTTGCTTCATTATTTGCTTAAGACAATAGAGCCGGCTCTGCAAATTCTATTGCTTTGTGGATATTTTTAGCTTAATTATCATAGATATTAGCAACAATCAGCACAGACTTCCTGGGTGCCTGCTCTTGCTGTAGGAGACTTTGTGCTTTTCACTTGCACTAAGTGCTACCTTTTGCAGTAATTCCAGTCTGCTGCCAGCAAAAAAAGAACCCCACCACCAAAAAACTAAGGAAACCAGAACATAAATCAAGCCAGTATATTATGCAAAAACGCTGGTGTTTTCCTGGTAACATATTTAAGATTTAAAGGGATGGTGACGATTGTGCCCTCTATTATACATATAGCTGAATATTCTAGTAGTTGAGCCTGTTTAGTTATATGCTTCAATTGATCAGAGAGATGTTTCCTTACATGGTCAGGATGGCTTTTTGTGACAAATTTCAAAAGAAATCACACAAAGACTTGAAATTCAGGATATTCAATGGACAAGGATAGAGAATGTTCACAAACTCCCAGCTCAGGCCTTTTCTTTGCCACTTAGTCCCTCTGCTCTGATCCAGTTGGGGGGTATTAATTCAGATGTTAATGGCAGATGAGTTTATTATCTGGGAGTCTAGCCGATTATGCTGAAGGCATCAAAAAGCAAACAAAAAGAGAGATTGGCAGTGCTGTGAGTCAGGTTTTATCTCACTGCAGCCTCCCTCTGCCATCCTTCACAACTCATTTCCCCATTTTTCTATAATTTTGCCTGCAGTAAGGAACCTTTCTTTTCGGAAATAACAACAACCAAGATTTAATGAGGAGATTTAGCTTTTCTTTGATGAGGCAGTTGCTTTAATAGAGTTTGCCTGCCTGCATATTCCTAGAGGTACAGGAAGAAACTGAAATATGTTTACTTCTTTAGCATTATTTGGCCAGCAAAAAAATCAAGCCAAGAATTGCTTTTACTGAAGGAATCCATATAATTTATTTTGTCCATTAGCAGAAGAAAACCAGCTATAAACATATCTGTAGATGGTATGGAAATGAGCATTTGCTAGTTCATAGTTATAGGAAATAACTGTTTTTTTTGCTGTGCCAATCTAACATATCACAATTCTGACAGATGCTAAAGAAGACTCTCCTAGCAGCAGCTTGCAGAGAGATGGTTCTGTCTGCACAAAATAACTGTTGACGTGGAAGCTGGAGAAAGTGCGCGTGTTGGTAAATACCACCTCATTTAACAAGGGCCTCATGAATACAACAGATTTACTTGGAGGGGCTGCATGCCATCCATCAGAAAGCTGCTTTGACACTCAGGAATTATTCTGACCGTTTAAAACGGACAGGGTGACTTCTGCTCTGTGGAACTCCTACTGAACCTGCGTGTGTCTGTAAGAACAAAAAAAGAGCAGCTTTGCTCGCACCTGATTGCTCAAGGAGCTCCCAGAAGGGATCCATCTATCTCGAGGTCTTGTCTCTGGAAGAAGCTGCTGCTTTTAAGCCATAACCAAGGGAGAACAAAGCCGAAGAGCCTGTGTGTGTTCCTTCCTACCATGAGGCAGTGCTTGGCTTAGGCTTTGGTAACCCCAAAGTTAGTGTTCACCCTCCCAGAGAGAACTAGGGACTTCTACAAGTCATGCACCAAATGCCTGTGCATCTCCCAAATCTTCTGCAGTGAAAACCACAGGTTTATGATGAAGGAGTGCTCCTTGCTGTGCTTTGAAGAGATGTTGCCCTTCAGTCCTGCCCTTGCTGCTGTATGGGCGCAAATTAGCAGAAATGTGAAGTGCCTTCCCTCGCTCTGCCCCTGCAGCACGTCTCCGCTGGGCACCTCTTCATTCTTGAGTCTTCGCATTGTAGCTCTCTAGGCCTGTCCTTCTGAAAACAAATGCAAGCTGTTAACCTGTCTTGTGTTGTCTCAGGGCGGATTTTTCATCTCAGCTCCCTCTGGAGCTGTCTGAACACTGCACCAAAGGCTGCGACGCCTGCGGTGGGGAGCGAGCGACCTGGCTCGCGCATCTCGGCTTCCCCGAGGATCTGCCTCTGAGGACACAGTCCTACCGCAGAGTGAGTTAGTATCTTTCTGTCTCTCTCTGTCATATTTGAATTAGCACTGACTCAAGAGCTGATAGAAAGCAAGACCTTTTTCTTACAGCCATAATATCAAACTTTATTACACTTACTTGTTTACATAAATACGTCTTCAATTTTGGAGTAAATGTTCTCACAGAAGAACCTGCCGTTCAAATAGGAAATCACTGTTTTACAGCTCTAATCTCAGCCCTTATTCTGAGTTCAAAAATAGGTTTTTACCTTTCTCTATACTGCCTATTTGCTCTTTATTTGCTGCATCACAGACCCATCTAGGCCTCCATTGCAAATACTTGACAGCTTTTATCTTGCAGTGCTTGCCATTAAAGGCAACCATTCCCTCACAGTGGTCTTTTGACCACCACCTTATTAAACAATACATAGATTAGGACCATGGGTGATCTGTGAATGCTACGGCGCTTGGTCACTGTGGACTTTTTTTCCTTTTATGGTGAGCCTCTGCCTATGGATTGAAGAGCTGAGCCCATAGTGAGAGCTCATGGTGCAGCACGGCCAGCGCAAAGGCCGCGGTGACTGCGCCATCCCCACCAAGTGCCACCGGGGCTCACAGAGATGCACGTGGGGTCTTGCTGCAGAAAAGAGCTCACTGGTGGAAATACTGAGCCTTCCTCCCGCTGGCAACGTCCTGCTGGGGGGCTGCTCCTACTCATACTGACGTTCCCGTCCAGCTGTGCTGGGGTGTCGCAGTCAACCAGTTGGTGGCACAGGGGAAGGGGAGCCCTGGGCTGATTTGTGTGTGGTTATAATGAGATTAATTAGGCTTGGGGCAGCTGAGATGCAGAGGTATGATCACTAGCCATGTATGCCCCATCCTTTATGAGAGGGGCAATTGCGTGGCTCCACCAGAGCCAAAGAAAACACATTGGTGTTTTTACTCCAGCTAGTTTGTGTAAAATGCTCTGGGAATTGTTGAAAAGAGAAGAGGCTTCTGTTTAGCTGAGGGAGGTTTTGGGAAATGCCAGCAGTTTTCTTATGGCTGTTTTCTGTGCGTACAGGGGGAGAACACCAACAAGTGTGGTAGTAAAATAATCCTCACAGTTTCAGGTCACAGGATTTCAGCCAAACCTTGATCCCAAACCATCAGGAATGGTTTAATGTAGCGGTGGGATGTAACCTGCACCCTGGCTCTGCTGAAGCCAACCAGCAGAATCACTGGCCTCCAGGTAATAAAACAGCCTCTTGGCCCCCCTGGGACGACAGATGGACCCAAGTGTCCTCAGTGATTCCTGGCTGGGTCCATATGCCGTGGGGCAGAGGTTTTTGTTTGTGATTTATCCTTCATAGATCAGTGCCAGTCACTGTGGTCTCGAGGTTCCTTCTGCAAGGACGAATGATTTGGCCTTTGGTCTCATAAATATACTTGCTCATTGAAACTAGGTTATTGCCCCATAAAACCTTTCATCCAATTAATAAAGAGAGCATGAAGCATGTCAAATAGACAGTAATTGGTACAGGGCAGCTGCATAGCGCGGGCTGTCCGGATAGGGAATAGGCTGGAGCCCATTTTATTTTCAGAACTGTCATCATAACAAATGTTTATGGAAAGGTGGCATTTTTCCTGCTGTTTCTGAGTCTGAAAAATAGGTGGCTGGTGCAATTCTAGCCATTTGTTTTTAAGCGGTTGTTCAGAATGGGTAGAGTGGGGCGGGTTTCTCAAAGGCAAATGAAAATATCCTTTGCCTGGAACTGTAGAGAAAAACAAGCAAACAAGAGCACATCTGGTTTGGTCTGGCCCGCTTATTGCTTACAGTTTGACTGTGCTTTTATGAAGGCAAGGTGAATTTAAATGCAAAGCAGCAGACAAATCTGCAGAGAGAAAGATGAAAGAGTCTGAAGGCGTTAGAGGCAAATGGAATAACTGACTGCAGGGATCGGGAGAGCAGGTGTGCGGGAGCTTCCTGATATCTCCTCTCAGGCCTTGGCCAGGGAGTTACCTCCCCAGGAGCTCTGTGCGGTGCTGTGGGGCTTGCGGTTCTGGTTCAGGTGCTGCATGATGTTTTCCCCTGAAATCTAGGCTGTGCTGACAGATGTGGGTCCTGCACCCTTCCTGCAGTGTCCTTTGCACTTGTTTAAACTTGCTCTGTGTGCTGAAGGTCTCACAGGGGCAAAAGAAATGCTTTTTTACAAGAGGTTGGGAAAAGCCAAGTGATTCTACAATTTTCTAATTTAGGGCCCTCTGCCTGTATGTACTGCCAGCATCTTTGTGCCATCTTCCTTTTTAACCACAGCTGCTTCTTGTGCATTAGTGACAATTAGTACAAACTGCTGACTACCACTTTCCAATGTGTGCTGGCCTCTCAGTATCAATCCACAATTATTTGTGCATCAAAAGAACATTATTCCTACAAGTGTGAACATAAGATCAGGCTAAGTTATTGGATGCATTAAACTCAGTATTACATCTAGTGCTTTACCCCTGCAGCAGGTCCGAGTTGTTTGCATGCTTCCTGGGTAATGCCAGTAATTCCACTGGAATGGAAAAGTACAGTGCAAGGAGACCAGTGCTATTAGTGGAACTAATCCAAGTGACAAATAGCTGCAGCTCATTGCAAAACTTTTGATTGCAGATCATAAAAAACAAATGAAGAAAAAGGTTCTCTCGAGTGAGTATTCTCTTTTTGCTTTCTGCTTTTTAAGATGCAGAATCTTTTTGGCCATGCCTCATAATGCCAAATGATGTGTTGTTATTCCAAGCATGTATAAGCAGAAGCAGATTCAGGGACTTAGTACGGGCTGAAGAGCGAAGGAAAAGCGCTGAGGCGACTGGCACTGTTTGCACATCCAGCTTTTGATAATTAATATGTGACTGTCTTACTTGTCGGAGGAATCAGTCCAATTTTCTCGTCTCGAGGGACGAATAACATTCCAGTCCAATTGACTGTTACTGTGGATTGAACAGAACTACAAAGAAAGAACAACTGTATAACTGTCCATGAGAGAGCACTTGGTGCTGCTCCTTCTGCTCCATTCTGCATCTTAATAGAAGCTCCAAATGGCCAGCACTCTGCAGCAGATTACAGGGTCACCTCTCCCATTACAATGGGGCATGTGGAAAACTCCTCGTCACCTCCTTCCAGTTGCATAACTACCGACACCACAGGGCTGTCTTTCACATATCCTCTCTCTGCTTCCCAAAATACTTCTCCTGTGGTTAAATAAAACTCTGAGGTGCTTTTGTTGTACTATTCCCATCTGCTTTCATTGCTGCTCTTTTTTTTTTATTTTTTTTAATTGTAATGGAATATGCTGAGCTGCAAATGCTGTTAGTCACTGCATTCTTCCCCATCCCTGCAGTTATATGTACGTTTTCAGCTTGCAAAAATAACCTGTTTATTCCATTCCACAGTCCTGCTTGAGACAGTTGTGATTTTTTCTGTGCTGGCTCCCTCCAGTTTTATAACATCTGGCTGCCCACCTGTGCTTTTTTGTTCTGCTGTGGATTGCTCCTTTTCCAGAAAATTAGTTGTGTTAGCAGCAGAAAGGAAATGAAGGCCGGTACAAAAGCTTCTTTGTGTTGAATTAATTGGGACCCTCACTATTGATTTCAAAGGAAGCAGTGGAGAGCCCTAACTCACCCTGCCTGACTTGGGACATCATTTCTTCCTCTGGTTGACAGAATCGTGGACTTTGGTGCTGGAAGGGACCTCTGGAGGCCCATCCGGTCCAGGCCAACCCAGCACTCGAACCCTTCTTCTCAGGACCATATCCAGTAAGACTTTGAACCCTGGGATATTCAACCACAGCCTCCAGTTGGTGTTGCTGGAACATATGATGGGTTAAACAGCGTGGGCCACCCTGGCTTGGGCTGTGCATCATGCTCCTTTGGAGCTAAAGACTGGACTAACTATCTCCTCTTGGGCAGCTCCCTCTTTTTCCATGGCTGTACAACTGGCTGGCTTCCAAAGGAGTTGTCAGAATATCAATATCTTTATTATAATTATATTTTCCACGTAGAGGTCACCCAAATGAATCATTCATGCTCTCCCCTCCTTCCAAGACACCCTCCACCGCTTCTCACACAGCTTTTGTCTTCTGGGGTCATCTAGAGCCTCCTACCCTCACCAGGAGCGTGCCCTGCACATGGGTCCCTGGAGCATTTGTGGGACACATTTATGAGTAATTATCCATCATCTGGCAGGTTACAAAAAGAGCAGAAGCATAAACCTGACCTGCTTTCTGCATTTACAGCTAAGACTAGGAAACATCTCTAGGAGACCAGAAATCCCTCCAGTCCCCAGATACTTCTCTAAGATGGATGACTTGCAATTTAGCACCTACAGACGGCAGTGAGAAGTGCCTACGCCTGTGGAGACAGCTGTGAGGAACGGATATGCCTATACTAGTTGTGTACGACTGCTTCTCATCAGAGAGATGAGGGTTTATCTGACAGTTCTTCCTATGCCGTTTTATTCATTTTTATCCTTTCTCCTCTAATCTCTAATCTATATACATCTTAATCAAGGTTGACCAAAATACTGAATGATGAACTAGCCGGCATAGGCGATCTACTTTTGACCCATTTAATGGGCTATTTTTTCAGTTGGACGTTTCTAGAATACCTCCTGCTTGGTTTTGACACTCTGCTTGTTAAACATTCACAGACATTTCCTGAATAGCGTATGCCAAAACCTTTCAGCCCCTGGGTTGTCAAATACTGCTTCCACTCTGCTTATTTGCTCTTCACAGCTCAGGACTTGCCCGCACAGGGAGCACATGTTCCTCGGTCAGGGCAGATTCCTGGGATAACGACATTCCTCCCATAGGCACCGAATCACAGGAGTCACCCTGTGCACAGACAGGAACTGCCACCTGAGCTGGTGGTGATGGCAAAGCAAACTTCTTCTGGACACCAGAGAGTCACATACTTGGCTGACACTGAAAGTCATCAGAAACAGACATGTAACTCTTTGGGTTCCTTGGAAAATCTCACTGTGTTCGTTAAAATTTGTGAAAGTATTTTGGTATCGTTATTTCAGTTATTTAAACAGAAGTATTTTCACTTTATATACTACTTGTAACAGTAATTTGTGACAAAAAACAGTGTTTTGTCACTGAACATGCCCTGCTCAACTCAGGGTTCATGGCTCACCCTGCGTGACATTGAGTCCATTGATGTAGCTGCACAAAGTAGAGCAGAAAGAGATGCAGAGAGAGGTTGGCCGTTTAATGTATGTTATTTTTATGTTCTTCCCTGTAAAGTATAAATATATCTAGCAAATGAAGCACATCATTGCCACAGATTTCTAGATGCTACTAAAATACCGTTCTGGGGGCTGTTGTACTGGAAGAGTGTTTTAAAGTAAGTTTAACAATGGTTAAGACAGCAGTAAAATTCACTTATTATGAAGTAAATATTTCTTCTTTAACAATGAATGAAGAGAAAAATCTTATCATCCTTAGGCAGGGGAAAGAAATTCTTCTGTGAAGCCAAACCCCAAAGCACTGTCACTGCCAAGGCGTTAAGTCTCTTGATGCATCTTCAGGGGGCATCCAGCTGGTAACGCAGCTCACGCACTTACTTGTCTGTTCCTGATCCCCTGTTACACACCAGGCTCTGCCAGGGAGTGAAAATGCAAGCCTAACTTATTACAGCTTCAGCTGGATATGGGGACTCCATTTGGAAGTTTGTCTGAAATGCCCTTTTTAGTCTGGAAACTGCTGATACTGTGAACCAAGAAAATAATGTAACAAGACAAGTGGATTTATTCTGTTTCTTGGGGCTTCATCTTTAGATAGAAGAGGTGTCTGTAGTTCCTAGTGCAAGATACCCTTATTGCTTGCTGCATGATGCTTTATGCTGGGCTTGTTTTGTCCAGAGATACAATTGCTGCTGCAGTTTATTTCTCCCAAATGCGATGAAGTCATCCAGACAGAAGTCACCTGCTGGTTATTAGTGTGTAAAGTTGAATCTTTTGGGGAAGTTTCCCTTTGTTAGTTTCCAGACCCGGGAAAAATTTGGAATTTTCTAATAGCCTCTACTAAGAGGTTATCAGAGGTTATATTTGGCCTGAGCTTTAGAAAATATTCAGGCCAAAACTCATAATGTACAAGCTGCTTCACTTCCCTTTAAACCAAATTGAAAAAAAAAGTGGGGGAAAAAGCTGATGTTTTGGTTGTGCAAACAGAGCTCAGAGCTTTTGAGGGCTGGTTCAGAGCCTTTGCTCCAAGACCTCTCTCTGCCACCCGCTTTCGTACCCGAACTCCTTGGGACTGCAGATGGCAGATGCAGAAGAGCTTTGAGATATTTCATAAAGGACAAATGCCATGGAAATGTTACCTCATTATTTTTTTTTAAATCGTTCAAATCATGAACTGGGCAAGGATTTGTGACAGTGAAATCAAATATATTTAATGATGGTTGTATTTGTGTGAAAGGAAATTTTAGGAAATACATCATCGCTCTTCAAAAGTAATCCTTTTTATTCCCACATCCCATGAAGTCACTGATTCTTCACAACTTCCAAATTAAGTCACACTAAAAGCAGAGCTCTCCATGGGTCTGACAACACTTTCACCACAGTCAAAGTGAAAATTCCCATTGTAAGCAGTAAGATCCCAGAGGGAATGTGCCAGGCAAGAGAGATTAAACCTTCCTGTGTAACAGAACAGACTTTAAGGTTGATTACAAAGAAAGCTTCCCAAAGTGACAGAATGGGCTTCCTTCTTTTTTTTCCCCCTTAAGCTGCTACCCAAACATAAAAAGAAATAACATTTCAGCAAAGTGCATGGTCATTCGGTGCTATGAAGCTGGATGAAAATACATTAATTTTTCATGGATAAAGAGCTTACCATTTTGGTCCCTGGGGATGAGCCATGAAGCTGAATTTCTCACAGACCGTCACACTGTTGGATTGCAAATGGAAAGTCTTATCTTTAAAAAAAAATCCTTGATATTGTTTTGAGATTGCCCAGGTTTATGGTCAAACTTTCTAGTCTCTCTAGAAGGCAGTTTCATTAATATCATAGCAATTCCATAGGGGTTATAACCTGGTGAAGAGGGCTGGTTTGCCTGCTTGCTTTTTATTTGATCTTTTGCAGCTTGCCTGGTTTAAACTCACACTGTAGTTCCTCGCTATATCCCAAGTTAGTTCACTGCAATTTAAAAACTTTTAAATATCTCACAGCAGGTAGAGTTACAGCTGTACCTACATAAGGGAAGTGCTTCTGTCCAGGGAGACAGCCCGTCAACGGGCAAGACTTTGTTTGCCCGGGCCAGACCCGGACTTGATAAGGTTGGATCCCATCTTTACTTAGCACAGTGGAGAAGTGTTTCATTTCCTCTTAATTTTTGTTCAGGAAATTCAATGAAATTTACTTTTCTTTAGCTGGGGAGTTCAAAGTAAAAGTCAGAGAATGTAAACTGAGAGAGTCGTCTGCCTTTTGCAATGAAATACCTGACCTGCCGTCCCCTCGCAGCGCCCCTGCGCACCGGAGCCTCGCGCAGCTCAGTGCTTCGCCAGGCAGAAGCAGAAAGCGTCAACAAGCAACACTGCTGCTCGGACCGAGGGCCGTGAAATATTGGACTTGAATTTTCTTCATGGCAATCTATTTTTGAGTGACAGCAAAGCTTTCCCACTCTGGTAAAAATTGCATTTTTGCTAGCAAAGCATCCTGACAGAAATTTCCCGATTATCTTTTTTGGAATAATTGGGCCATGATAATATACTCCACATTAAGAGAGACTGGAAAGATTAGGCGCACTTGCTTTGGAAAGTCTATCCATGCTTGTTTTAGGCAGGAAGGTTCATGACAAAAATAATGATACCTAATGCATATCAGGAATCTTTAATTGCGTTGTTATATAGGAGCGGAAAGATCTTTAGTAAAACTGAGAGGTGGCAAACGAACTCATAAAAGGAAAAGTATTTTTAGTAAGATTTCAACTGTTGTTTCATTTCAGCTGAATTCAAGATGAATTTTCAAAGCAATCCCAACCTTTCCAAGGAATCTTCTAAACGTGGTAGACTTCCCTAAAGTGACTTAGTTATAAATATTGTTGTATTTCTGTACCTTCAATGTGGAGAAAGCTGCCACCTTCCTGAGCTGGATCATTTTTCTTTTTCTGGAAGGCGATGACCTACGATAGCTTTTCTCACTGTTTCTAAGAGGCTGAAATTATACTCCCAGAAATTCAGTCTTGTATATATTCTGTGTTTGTTTTCCAGACCTTAGGCTGGAAGGACAAGGAGGCTGCGAGAAGCAGAGGAGCTGCTTGTCACTGAGCTANCCTTTCCAAGGAATCTTCTAAACGTGGTAGACTTCCCTAAAGTGACTTAGTTATAAATATTGTTGTATTTCTGTACCTTCAATGTGGAGAAAACTGCCACCTTCCTGAGCTGGATCATTTTTCTTTTTCTGGAAGGTGATGACCTATGATAGCTTTTCTCACTGTTTCTAAGGGGCTGAAATTATACTCCCAGAAATTCAGTCTTGTATATATTCTGTGTTTGTTTCCAGATGAGCTGGTTGATACTGAGCTATTGCACAGCACAGGGTGTCTGGGTGGGGGGGTTCCTCTAATCAACTGCAGTTTGGGCCAGCATGAGCTACCCTGTCTTCTCCTGGCCTCTGCCCTCACTGGCAACGGGAAGAACTGAGGGAAGACACTTGNAGCTATTGCACAGCACAGGGTGTCTGGGGTTGGGTTCCCTCTGATCAACCACAGTTCGGGCCGGGATGAGCTGCGCTCCCTCCTCCTGGACTCTGCCCTCACTGCCAATGGGAAGAACTGAGCAAAGGTGCCCAAAATGCATTTTTTGTTGTCTCTTGCTCATTCTTCTTTAATTTAGTGTATTTTAAACTTAAGCAGTGGTCAGGATCAGTTATTTCCTCCACATTATACCGTTGCATTACCATGGTTTTTAAGACTGAATCTTTGACCCCATCCTTAACACATGGCAGCTCATATAAAGACCCGTATTGATTTCAGGTGTGGAAGGTCAGGCTTCATTCAGTCCCTCCTGAGTCCTGTAAAAAGTGCTTTATTAGCTCAAATCTCCCAGCCTCTGGTTGCTGCTGGCCACTTCTATGTGGTCTCTTGGTGATGGGAGAAGAGACTCCCTGGCCCTGGTGCANCAGCCTCTGGTTGCTGCTGGCCACTTCTGTGTGGTCTCTTGGTGATGCTCCCATCACCAAGAGACTCCCTGGCCCTGGTGCGGCAGGGCCAGCACCGCTGCGGCTGCTAAGGAAGGGCTGAGCCCTGCTGGGCAAAGAGGAGAGGGAGGGAGGGAACACGGGAGCCAAACTGAGCCCGGGTCTGGGGGCTTATCAAGGAGAAACTCAACTCATTCAGCTGCTGCAATGAGCTCAGAAAGCTCTGGCTAAATGCAGTTAGCTGGTGGTGTTTAAGGTTATATAGGGACCCTTTAATGAAAGGAAGAGATTGAAAGCTCAGCTTGCTGCTGCGTGTCCTAGTGCGAGTGCTCAGAGCCGGGCTATGCTGGCTGGAGGGAGCAACCCAGCTGCTCTGAGCATCTCTCCTGAGCTCTTGCCCTCACATCACCCACCCTTGCTGCCTGGGCCCTTCGTTGTGCTCCCCAGAGGTGCTCCGTGTGCTTGGCAGGTTCAGCAGAGCAGCTGTGTTCTAGGATTTCTGTTGTCCCAGCCATGCCACGGCAAGCCCTGCCTGTGGTGTTCGCAGAAAACAGCTTTTTTCATTTACTTTTTCCCTACATGTCACTTTCCCTGGTTCATTATTAATTGAAAATGACTTCTGCTGCAAGATTTTTATCATCAGTTTTCTGCATCTGACTCGGAGCTGCGCACCTGCTGGACAGCTGCCAAGGTATTTATGTGCTTCTCTGCGGAGCTCTGCTGAGGTTTATTTTTTTGATCTTGTGGTGGAGCAAATAACGTTTGTAATTCTCTTAAGCTTTGCTGAACTGGATCAGCTGCAGGTTTGTGCAGGTCTTGCTGGCCGTTGCGAGCAGTGGATGGCTCCTGCGGAGCTCGCGTGGGATCCCCATGGTGCATCTGAAGTGCCACAGTGCCAGGACTCGTGTCCTGTGAGGGGCAGCCTGCTGGGGCTGTGCACGAGCCGGGCGGTGCAAGTTTCTGCTTTAATATCTGGGGCAGCTTAGGGACTGTTCCTCCCCCCATGCTTGTTCTTATCCCTGTGGCGCTCCTCCGCTCATGAGCTGTGCTTGGAGTTCATACGGCCACAAAACAGCCTGCCAAAAGTAGTCGGCACTCTTAAATCCAGCCACAGCATCCTCTGTGCCCGAGCTCTCTTCTGCCTCGCAGTCCGCAGCGCTTATCCTTGTTGTGCAGTGAGCTGCGTCGTGGCCACCCAAGGGGCTGAGCTTTCCACCTTGGGCTTTAGTGTTTCTTCCAAGTAATGCAAAGCCTTTAGCAGTATGGGATATACATTTGAAAATGTAATGGCTGGATATCCAACTTCAGGCACGCGAATATTGTTCTTTTCAAAAGATTCTTCCAGGTTTCATCCAATGCTACCTTAGCAAATTTTCCCAAGTTGTTCACTCGGGTTGTTTGCTCCCGTCTTGTCCTGTTGCAGAGCTGCTAATGCTCACAGTGTCTGTTTTTTATGTTGCCCAGACATTTGGGCAATGTGTCCTGAGGCTGGAAAAGCTGAGAATAGTTTCTGTGAAGCTGCCTGTGGGGAGGTCTGCGCTGCTTTGCAGTGATGCTCCGTCTTGTGCCCCCAACCTCTGGCAGGAGACCAAATGCAGCAGGGCCCCTCGTGGAAGGAGGGAGACCCTGCGGCATCCCCAGTGGGGAGAGCACGGAGACAAACTCGGGGGAGGACTTTATTCTCTGAGGGGCTGTTGTCCAGACTCGGGGGGCCTGGACATGTCTCCAAACAAACCAACCTTTCCAGCTTCTCCTGCCACAAACTCATTGGGACAGGCTCCAGATGATCCAGTGAATCAGTGTTTCCCTTTGCTTGTGTTTTTCCAGTGAAATACCTTGTATTATTGGGGCAGCAAACAGCACTGGCTATGACGGATGGAGGGACAAACGTAACGGTCCATGTGCGCTGACGCTGGCTCAGTGACGGGCCAGGCAAGCACGGCCACCGAATGGGGAGTTGTTGAGCCCAGCCCCATCGTAACATCCCATAAGATGTCCCAAGGGTCTCCCAGACAGCTTGCTTGAAAGTAAATTCACAGAGGAACAAATTTTTCACCCTCACTGTTATGGAGGTTGGCTTCGTGTGTTTTATTGCACGTTCCTGAGCGAGTGGGGATGTCAGGAAATCTGCTTGGAGGGCATTTTGGAATTATTTGCTGTGAGTCGTCTGCTTGATGAACTCCAGTGTGACAACAGTCTGATAACAAATGTGTCACTTCTGATGAACAACTGTTTGGCGGTGTTTTGTGGTGTTTCTTTTTTAACTAAATATGATTTTTGAGCTGCTGAGAACTTAGGAAGAAATGCGGATAAACATACTTGCTTCAGGAGGCAGCTGAATTGAGTGACACAGAACGTCTGACTTTTGTTTTATCTTTTTTGTTTTGGCTTCTTTTTTTGTTGTTGTTTGTTTATGATTGGTGATTGGGCGATGGATCCACACTAAAATTAAGAAAAAGTACCACCTGTGTTCCACCTGTATCAGTAAGGGCATTGCCTATATTGCTGTTCCAAGGATTTCTGAGTTGAAAACTGGATCGAACTCCCCGTTCTGCCTAATTCATCCTGGGAACAAGATCCTTCTCCAAGTTGGCTAAATTACTAACTTTGTGTGTGAGAAAATATCAGAAAATGCCTGGCAGAAATCCTGCTATTGTACCACTCCCTTCTGGAATGGCTGCAGAATCAAATCCTTATCGCTCCTTGAGTGTAAGATCAATGAGGGAGACCTGTTTCCTGTTCCTTATGCACAGAAACAGCCATGTGAAAATGTCCTCCTCTTTATGCTGACTTAAAATAGCTCTGCAACCTCAGTCGGGTGGCCCCCAGGCTGCCCTGCCTAGGGACACGCTAGAGAGAGGACACAGGAATCTTGAATGTCTGGATCTTATCTCCAACGCTTGTCCCTTTTCTTCTGTAAACTGAAGGCTAACAGTAGAAGCAGGCCAATAGGTATGTGATTTGATTTATCATTTCTAAGATATGTTTCCCTCGCTTTAAAAAGTACTTTAAGAAAAATTCCTGTTCGCTCTCTATTTCTTGCAATGAGTAGAGCTCACATTTTCCTACAAGGATTGTTTTCTCTCCTCTTCTCCTCAGGTTGTTTCTTCCCCCTCCTGTCACATACCAAGCTTAACAAAACAAGTTGTCAATGACTCTAATGTAATATATGAAGAAGACTTTTTTCCTTCCTAAACTTACCTGAAAACTTAATCTCTTCCTAATTTCTCTAAGGTCAAGTGTGGTATCAAAGAGGATTGGAACCTCAGCTGATAGCATTTATAGTATAGTCTGTATGTTAAATAAGCCAAACAAACAGATATGTAACTAATATACAAAACTTACTGAAATGTTTAAAATAGAGGGTGTTAATATTGTGTTGAGACATCGATTTTTGGGATGTAGGTACCATACCTGCAATTAAAATGCCTATAGGAAAACTGTAATATGATGTCTTACATTACAGTCTAAATGAAATAGAGTATCCTATAGCTTATCTTTGAATTCTTGTACTCACTAAATTGGTTCTCTGTATCAGGCAAGCTTGTTCTTAATATTTTTTTTTCCAAGCAGAAACATTTCCCTTATGGGTTTGCTTGAATTATTCAGCTGAACTGGACATCCCAGATGATAATCTCAGAGTATGCAGCCCACGTTTCAGGTACGAATACACCCTAGCCAGGACTGATCTGTTGTTCAGCCAAGGCTGTGCTTACCCATGTTCTCTGCGTGTCAAACTCCTGTGAATGTTCCTGTCAGGGCCCCTACTTCTTGCTCCGTCCTGGTGCAAAAACGAACAGCATTTGCCCTAGCCCATCCTCTCTGAGGCTTTCAGGTGCAGGGAGAGCAGGATTTATGGCACCTCCTGTCTTGCTGAATTCCGAGTTAGCTCTTGTGGCACTAGCTGTGAGACAGGCTATAAATTAATTCCAGCTGCGAGATGTAATAATCTATGCAGAGTGTGAGGGTTTTATTCCCCCTCAATAGCCACTGCAGCCGCTTCTGGGCGCGAGATCACACGCAAGAGAAAACACTGCCTCGTTCCCCGCAGAGCCATCTGATCCCGAGCCCTTCGCTACAACAACTACCCTGGTGTCTTGTGGCTCTGAGACGAAGAAAGAATAAGCTAATATATATCCCTTAATCCTTTTTTCCCTGAAACACAAAATCCTATTTTAGTATTACAATAATAGAATTACTGAAAATGATTTTTTTCATGGCAATGCTCTCCATAAACACAGATAACGAAAACAGGAGAGGGAATCAGTGTAGTGTTTGTAAGCAGCACTCTGCCTTCCTCACGCCCGAGGAATGACTTACTGCTTTTTAGATGACTTTTTCCATGTTCTGTAAGAAGAACTCTTTAACCACGACAGCCCTTGTCATCAGAGCTAGGGCATCTCAGCTAGAACCGGTGAAGTAAAATGAGGCAAAATATGCAATAAGATATGAAAATATGTTTATAGATTTTTTTCTTTATTTATTTAAAATGTGGATGAAACTTATCTGAAGTGCTCACTCTTTCTGAATAGTGCTGAGGACTCAGGGAGGGAGTTTTACTTTTCATTTCCTTATTTTGAATCCGAGTTTTTAGTTTTTCTTTAGTAGAAATCAGGCAGCTGCACAGTCAAACTACCATTTTACTGGCCATGTCAAAACAAAATCACAGTTCTGACCAGAAAGAGAGGTGAGTTAAGAGATACTCATGTGTCACTATGAAGTTAGAATTAACACTCCATGTAAACATAAGCTGAGAAAATTTACTTCAGAATTCATTGCCGTAATAAACGCGAATACCTGTGGGTGGCATTATTGCTCTGCTTTTCGTTTTACTGTGCAGGGCAAAAAAGAAATCGCCAAACAACAGAAGCGCGTACTGGTACAAAGGAAAACGAGTGATCCACAGGGTTTCGGCTTCTGACAAACTTCTTTCTTCCCAACATGACTATTTTGTAGAAGGAAGCCTGGTGATGGCTACTCACTATTTCTGCCTGGTTATTAAAAGCTGCATGAGAGAGCATGACTGAGTTTGCAGTGTGCTCTTAAAAGCTGTTTGCAGTATCAAGAAGCAGTAAAATATCTATAATAATAAGGAATATACTGAAATCTCTTTAAAACATTTCCACTCCTAAAAGAGTTTCCAACATACAGGTTATCCAACATGTTATCCATTTAAGCCCTGGTCTGGCGTGTCTGACATTCTGAGTCCTCTTGGGTCCTTGCTGAAGGCTCTCTCGGATGCTCTCCCTTAGCAGGATTCTTCTTGCTCCCCTTCTGCCACCGTGAGAGGGTTCCCCAGGATGCTGTCACCTTCTCTTCTGTTTCCTCATACCTTGTTGCCTGTTAACAGCATCTGCAGGCACAAATTCAGCTAATCTGGCTAACCTGTTAGGCTAAAGCAGTATTTCTTCCTGAGGCTCTTCTGGAGGTGGTTTGATTTGAGCAGGTTCTAAATCTTGCTGATTCCTATTGCATAACATCTTTTTCCTATGCATGTACCAGCGTGAGCTTTGGGTCCTGTTTCAATAACTAGCAACCCTTTTTCTTGTCCTGATTGCAGTTGTCCTTCCCTCTAGCCATGGGAAAGCCTCTGGACAAGTCCCTTCTTCAGCCTGTCACCCTGACCACGTCACCCGTTCTCTTCACCTCCCTTTGCTGCCTGCCCGTTCCCTGTCACATCAGAACAACCTGTTCTCTGCGAGACCCTTCACAGCCTTTCTCCTTCTCCTCACTCCCATGTGTTTTACTGCTCCTGAGTTCCCAACTCTTAGGTTGCCCATAATAAAAGCCTAATTGA
This sequence comes from Crypturellus undulatus, assembly GCA_013389825.1. Lineage (NCBI taxonomy): Eukaryota > Metazoa > Chordata > Aves > Tinamiformes > Tinamidae > Crypturellus > Crypturellus undulatus. The sequence goes on along the minus strand of VWPW01003301.1, from coordinate 49,763 downwards.
GCAACTACTAAATGTTTGGATGTGCACCTGGAAGCTTCTCCCATGCTCAGCAGCAGTTCACCAACACCAAAGCCACCTTGTCCCTAGTTCCTCCTATCCTTCAGCAACGGGGAGGCTGTGGTTGCGCTGAGGTGGGTCCCGCTTGTGCTGACCGTGTTGCTGCCGATCCCTGTGCCTGTCTCTGCCTCTGCTCTGTCCCCTGGTTCTGCCATTAGAGGCTTCTCCCACTTGCCTCGCTGCGCTGGTGTCCCCCCTACCTACTTGTCCCTTGCAACAGCAGGGCTCTGCTCCAGGCTTTCAGGCACTGTAGTCATACAGATAATTAACTGCAGCTCTCTACATCTGATGCTGCATGTGGAGCTGGTAGCTTTCGTTTTACTGAGTTATTTCTTTATAGACTGCAGGGGCTACAGTCTGTTCCCAGTTCCACCTACCTGGCCCACAGATCCCAGGGCTGTGAGTGAGGATATTGCAGCCGGCTGCTGGTATTGTGCTACCGGGCTACGTTTTGATGTGGTGGGATAACAAGAGTAGATGCTTTTTGGCTCTGCTCACAAAGGCTGCGGTTGTGCCTGGCAAAAGGCATAAAAAGCAAATCATGCTTGATTGTTTAAAGAAAATACTTCATATTTCATCTGTGTTGTTGATATTTCCCTTGAGGGGAAAAGAGTATGAGTTCTCCTGCTAGCTGTTAAAACTAAACAAAACTACAATTTATTTTTTGGTATTTTTTTAAGCTTCAGAGCCTTAAATAAGGATTTAAGAGGGAGAAATCAAATCAATGATTATTTCCTTGGCTGCAAGGATCTCAAATGCTTATGTGGGGGGTTTGTTCCATCCAGCAGAGATGCTTGGAGTGCCCTTATCCTACGTGCCCCTACAGGCAACGGGGCGGTTGCTTTCAGCAGGCAGTTGGTGTCCTGGGGGCTGAACTGCCCCCTCAAGGTACCCTTGTCCCTGCCCGTTCGTTAGCTCTCCTTGTGCGTTTGCTCGTTAGGAACCTTAGGGTTAGCTGGGACAGAAGTGAAGGGGTGATGTAAACGCCTGGTTTGACGGCACTGGAGGCCAGTACAACAGTGCTTCAGGGTAGCTACACATCTTACCCGGGAAGGTCTTTAAAGCAAAGGTAGTTTTGCTAATGAGGACACTGCAATTAATATGGAGGTGTATGGATGCTGTAAGCTTCCTTGGAGCTTTTAGCTTGTATGTTTTAATCAAGAATTGAATTAGAGCTATGGAAGTCTCTTAACTCATCACATCTTTTTAGTTCAGATCATTCCCTTTAATACCCATATTACCACTAATGACAAGTGTTCTGATTATCAGGTTGTCCTAGTGTGCTAACTTGCCTTGTATTTTTGGCAGATGAACACAAATTTTGAGGTTTTGTGATGATTTTGTGTAACCTTTTTATTACTCTACCACCACTTGCTTCTCTACCACCCCATGAGGAAGGCCAGCACCTCGTCTCAACTGCAAGCACCCGATCTGAATGCTTGGGGGGAAAATTCATCTTGAACTTTTCGTATTTGTGCTGCTCTGTGAGCCTGAAATATCCTCTGCTTTGGAGGTGGTGAGCAGAGCTGTGGTACAGCTTCCCTGCAGTTGTTTTGACAAATCTTTACATTTTCTTTCCTACGTTTCAAGGTTGAAAAAAATTAGCTCTGAAATATAAATCAAAGTCTTAAGCTCACAGCCTTAGGAAAGTAAGATGCTCTAATAAACAAAGCTGTATGAAATGAGTGATGGTAACCGGCTCAGAGGTCTGTCTTTCCCACTATAAAGCCTTCTTTACTCCTATGACTCCTCCATGGACTCCTCTGTTTTTCCTTGTTGCTTCAGTGCTTCATAACTTTCCTTAAGTCTCTCCCCTTCAGTGTTTGGCTCAGTTTGTCATTGCCCTTGTGTTCTCTTCGCAGCAATGACTTCTCATTTTGACTTATTTAATACTTTGTGCACCTTTGCATTAGAACAAAATAACAAGGCAATTGCAGGGCAGTAATAAATTGGCTATTTTCTTTAGGGATCCGATTCTCACCTCGGTAAGCTGAGGTAATTTTATAGCAGTAAATGTAGTCATTGCTGCTCTCCATTTGCTAAACCTGTGAGCACCTGAGTCTGAGGGTGTGAGATGCAGTAATTCCCCTGCAGAACGTGTGCTCTGCATGTGCTCAGGCCTTTTATAGCCCTGGTGCCCCATATCGTGGAGGAATGCGAGGTAATTCTGTATTCTGAAGATAGTACAGGTGCCTTTTCCAGAAACTGGCAGGGCACGGATATTCTTAAAATGAAACAGGAATCCCCCAGTGGTTCCCATATGAAAACACATTGGTATTTTGCTATCCCAGATGAAGCCAGCAGGGAATACCTGTGCAATCTCTGGGATTACAAAAATGGAAATGCCACTTGCACATGCACAAGGTCCCGAGACGAAATCCAGGAGGCTGCCAGGCCTCTCTGTCTGGAGCGTTCTACCTTTAAATGGTCTGCTTTCTGTTTTGTGGTAAGATTTAATGGCCGAGTGTCTGTGGTGTTAATGACTGAACCATTTCTGCTCCAGCACTTTATTTTATGTTAGTTTATGGCTTTCCAGTTGGATAGCTCCAGTACAAGCAGAGTGCAATATATCAAGTACCTCAGCAATCTCATACATTACAGCTTCAGACCTGCTGAAGTCATATATCTCGGTGTTTACTGAACTTTTCAGCTTACACCTCGGAGGTAGAAGTGTTAGACTATTAAATTGTTGAATGATGTAAATACTTCAACACGCTATATGAGATGTAAGCTTTAAACTGCTCATGTAAAAGAAGGTCTCTCTCAGTACTGCCTCTTCTCGAGCCTCTGCCTACAATGTGCTTGTCCAGCTTCAGAAGAGTGAGTTGTCATTGAAACACACAGGACATCATGTCCCCGACACGGTGACATCTTGAGATTTCAGCTTTAGGGAGGGGTTACTTTGTAAATGGAGATTTTTACCTGGTCATCTTTCCTTCTCTTATTAAAAAGACTAAGATAATATCTTTGGATTATACTACCAAAATACAATGGTGATATTCTATATCCATTGGGGTTTGTCATAGCATAGGGCACTCAGAAGTGCGGGCAAGGAGGAGGGATTAAAGCCACAGTCATGTGTGATGTGCTCATGGGGGAACTGAAATAATAAAACTCATCTTAAATTCTTTCATTAAGTGATTTAAGAAAGTTAGAACATTCACCCCGCTGAACAAAAAAGCAAATAAGTAACAAGTATTGGATGTTTTAATGTTGTTGCAAAAATGTTTGTTTTGTTTTCCAAGAGGAAATAGCGCAAAATCTTAGATGAATGTATATAATAAAAAAAGGTCAGCAGCACTGTGCTCCAGTGATTAAGGCACCGGTTTTCTCGACTGGTTTCTAGTTGTTGTTTCTGCTGGTATTTTATTGCCTATTTTTGGCCAATTCATTCTGTTCTGTCTCTTCCTCTCTGCCTTGTCTGTGCAAGGTCTCTAGGATTAAGACTTTCTATTACCACATAGTCATAGTGCTAAGAGTAATTGACTCTATCTCCGGAGTCCCTAGAGGCTGTGTTAAAACAAACAGTAACAGTTAGAAGAGGAAATTAGCTATTTACAGGACCATGTCACTAGGGAAGGGAGGGAGAAAAAAAATCCTTAAGCCTCCTGTTGCTTTCAGAATGATCCATGAAGGTGAGATTTACCTCTGTGCTGAGGTTAATTCCAGGCTATAGGCACTGTTAACTCTTTAGAATAGAGTTTTGGGTCCAGCTTGGGAGCCGAGGCCTGTGCTGGCTCTCGAACTGAGTATTGGAAGAGTTTTAAATTAATCTCAATGAAGGTGCATCATATTTTTCCCTCTAAAATGGCTTCTTATTGCCTGTGTGTTTGGTGCTGAGAAGTGCCTGTCTAAATCTTCTTAGAAAGATTCCATTTACTCAGCTGAACTTAAAGCATAAAAATGATCAATATGGTAAGGGTGACTTTATATATACACTGAGATATCAAAAAGAACATTTCAGAAATAGGCGATTAAAGTTTATTTGGAGGTGAGGGAAAGTGAGCGCATTCACTGCTGTGTCACTTTGACTGAGTTCCGATGCTAATATCCTTATTTATTTCTAATAGCCCAAATCTGCCCACAGATGGACCTGCCATGTGGCTGGCACTGGTTTGAGAGGGTTACTAATGTGTGGGCCTCTCGGGTGCCCCCTTGGGCCACCTCCAAGAAAGTCGGAGATGGGGCTTTTTCTGCGCTCTGGACTCAGATGGATTTTGCAGATTATGTATTCTTCTATTCTTGCATAGTTTTGAATTTTAAGAAATTCAGCTTGTGTCTGGCATACCATTCACGTGGTATCTGGCCTATGGCTCAAGTTAAAGAAAGCAAATTGTTACTAAAGTGGGGAGAGGGAGAATCGCAGGTTTCTTGGAGGATGGATTCACTCGGAGTCCTTCGAATTACCTTATGTCTGCCTGGCTCACAACACCCTGTGAACAAATAATTAGGTGAAATTCTGCTAATTGCTAATATCTTACTTCTGTAGGAAGAACAGAGTTACTCAAAACTCTTTAAAGACAACCTCTAGGGTTGTAAGCAGTGTTGTCTACCTGATATAGAGTAGTAGGTTCTGGAGCTATGGCCATGCTTTACTCTGTGACGTACAGTACTGAGCACTGTAGTAGTTCTCATTAAATAATAACAACAGCAATTTATCAAGACAATGTTTGGGTCAGCTAGAAAAATTGCTTTCTTGTAGTGCTCAACAATATCAGGGCTTGCAGCTGGCTTCCTCATTTAGCCTTAGCCCGTGGAGCGCCCTGGCAGAGAGCGCTCTGAGGTGCCCTCCTCGCCCGTCTGCTGAAGCTCCTTTAGGCAGCCGGGCTCTTCCTAAGCTGCGGTCTATAACGCTGCTTCTCCTCAAGGACAACCCAAAGTCCTGGTGACGGGAAGGGTTTCTCAGCCCACTCAGTAAGCAAGGCCTCCCAAAGCCCACGACTTCTGTAGGTAGTGGCTTAGGCCAACATGGACAGATTGAATGGCCCTTCCACACTCCAGATTTAGCAGGTGCTCTGTCCTTAGCAGGTGCTCTGTCCTTTGGATCCCACTTGTAACTGTTTAGGTTGTCTCTTCCTCCTTCACTTTCTTGAGCCAGTGCTTGATCTTAGTAGTAATTTGGGCTTTCGCTTTCGAGCACCTGGGAGTCCGTGAGTCCTCACGGCTACCTTCTGCAGACAGCAGGGCACGGTGCTCTTCAGCATGGTTATCGTCTCTAGGATTACCTTAGACTTTTAAATCATCATGGTCACTCAAGGCTAAAAGTGAAGTGGGCCTCATCATTAAAAGCAAAGCAGTAGAACCTCTTTAATTCATGTCTTGTTATTTGGAGCCGGGATTGTTTCATGTGACAGTCTTATGCAAAGTGCAGTTGCAGCACTAATAAGTTTTGACTTATTTTGGCATTGAGAGGCTGTGTCACAAGACCACACTGTGATTTCCACTTTCTTTTATAATGCATAAATGCATCTCCTGATGAAGAGAGGCACTACTAGCAGGGGCCTTTTATCTTTATTCAGTCTTTCACTGTAAACAAGACCTTTATTTGACACAATTTGAGGATTTAGTTATATACTATTATCAATCTCAGATACAGCATAACAGGACAAAAGCAGAGGAATTCCCACAGAAGACTAGTTTCCTGGTAATTTCTGGCTAGGAAGTTTCTAGCCAGAGTAGGAAGGGATAGTTTCCTTCCTACTCCGGTGACACTCTCAGTTGCCAAAGGTCTGATGTCTGACTGGCAAGGAATATCAAAAAATTGTCTGTCTGCCACAATTTAGGTTTCTGAAAATAAAAGTATTTAAAAATCCCTTCTGCAGTCTGCCTCTTTTCAGAAATGGTTTATACAGTGGTGAAACAAGCAGTCCCATCTGGCAAAGGCTGTGCTCACCCTGCTCCTCAGAACACTTCATCGGCTCCAGGAGCCTGGAGCTGCACATTCTTACCCAGCTCACATCTTAAGGTCAGAAGAAGATGAAGGCAATTTTTATTTCTGAAAGCTCTGTCACTTTATGATCTAACCTTTTCCTTTTCCCTTTCCCTGCCTGCTGCATTGTTACCGGGCAGCATTTTGGTGAATGTTGCAGATTTACTTCAACTTTTCTTTCTGTTGCAATGAGACTAACTGTTGACCATAGATATTGCCTATTGCAACGGGGTGCAATTCATGTGTAGACTGTGTGTGTTGTGAAGTCTCTAGCTGCTGAGAGACTCTGCTCAGCTTGCAGGGAATGGCAGTCCAAAACAAATCTGCAAACCAACAAAGAGAACATCGCCAGATCTCTTAGAGTCACTGTTTTGTCTGGTCCAGCAATGTCCTGGCAAAGCTCCTTCCTCAGACAGTTGATCTCTGCCTTAGCAGTGCCTGAGACAAGGCAATCATGCCATGGAAAAGTGCCTGCCAAATGCCCTTAGGAGTGTCCTGGCGTGCCAGAGAGGTGGGAAATGGGTCTGCCGAGGAGGCCAAAGCACGCTTTGAGCCAAGCATCCCCTGCAAGTCCCATCCCAAGGAAAGCTTGAGGAAGTAAGGTACAAATGAAGACAGCACTTGTGTCAAATAGTCTGCGTGCCCAGTGCCCTGACCCTTACAGGGCTGTGAAGAGCCATGATAAGGCAGGAACAGGCGCTGCTAGTGTCGCTTATTGCTGTTAAAGGTTCGGTCTCCAGCCATCCTAATGGCTTTGAGTGCTCCTGTTCTCTCGAACATTTAGATGAGCCAAAGTAATTTTTAGAAAAATGCCTTCCCTCAGCTGCTGTTTTCATACACAGTGTAATTAAACATCTCTTCTATTTGTGCAGTGACTGTACTAAAGAAGAGACAAGAGTGTCTTTCGTAACGGCTTCGCCTGACGTTGACTATCAATCCATCTCGTAAAAAGATTATCCGCTGCTTCCAGCGCTGCAGATGCAGCAGACACTGCAGATAGAGCCCTCCTGGTACAGGCTGAGTGCCCTGAAAGCAGGTCAGACGCCAATTCATTACTCAGGCTGAAGGGCAATTACTCACCAGTAATCCTGGATGGAGTCAGTGAGTCTATCACAGTAGAAAACTTTATATATATATGAGCAAGGGGGTGAAATTTAACTTCTTTCCATGGATCCTAAGTGTAAAGTGACATTAAGAGGGAGACTGCTGTTGTGTTATAAATCAGTTCTGCAAGCCAAAGCAAAACACAATTCTAATAAGAATGGAAACAATAAAACATGCTTAATAGATAGGTATAGAACTAGAGCTTTATCACATTGTAATAGGATCAACAGGAAAATGCTGTGTGCATGTGCTGCTAAGCTAACTCACGAGAGCTGTGGCTCTGGGTGATTTGCCCAAATCAAGTTAACACTTTATCAAGTGCTGAGGTGTCACAGAAATGAAGGGCCAAGGTTGAAATATCTAACTTTTGGCACCAGTCTTCATGTCCATTAGTCTTGCAGGACTTTAGGAGCCCTCAAGACTGAGTGAGTCTTGTCTAGGCCTCTTAGGTGACACAAAGCTTTCCTTACAGGCATAAAAACACAATTCTCCCTCATCTAGAAGCATTATTTGTGGTATGCTGGTCAGGACAATTTGCAGACCCTGCCATCTCAAAATACTGATAAGAGGCTGATGTTGAGGAGACCATAGAACATGTTATCTACTATTGCACTGAGTCTGATTATTAAAAAAAAAAAATCCTGCCAGGAAATTCTTTTCCTGGTCTAAAATATTTACAGCAATTCAAGTGCACAAATGACCCTTCCTTGCCCCTGCAGGGAGGAGTGACCCCCCCAAACTCATCATGTCTGGTACAGGTGCACAGCGTGCGGTCCCACTGGACCCATACCGCACGCTACTGCAGACAAGGAGCCCGGCTGGGTCAGTCTGTGCCTGAAAAGAGCCTGATGTTTGTGCCCATTTCCTCCCACCTGCAGTCGCAGTGAGATGCCAGCTGCACTCAAAATCCTTATGGACTCAGCAGTGATGGCCTTGGCAAGCCCCTGATGAGAGGGGCTGTCCCTGGGTGCCAGAACATGAGTTGTGAGCGAGGAGGATTTGCACAGGACAGTGACGCGGAGAGACACGGCTGCCTGTGAGCACGGGGGAGAGTCCTGCAGGTGCAGAGCTTCCCGGAGCGTGACGGGAGACTCGGCATTGCGGGATAATCTGGAAACATCCCGAGCCTGACTTCTTAAAACGCTCTTCATTTGAAAATCAAGTCATCTCTACCAGCTGACACTACTCTTGGAGAAGGAGAGCTGATTACTGCACGCGGTCCGGAGCAGCCTGTGGTGCTGATAAATGATTCACGTCAGGGTAATGGTGCTGCTGAAGCAGCCAGTCAGTGATGGAGATATGAGACTTAGAAATGGTGAGAGAAATTTAATCCCAGAAGGTATTAAATTCACATTGGGTTGAAAAATATAAGGTTTGCAAAATATCCAGTGGAACTAGAGCATTGCTTTAGAAAAGGTTGGCTATCCATGCACTAATAATCCAATATACAAGAATTCTAAGCAACTCTGCTCAAAAATATTTATGAAAGTCAGTGTTTGGCTTTGAATAATTACAGATATATTAGTGCAGTGCTCAGTACCTGAGACCTTTACTTTAACTAAAGAAATGCAAAGGGACTACCAGAGCTCCAAAGTATTTACAGCTACATTTGTAGGTGGGTGATATCTTGCTCTTGACCAGATAATTACACAAACTTCAACAGCTTCTCAGGCAATCTAGAGGCTGATAACATGATAAAACGGTAGTGTTGCTGATGATGAGGAAATGACCCACTTCAGGATGGGATCAAGTGAGAGTCAGCAGTGAAGTCAGCAGCTCTGCCAGGGTGGGAGGAACAAGTTCCATGTGTGGTTTTGGAAAATATAGGAGACACAAGGTTTAATTCTGTTTCAAAACCATTTTTTGTTCAAGGAGTCTGTAGAAGACAGCAAATTAATTATGGATTCATATCATAGTTAATTACATCAGGTTGGGTTTGATTGTATAACATAATAGAATAAGGGGAAGATGGCAATGTAGGTTCTTGGATCTGTTTTTAAAACCCTAAACTAGCTCTATAAGTTTTCAGTCAGGTGTCTCAAGTCCTCGGCGAGGGCTATATACGAGACTATTTTCATTTTTTTTAAGAATAATGACAATAGCATCATGATTGTTATTCCAGATGCTGTAGAGTGGAAAGGGCTCCTGGGAAGATGGATGTTGAATAGCCAGTAGTAGAGGGGATTGATCACAGCGATACCATAAAAGTCACTTTTTTTAATTCAAGATCTCTAAGAGTATCTGGCTACATAATGGCAGAGGATTAACCCTTTTAAGAGGGCTATAAATCTAAACAGTCCTGGGAAATCATCTTGTCCATGTACTGTGAGCAGTGGCAATGTATTTCTCCAGGTTTCTACCTCAAAAGAGAAGAGACCTCAGGAAGAAGCCAAAGCTGCTAATAAACTGCTGCTTGAAAAGTAGTAAAAGTCATTGAATATTCCAATTGATGGAAAAACGGTTAGCAAAAATCCTATTGCTTCGAAATGCTTTAGGAAACAGAAGTTTCAGGTAAGGGACTGACTTTTGTGCTACTACAGCTTAAGACATAGTTGGTTTTAGATTTGTTGTAAATCTAGCATCTACATTTTAGCATTTGTCATAAACTTGAGTTCATAAGAGATGAGTACATAGAAAAAAACAAAGTTACTTTTTTACTACATTTTTCTTAGCAAAAAGTTTGGGAACTCTAAAACTCCAATTAGTATGGAATTATCCCAGATGGAGCTCCTTATAGCGCTACAACTTTGCTGCTCTAAGAAGTCTTTTGGTGAACAGCTCTTGTTACAGGTTAGTAAGTGGAAGTTTCATTTTTACCTGTCATTTACAGGACAGAAGAAAATATCTAACCTTTTGAATGGAGAGGGCAGCAGAGCTACTGTGTAGGATGTGCCGCTTGGAATGTGCTCACTGGATGGTAATCTCACTTTGATTTGTTTTTATTAGTGTCACAGATAGAGAGAAATAACGCGTTCAGCCAGGGTCAGATTCTCCTCCAGCATCGCTTGTTACCCAGGCCTTGCCTTTCATGCAGTTGTTGTGTAGACAGGGGCAATAGTTGCAGCACTTTCCTCAGCAGGATGAGCCCATTGCAGTAATGAAGTACTTTGAAGTCACAGGGAAGTGGTTTGTAAATTCAGTGTGCCCCAGCTCCATTTAATTTTCCACTGCATTAACATTGGCGTGATAGTATCTGCTTTTACTGATTGGAGGCTCACACTGTAAGCAGAGAAATCTTTTCTCTTGCTTACAAATTCATGCACGTTGCTGTTGTTGATGAATTTCACCTTTGCACAAAAAAACATGTTTCCTGGAATAGGGAAATTGGATTCCCTAAGTCACTCTCGCAGGTGGTTGGAGAAGGGACTGGAGGAGCAAAAGCACCTTTGCTTTCTGTAATTTCTTCACTCTTTAAGGCAAAATACCATGTGATTCAATCTGTATAGAACTAGACATCTAGATAGTTTGCAGAAATTATATCCTAAAGTTTCTGTTGCTCTCAATTGACTTTGCAAGAGGATTAAGGAGATGATTAGACATCTGAATTTATTTGAGAAGAAACCTCTCTTTCCTGCCTGATATAAAAAGTGTGAATTATTTTGCAGATATAGTTATTCCGGGAACCAGACAAATGAGGCATTAGTCACAGAACCATGCGGTACCTCTTGCACGAGCTTCTGCTCCAAGCAGAACCAGCTTCAAGTTGGAGCAAATTGCTCAGGGCGTTATGGCCTTTCACTGGACTCTGTCCAGCCTGTCAGTGACTCTTACACTAGAGGATCCAAAATGGGATATAGTTTTGTAGATGCAGCTGCCCAAGTGCCATGTGGAGGGAAATAATCACCTCCCTTCATCCGCTGGCTGCATCTTTGCTGATGCAGCCTGGTTTAAAGCTGGTTGTCTCAGCACGTGCCCCAAGGCCATTGTGCTGCCACCTTGCATTCAAACTGCCTCATGTACCTGTGTTCTGAACTATTCTGTGATCAGACTTTTGGAACTAAGGCTCCTTCTCTCTTTTATTCCCCTTGCCTCAGTATACCTGTGACTTTTCTGCAAGGAACGGGGTGCTGCAAAGTAGCCCAGGTGGAAACTGGGGATAGGGGCTGGGGAATGAACGCACAGTTTGTGTTGGTGGAGGAGCTCGCTGCTCTGCTGCCCTTCATCTGGAGCAGAGGAATGAGCCTGCATCCCCTCTGCTACTTCTATTTCTTTAAGTCATTTAAAATGCTGCGACCCAAAAGGGATGAAAAGAAGTGACTGAGAACACCTGGTGCTGCGCTTCCCTTCACCGTGCAGCATCTTTTAGCGCCCCGAAGGAATGCATACAGCTGTGTTTGCTCTTATGTGAAATTCTTTTCACTTCCTCAGAAGTTGTTGCTCTAGGAAATGGTGATGTTTAAACACCTCTCTGTCTAAACTGCTTAATGACACACCTGTAATATACAGAACAGGAGGCTGTATCAGCAGCTGCCTTTGCCACGAGAACTGAAGATATTTGTTTTATTTTTCTCTTTTCCTGGCCACTCTACTATCAGACTGCAATACAGGCGGCAGCCCCCTGCTCATGTACTGCATCTTTCAATGCTGCGTAGATGAGATCTTGTAAGAGTCACTCTCAAACTTCCCTTTACAGCAGCCTTGTCAGCTCCAGTCCTACAGGAACCTCTATTCTTTAGAAAGGAAACCTGCTCTGATAAAATCCACAAAATACTGCATGATCCTAATTCTCACAAGTACAAATTATTGCCATGAAAGTCATCATCTCATTGCATGAGCTTTGTTGATAACCTGAGCGAGGCAAGGAAAGCGTGTGCTCAGAAACGCCGAAGATGCCAGAATCTGTGCAGTGTTTGTTTAAATATTACAGATACAGGAGTGCTGCTTCAAGGAAGAGTGGCTCCAGATCTGCAGAGACAAGGCAATTAAGTGCAACGAGATAAAAAGCGAATGATCAGCCCCTCCAAAGAGAGACAAGGAACATTCCCTATTAGTCATTGGGATGTATTTGTTCTCTACAGGTAGGTAAATTATTTCTTAAAAATAGCATTGTTTGCACCACTAGCTGTAAACCACTTGAAAGTCGGACAGCGTAAAGGAGGATAGGAGGATATGGAGGGTTCTGTTCTCTTTCCTGCTGTGGCTATTTCTTGCACAAACAAGTTCTGCATGTCTCTGTAACAACAAATGCACAGAGAGCAGCTCTTGTGTGCTCTGGATCAATCTTGGTCTTGTTTCTATTTGCAAATGAGTATTCATTCCTTTTTTCTAGTTCTTTCTTCTACATGTCTCTGGGATGTAAGAGTCATGGAGTGATAATACTTCTCGGATGCTTCCAAGAATAACAGTTTATACAGGGACAGTCTCTTCTTCAGTGACACTTTCAAATAATAACCCTAGATGGTTTCAGCAAAAGAACAAAATGAAACATCTGTCTTTTATTCCAGGTTAGAGTGGAATCGATTCTCAGATGAAGGATTCAGCCTACACCTCCGAAGCAGTTCAGAGCACAGAGCAGTGCACTGAGTGCTTGGTGGCAGCAATAACCACCAGGGTATTATCATGCCGTTATCTTATCCTACGAACACTGTGTTGGGATTTGTACATTATTAGGTAATTTTAGCCTCTCCCTGAGATGGTTAAACAGTAAGGGAAAGAACTTTCTCTGCCTAGGAAGTGAACATAAAACATTTTTTACTTAAATACTTTTAATTTAAAAGTTCAAAAAAAACATTGCTTAAATGTTGCCATGGTCTTTTGCTGGTCCTAGGCTTTCACTTTAAGGGAATTAAATTACTTAATCTTTTATTTATTTTAAAGATTGTTCCCTATAAAAGATGATAATGGTAAATGTCGATTTAGCCTTTTGCCCTAAAATGAAGACAGCAGAAGAAAGCTGCCAATATTCAGCTGAAGAATTTTATATGTGGACCAGGCAGCATTTTTGTTGACTGAGTTCTCTCTGTAATTTAATTAAAAAGTTTGTAGCAGTGTCTGGATACTTTTCTGTGAGAACTCCATGTTTCCAGGTATTGTATCTTCACATCAATAACCCCAGGGGCTGCGGGTTTAAGGCAGGGAGGTGTAGCATGGCCCTAGCTGTGGCCCATGACTAAGCAGGAGATGAGAAGAGGTGCGGGTCAAGATACTGCAATAAAAAACTAACCACTTGAGTGAGATGGGACGTGGAATGAAAATTGAAATTCTGCGTTTGAAATTTGACTAGAATCCTATTTCTACTGGTTTTCTGCATAATCTGACAAGAGATTCCTGTTACCCCCCTGCTGCTGACCTGAGGACTCCAGGAGGTGACGTGCCCTGGCGTCGGTCTGCACGGGCTGAGGTATTGCAGGCTGCAGGCGGCTGTGCTGCTGCTGCGCTTGGCCAGGGCCGGCTGCACAAACACCGCGTCGCGCCTCTCCATTGATCTTCTTGATGTGTAAGACTTGGAGGCTGTATAACACGTGAATGAAATCATTCAATCTGAAAGGAGCTGCTCAAAAATTCTGACTTTGGCAGAATTGCTGATGGCAGGTGTTTCCAGAAGCACTGGAGGAAATGATAAAGCTGATTGCGTCGTCCTTCTTTTCAGGAATTCTTATGGTAGAAAAAAGTGACTATGCTGTTTGGTCAAAGCAGGATTTTCTAACATCCTGGGAGCAGTAGCATAGATAAAAAAATCAACACTCATCTCCTATAGAAAGTGTTGGGATTTAGTTGGATTTTAATATATATTTTAAACATTTGGTCTTTTTGTAGTATTAGACTTTTATTTTACTTCCTGTAGGAAGATCTGTCAGGACTGTAGCATCCTGGTTTCTAACCTGAAAATAGAATAAAAATGCTAAATATGATGATCTAAAGTTGGTCCTTGTTTTTACGTTTCATTTATGCAGCATTAAGAGTTGTGATGACTCAAGTCTATTTATCTCTACAACTCTCTGAAATGGGATGGAGCTGCTATTAAGCATGTGCTCTCTCTATTAACAGATTGAACTCGATGGTAAACCTTTGGGTAGAAATTTATCTGAATCAAAGATTTCATAATTTGATCATGCAAAGCTATAGCATTGCCAGCTGCCATTCGATGGAAAATAGTTACAGAAGATCCATGACTCTTTCGAAGAAGGCAAAAGCCATCAAATTTCTCTGGAAGACGGGAAAAGTAAGTGGAGTTCAACTCTTGAACACTTCCAGCTTTCTTTTCAAGTATCATCTTAAGCCTCTGCACTGTTCCTACACTTGTGCTGAAGGAAGCCAGTGCTCAAGGCTTTTATTTATTTATTTTAGTTGGTAGTTGCAGAATCAACATCATTTCCATGTATCTTCACAAGAGCAACCTGGGGCCCAGGGACCTGCCGTCAGGCTGAGCGCCCTGGCAGCATCGTGCGGGTCCTGGCAACTGGGATGTGAGGGCAGGGTCTGGGCTTCCCTATGAGGATATCGATTAATTACCAGAGAATTAGGGGCAGGCTGTAATTATTCACTTAACATGTTTCATCACTTATCTACTTTTCTTAATTTTACTCTATTTTTTTTTGTATATACTAATTGCTGTGTTTTCCCCTGTGTAATTTAACCATGTCCTTTCCTCTGCAGACACTTTTTTGTTCTTTCCAGCTTGACTGAAGTTTTAGTCCCCAGCACTGAGAGAGCAGGGGCTGCTCTCTTAATTTAACCTTTTTGACCATTAACTTCCCGGCCATAGTGCATTTAAGGATGAGGATCTCATCCCTTCCCATAGGGAAGGGTGGGCTTTGGGTCTGCTGGGATGCGGCACGTGGGAGCTGCTGTTGGGCAATCCCGAGGCGCTGCCGGGCCCAGCAGCCGCAGTCCCCGTTGGCACCGCACTTGTCCACGTGCTGCTCTGCACGGCTTAAAACTCCCTCTGTTCTGGTGCCCTGCCTTCGACTTCGCTCATTACTGCACGTTTCACTCTGCCCTCTTCGTGGGCCTGTGTGAGTGCCAGTGAGAACACATGCATCCTCCTGCCCTCAGCTAAAACCCCTACCGAACTCCTCTTGTAAAAATGAAATGATTCTGGACCTACAGCAGTATAAAAGGAACAGTTATTTTAACAATGCAAAACAGGCACTTCCACGATGAGCAGTTTCCCCAAACTGGAGGGAGGTGGTGGAGGTTGGGGCCCCGTCCCTGCTGCTGCTGGCTGGGCTGCAGCCCGGTCCTAGGCTGCGTTTCCCTAGGGTTTACCTGGCAGCCCTAACAGACATTGCAGTGTTTTCTCCACAGTAACAGGCAGGAATGACTCTTTGGGGAAGCAGCTTTCCCGGGCGGACCACACAGTGCAAATCGGCATTGCAGTGGGAAGATACAGAAATACTCAAACTCCACAAGATTATCTGCTGTTATTGTTTGGTTGTTTTTCCTCTCCTCCTGTTTTCAGCCCCTATTTAGGTGCAGAATACAGCTCTCTTGTGGTTTTAACCACTATACAAAGAGTTTAATGTGGGAAAAGAGATGATTCTTGCTTGTCATGTTGGCGAAGGGAAAAATTTTTAAATAAATAAGACTTAAGTAAAGGCAATCTGTTACGCTCCTGAAAGAGTTAAAGCGCAGGGCACAAACTCGCTCTTAGCAGATGGAACCCTTTCGACCCGGAGCTTAAGAGCTACAAGGCTGTAAAACCCTGCACAGCTCATCAACCGTTTTGCCCCTTCCCTCTTGACCAGGGTGCCCAGCTGCTGTCTTTGACCATCTCAAAACCAATCCCTGTTCTTCACACGCTCTTGGTTTTGTCATAAGAGATTCCATCTAATAGGATACTTCTATGTGTATTTAATTTTAAGCAAATGAACAGTTCACTTGGGATGCCTCTCTTGCAGCCTGCAGTATGGGGATAATTTTGCAATTTTAACCAAGATTTGGAAAGAATTTTGTGTTATTTGTGTACCGTGAGGCTGAGGCAAACCTCCACTTTTCCCTAGGAATGAGAGCATCCCAAATATTAGTTGTTAAATCTGTATAAATTTTATTACACTCTGCAGCCTATATTTTTAGGAAGCTGTATGTTCTTATAAGTCACAGCCTCTATAGCAGGGCATCCACTGAATGGTACTTGCAAATGAAGCAGCACTGTACCTAATATAGGTCAGCTATAATGTGCAGAAGCCTATTAGCTATAATATACATGATATTTTTTGTTGTTTTGCTTACTTGCGATAATAGGGAAGGAATGGAGAAAAAGAAACTTTCAAGTTGCTGAATAAAATATATAGTGCGGATAATGGAGCTCTTAGAACCGCCACTGTAAGCTCTTCTTTTTCCCCTAAGTAATTTAGACCATTTGCAGTAGTTACTTTCTGCTACAAGCTCTGCAGTTAGGTAGTTTGCCTGGTATAATGCAGTAAGTAAATGCACCAGCCAATACTGCTGCAGTAATAACCTGCTCTTTATTCTCCAGTCCGGCATATGCAATATTATCCAAATTAAATCTAGGCTTAAGTCTCAACATAACTGACACGTGGGCGACCTTGAGAGCAGTAGCTGGTAAAGCTGGTTGTGTACTTGGGTGTCTGTTAGAAAGATCCTGATTGCCACGAACTTTTTCTCAGCAGAGACCTCCCAGATTGACTGCCCTAACGTGTTTTGGACGAGTTATACCTGGAACGCAAAGCAAGTTGGAATCTCAGATGAGCACAGGATGCAAGGTAAGAGCAGTGCCTGCTCTTACCTTGCATCTCTGCAGGTGAGCAATGCTAAAACTATGGAGAAATGGGAGAAATTTATGGGGATTTATAAACTGGGGATAAACACAGTACAGCATTTTTGAGATTGAGATTTTTGAGATTGATCCTGGGTTTTATGTGCCGTACACGTTCCCAAANCAGCAGAGACCTCCCAGATTGACTGCCCTAACGTGTTTTGGACGAGTTATACCTGGAATGCAAAGCAAGTTGGAATCTCAGATGAGCACAGGATGCAAGGTAAGAGCAGTGCCTGCTCTTACCTTGCATCTCTGCAGGTGAGCAATGCTAAAACTATGGAGAAATGGGAGAAATTTATGGGGATTTATAAACTGGGGATAAACACAGTACAGCATTTTTTATGTACTTCCATTTTACAAGACTGATCCTGGGTTTTATGTGCCGTACAAGTTCCCAAATCCCAGTTAGTCAGCGCCTTCCAGATTAAACTGTTGCTCAGTTATGCACTAATGAGCATTAGTACCACGGGACTTTGGCTGTTCCATATATTCTTTTTATAAAAGTTTAAATGGTAAATCACTGCATTGATAAATACTCTATCAAAAACCCTATAACAGTTTTCAATAATTTACCATGCTACTGACAAATCTTTTAAAATGTTACTGGAACTACCTATAAAAATAGGGGTGTGCATTTAACGATGTGATAAATTCTGCAATATATATCGTGGAAGTTACAGGCAGAATTGAATATGAACAGACTTTGAGCAGGATATTATTCAGTGTCTCCTGCTTTTGGTCCTGTAAATCCAGTACCTAGTGAATGATAAAAATCAGGACTTATGGACAGTATTAACATTTTTACTTTCCTGTGTGGCAGTGCTAATATAGGAGATACTGTGTCACTGTGAATACAGAGCAAACGCAACCTGCTGCAGCAGAATTGGAAAAATAGACCTGGAAAAACAGCTCCAGCCTTGGGGCCTGGTTCTCTCTGCTTAGATCGGATGGGCAAAAGGGCAGTTGTGGGGCTGAGCAAACCACCACTCCTGTAATGACTTGAATTCAGGCCTTTGCTTTCTTGCACTTCTGCTTTCACGGAAGAAACACTCAAGCTGCAGTGCAAAGCAGTTTTGGAGCCTCCTCCCTGAATGCAGAATTTTGTAATTAGTTCATTCTCTTCTGAAGTGCATTTATTTCTATCCTAGGGATTTATGTCCTGCAAACTTCATAGAGCAACGAAGAGAAGATTTATCTGTTGGGTTGCAAAAATTTATGTAGTTATGGCAAGGTGATACAGGATTTATTAATTCACTTGAAGTTGATTTTCATCATAAAGAATATCTTCTAATACGCACTCACAACATAACTCTGAAAATAACTTATACTAGCGATGATTATGCTTCAAAACACTGTGTCATTTAAAACATAATTAGAGCTAAAATATTAGTGAAAAGTAAATGTTGTATCTTGTACTTGTAGCTTTCATCTCATAGCCTTGAAACTCTCTTTAAGACCTATGCTTGCAGTTAGGTATTTCCATAATTCTGCTGGGTGTAGATGGTCAGGTTTTCGGTTGTAAAATTGTCTCTTTCTATTGTAAATGTAAAATTTCATGGTACTACTAAGGGACTAATTTATATTTTTCTATGTAAATATTTTAAGGAGTTATGGTATATACCTAAAACAGCTAATCATTAATCTACATAACAAAGTGCCCATACTAACCTGCTGTCCTGGCAATTATATAATAGTTTTCTCCTGCCTATAAAAAAGGAACATGGAGTAATTCACAAATGACTGTGCATTCCCTAAAGGATCTTGTGCTGTGAGTCTGCTGGGAGAGGATTTGTCTAAGCTAATTTTCTGTAGACTGGATTCTCTGTAAACAGGGGAAAAAAAGGCCCTTTCTCAAGTGCCAGTCATGTCCTTTGGTAGCGCTGGAAGGGGATCGGGTAATAAATGACCCTAATTTCCTTGCTTCCTTCAGTTGAGTTTAAAGGAAGTCTGCAGATGGGAGAGGTTGGAGTTAGGGATGCGAATCCCACCGGTGTGTTTGGAGACCTCGTGGTCCCTGTGGTTGTGCTGCTGGGGCTACGCATCCCGGGGCAGGTTGTGCCTCCTGGCCGTGCGGGCAGCGCCCGCTCCTGTCGCGGCTGCTCGGAGCGGCTGAAGAGATGGGCTGCGAGGAGCGGATTTATTCCAGACTTCTTGAGTGCTTTTTCCCTGGTCACATCTCAGAACTGCCAAGAAGTGTAATGGAATTTTGCAAAATGATGCCAATAACGTGTGTTGCAGGACAGGGGAAGAAAGCAAAACTTTATAGCAACAAAGAAACCCTTTCCACCGCCAGCAGCCAGCGTTTCATTAGTTGTCATTTAAAGGTCTAGGAAGTGCTCTATCCTTATCTGTGCAAGACGCTGTTTTGGAGGCCCTACATGATGAATTCCACAATTAATTTCTAATGTGTTTATTGCTTAGCTTGCTTGTCTGCCTTGATAAAGGGAAAATGCTACGAGATGCTCCTGTGCGTCTTGCTGGTGAGAGAAGAGCTTTGACTTGTTAAATTCTGGCTGACACTTCAATCTGTTTAGGTGGCGGAACATTTAAATTAATGTACAAGGCATTTAATAAAAACTTCCACTCTTTCATTTATAACTCTACAAAAGCAAGAAAAATGGATTTGCTAAGGGCAGGCTGGTGACAGTGACAAGTTCTGGACTCTGGAGATTCCAGAGCACTGATGAGTATTAATTCTTATTTTTCTGCTCCTGTGACACTGTCTGGGATGTGTTTGTCAGCACAGATCCGCTGAAATCAGCGACGGCTGCTGATTTGCTCCAGAGTGCAATGGGCAAGTTACCTGGTTTTGGCGGAGCCAAGCCAGGTTGCAATTCCTCTGCTGCTGTGTACGAGCGTCCAAACCATCCAGTGCTTTTTTAAAAAAGAGTTATTTCTGTGTAGAAAATGGAAGAGACGTAGCTTCCTTATTTCACTTAAGGCAACTGTTTCTAAAGCACCTTTATGTTGTTCAGAAAAACACTTGATTTTGCCAGGAGATACTAAAAAAAAAAGAACTTCAAAACAAACAAACAAAAATACCCTAAAGAATAAACCCTTCCATTCAACCCCCCTTGGGATGAGTTAAGTCTGCTGAAGAACAATCAAGTTGTGTTAGAAAGAAATTGTTTTGTTTTCTGGCTCTGCCGGTGGGCACTTTTGGAGAAAGTTCTACAAAGGCCTAGAGGAGGACTCCTACTGCCATCCTCATGATAAAGGCTGAACGCTTGTCTAAGTGCATCCAGCAATTCAGGACATAAACCCACCCTTTCCCCGCAGTGTTTTCTAACTCTGGGTGGTCACTGATGTTTTCCCCTTTTTTGATATTTATTTCCCCCTAAGTAACTTTTATGGCTGTAGTTAAGGTTTGCCGTCATCTGCGGAGCCCAGAGAAATCTTTGTGCACGTGAACCTGTCTCAGCATCTCTGGGCCAGTTGTGCATCTTTGGGCACAGACGGCAGCCGGACCCGGTGCGCGAGGCTTTTCACACTGAAAGAAATGTTGCTCATGGCTTGCAGTGCTCCTGCTGCAGCTATTACTTGTCGAGAGCTAGAGAATCCCTGTTGTTATTCAATAAACACCAATTTTAACTAGGCCTTTGCTCTACTATGTGTTTCTGTAAGCTGAAGAAAACAGCTCGAGATGGAACAAGATTTTAGGAAGACGAGAGCCAAACTGGAAGCAAAGACAGCCCCTGAGGGTGCCATGAAATTTTGAAGAGGTTTTTCTGTTGTGAACTCTGAGGCAATTGTTGTGTGTCACAATAAATTATAACCACCTCCCGTGCTGCTTGTGACAGCAAGAATGGATTTACTCTTGGGAGTCAATAACCCCTGGTTCAGGATGGGACCTCCTTCATATTCAAGTTACCACCTGAGATGTAATGGCCAGCAGAAACTCTCTGCTGACTAGAAATGTGATAAAATATTCCAGAAAGAATACGTTTGGATACATAGCCTAAGAGTCCAGGTATCCTGATATGATGACAGAAAAGTCTCAATTAACAGAGCTTTATATTGAAATAAACACATGGACTGCAACCCAAATATGATATAGAGCTGTTGTGTTCAGACTCTTTTGAAGGATCGTGCATTGGTCATCATTCTTCCTAGCCCCTGAACTTTCAAAATCCTGAGGAAGGAGGATATAAAAGAAAGTAACTGGAGCAAGCTTATGCAAGAAGACTTTCAACAGGGAGTAAAATGAACTGCATGTTTATTTTGGACAAATAACTATATTCTCTTTTAATATGTGTGCTATATTAGAATGCTAGTGCATGCCTGCCAAAAACTGGACTGTTCTTTATTGTTGGTGAAAATATCTTCCTTACTTCAATAGTAAACTGTTGGGAATAATATCCATTCCTACATTTTTCCTATTTCTTTCTGTTCCTACCTACCTTGATTTAGATGACATTGTGGTTCGGAAATTAAGCAGGAGTGTCAAGAAAATGAGCTTTGTACCAGGTGACCTGTGAATGTTGCAGAGGCTTTAGCAGCGTTCTTGATGTAGATGGTGAAAGGTATAGAGGAACTGTGGCATTGTAAAGGGTAGAAATCAGACAGGATCTCCTCTCTCAGAAAAGTCTTCCCATTATTGGAGGATGGAATTTCACCCATTCCCAAGTATTCAGTGCTGATCTGGGTGAGGAGAATGGGAGAAAATGAGTGACTGAGGGGGAGAAAGGCTAATATTCCTTAGCTCCTCCGTGGATACTCACAACATCCAAACTAGGCATTTTTTTCAGGGCAAAATTCCTAAGGATGGACACTGAATTGGAAATCCTTAGTGTGAATGTGGAAAGGTTTGAAATTCCTCATTCTAATTTTGACCGACATGTGGAATATTGCTTTTCCTGTCTGTGTTCAGTATATTATTCCTTATACCAACTTGCACGGGCTAGCTGGTCACCACAGCCGGCAGCTGCGGCCTTTCCTTTCTGCCTATCACCACATATACTACTCGCTTACACTCTACAGCTTCCCTTGAAGGTCAAAGAAGTGAAGCCTGAGCACATGTGAAACCCGAGGTGCTGCTCGTAGTAATATTAAGCACATCCTGAAGTAGGACATGTACTACCTATTTTTAGCTGTAATCTTGGCTGAGTGGCAGAATTAATGCTCTGGTTAGAATTTGAATAATACATGAGACTTGCACTATGAGAACAATAATTTAGCTATAATCTGATGCATGAAGTGATGAGTGGTAATGTTCTCCTGAGATGCAGTAAGTCACTGTGTACTCAGCAAACCAGTACAAGGGGTTTGGCACATGGCAATGGGCTCGTTTAGCCTCTTGTTGAAGCCACAAGAGTGATGGCAGAAATACATCTGGGCTGGTGTCCTGCAGAAGATTTGCAGGTGGAAAGCAGGAAGAAGCATGTACCAATAAATAAAACATGCTTATATCAGAGGAGTAATTGAGAATATTTAAGCCTGCACTTTACAGAAAAATAATTCTCCACAGACAAAACTATTCTGTTTGCAACATACCCAAGTGATACTAAAAACTGCTCATTTGCTTAAACTTTGTTTACTTTTCCTGACTGTGAGCCTTCCTCTCAGGGAAAATGTCTTGTCCATATTCACTTATGATGGGAATTGTTGTCCTGTCCCCACACAAAAAAAAAAGAGAAAAAGCAAAAGACAATTCTATCATGATACACATGTATATAGGCAGTGAAAGGAGAACAGTAACAAACATTCCGGATTTTAGTGCCTAAACTAAATGTTTTTAGACAAACTCGTCTGTAGGGTTAGGTCAATATGGGCAGCCGTTGCTGAAGTTCTCGCTGGGGTGAGAGTGTTGAGATGAGCTTTTTTCCATAACTCATTTAATGCAACCCTGATGGCATGAAGGTGAAGTGAAAAAGTACTTTGCTGGGAGTGAAGAAACCATTAGACAGCTCCAGTCCTCTTGACTTTGTCAAGAGAGAACAAGTCTGGATTTCTTCCTAATGGAGGGGAATATTAGCCCATCTAGAGTGTTTGATTAAGTCAAATGTATTGCTGCTGTCACTACAACACTGCCCGACTATACGCCTGCACCTCTTCTTTATGGCACACTTTCAAATGATTTGGTTTTATTATGTGCACATTATAGCTCTCTGCCCTGTTATAAGCTGATATAAATGTGAAAGTGCTAAAACTGAGTTTGACTGAAATACAACTTTGACGTCTTTTGATCAAGTTAAGAAAATTGAAAAAATGTTGTTTCAGTGAACAGGATGTGTTTTAGTACATGCCAGACAAAAAGCCTTGTTTTCTTTTTGCTCTTTAATGGACCAGTATAGAAGGGCAACTTTAAATTCACGGTGAAGCATCTGAAATTAAATTTAATCACCATCAATGTCCTCTGAGGAGGCAATCCTAGCCAGTGGCAAAGGGCCGCAGAGATAACTGATAAAGATGAGGTGATATTTGATGAGCTGGTTGGGTTAATGCTGCAGAAGCCGCAGGCTGGGAGGCACGTGGAGCTGTGGCTTTCCTCTCTTGTTTCCCTATTTGCCATATTGCAAAGACAAGGATCCAAAGCTTCAAAACTTCAGGAAAATTACCAACTAATCAACAAATTAGCTTGCTATGAATTATTCAGTTTTGCAGATGAGGACTGCAGAAAAAGAAAAAAATGCCAGTGAAAGCCAGGAAAAAATAGCTGTCCATTTAAACCAAAGCCAAACCAAGCCCAGGAGCATGTTTGGGAAGGAGGGACCCATCATTTGCTCTTGCTGGAGAGGCAGTTGGTGAATATTTAAAATCACTCCAGCTACAATTAAGTGATGGGATTTGGGGGGCTTGGAGTCAATGGGCCATTTCCTGCCTGGCTTAAAGCCCAAAACAGGATGTGCCACTGGCAAAGTGAACATCTGTCAACCTCTAATTAGAAAGGAGAGACATGCAAACTAACTACAGATCATAGCCGACTTGGTCTGCATCCAGGGGAAGGTGCAGAGCTCCAGCTATTTTAACTTTTCTTTCTTTGAAGTTTCCTTTGCTCCTCCTTTTATTTTTTAAAGTGCCAAAGTTACAGATCTGTTCTTGTGACCTCCCAGACATCTCATTTCCCAAGATAATTTCCTGTCTTTGACAGCTAACCATGTTCAGCTCATAGTAACTGAGCAAAGCAAAACAAAAGAGGTATAACATCTTGAACATACCTATATGAAAACAACAAAGTTTCCTTATCAGTAAGACTTCTTCAGCTTTTACTTGTGGTTTTAGATTTTCATAATGACTTTTCTTTTGCATAGTGACAGAAGCACACTGCAGTCATGGAATTGCTGGAGGAAAAAAAAAAAGTGGAATTGTGAAAAATGAAATGAGATTCAAGTTCTTCTGCCAGACGAAAAGTTTGATCCTGTCCCTTGTAGGATATCAGAGAGCAGCATGAGCAGGATGGGCGCTGAGTCTGCAAAGGGGCATGGGGAGCCCAAAGGCACAGGAGGAAAAATTGTGAGGGAACAGAAATAAGGAGGAAAAGACACGACTAGAGGGTGAGAGATGGAAGAGGATGGAGATAGAGAGAGAAAGAAGGCAGGACAGTGAGTCAGGAAATAAGGACATCCCAGAAACACAGAAACTAGAGAAAGGAGGATGAAAAAAGCCCCAGTGGACTTTGAGATTCACTTGTTCAATGGACAGAGCATCACAGATCCTATGCTGAACTCCGCAGTGTGAACAAACAGAAAAATAACCAAAGGGAATTATTTACAGCTTAGCTTTACTGATCAATAACCATAAAGAACATCTGTAAGAAGAGCTCAGGCTCCATTAAGGCATAATGCTGCTTTATACATCTCTACAGCAAATTTTGAACAGATCTTCTCTGTGTCAGATCCCTGTTTCTCAGCAGATTTGGCACTCTTGGAAGGAGCAGTTCAGCACTGTGAAGTCTGTATCCACAGAGCTCAGTTAGAACAGTATCTGCCAAGAGTTTTGTAATGTTGATAGAAGCACATCTACAACTGCTATATTGACGTTGTTCCCTTTTGCTTCGAGATGACAAAGATGGAGACCAGACAAGTTTTAATTCTGCAGCAGTGCAGTTTGGTTTTGGCCATGCAAAGAGAATTAAGTGTAATTTATCCCTAGTGCAGTTTTATGTATTCACTGGAGCTACACTACAGGAGAAGCTGGTGTGTATCTGTTATAGTAGAGGCAATTAGCACTGGAGCACAAATGTTTATAGCAGACTTCACTGTGGCTCATTTTTAATTATTTTACAACTTATTTACTCATTTAATTATGCAGTGGAGTTTAAGCTCTGTAAAATGACATTGTTATGACACAGTCACTTGAGATTCTGCCTTTTATAGCTTCCGGGACCAATCGTCGTCTTTGGAGAGCTGCTATTTTTAGAGCTGAGGATGGTTAACATCTTACAGGAGCATCTCAGTTTCTTGCAGGATTTGCCAAGTACTGATTGTCCTCAAAACCAAGCTAATGATGATGACGTGATACAACCTGAGAAAAGATGTTCTTTGAATCCAGCTGTGTTATTCTATTTAAATTTCAAGCAAACAAGTTGACATTTTCCCCCCCTAATTTCAGTATCTTTACTCCAAATACAACTTCTTAGGATTTCCCTTCAGCTCCAACATTACCTACTGCTTCCAGCTGCTCTGTGCTCCAGTTAAGATCATATAAAACTGACTCAGGTCAAGAGATGAAAAAGATGAAAGAATGAAGCTCAGAAAAGGGTCATTCTTTTAGCAGAATGGTTTCACTGGAGGAGATACATTAGCTTTATTTTGTCTACATAATCGGTTGCTAGAGAGAACAAGGAAAAACTCAATTTTTATGTCTTTGTATCTAGCTGATGTACAGTTCACTGCAGGGCCGGCTGTGGTCAGTATATCTTTCCTTTGAGAAGAGCTTTCAAAATCCAAGGCACAGCCTATACGTAATACTCTAGATTTAACTGCTGCTCTACTTCAGTGGGGAATATTACGGAGGAAACTTAGAAAAGTTCAGTTTTCTCATGGCTTTCTTGGGCAGCCACGGAGACAGACTTGCTATGGGATGGAGTCAAGTCCAGGTAGGTTGCCCAGGGAAGGTGGTGGAGTCTCTTTCCTTGGAGATATTCCAAAGCCATCTGGACACGGGTCTGGGCAGTCTGCTCTACGCGACCCTGCTTGAGTAGGGGGTTGGACTAGATGATCTCCAGAGGTCCCCTCCACCCCCAACCATCCTGTGATTTCCACGTACCTGGTGCTGAGCCTACAGACCAGCCGAGATGGATGTCAGCACAACGCGCTCGACCCTCCTGCCCCACAGAAGGGGCCTGTGGGGTCCTGCTCCAGCTCACGCTGGGGCAGGAGGAGGTTCTGGACCGTACAGCACTGCACTCGGGTGGACATAAGTACAGTTTCATCAGTGTGTTCATGCTAGGAACATCTCCTGAGGACCCGGGTCCTCTGATTATCCCCTTGGTGGAGATTAGCTCAACCTGGATGTGCGGTAGTTGGTGCACAACGAGTCATGGCCAGGAGAGATCCCTGTCTTTCCTGGGAAGAGCCATTGGCGTTGAAGGGAAGCCCTTGCAGAGAGCTGATGGCTCCTCTCTATCAGGGACGTGGCCTTGTGAGAGGTGACGGGGAGAGACTCTCCAGCCTTCCTTGCTTTTGCCTCTTCCATTGGAACAAATAATATAAGTTTTCAGCGTATTTAAGAGAGGTTTATACTGTGCACCCAGACAGCATCTCTCCTTGTGTGTGAAGTCATGGAGACTCTCTGGAGACCTTCCAACTATTTAAGAGAATCTTATCATGTCTCTCTACATGCTAGAGGGCTTTTTGTGTTTTTGCCTTTACTCTTTTAATAACCTTTTACCCAGGGAGGTTTATTTAGCAAAGCTATTGACAAATATGCATATCTATTAGCTGCCACAGCATGTTAAGTCTCAACTGGTCTGTTTTCTTCTGTCAGATTTAATTACAGCTCAAGAGCCAATGAGACATGAGTGACAAAGCCTGACAGGACCAGTCACAACAGCATGTGTCAGCCTGGAACATGCAGAAGGCAGCTCTTCCCCATCGGAGACGTGAGCCCACCCGTCCCCAGCTCCTCTCCCACACGAGCGAGTTCACAGTTCTCGACTTGACTGGCAACATGTCTAAAAAATTAGGTTTTTTTTTCCTGATCGCTTGTCAAACTAGAAGTCACATCCAGTATATCATTTATTATGTGTCTTTGTTTTTTTCCTTTTTACTGTTCTATAGGCTAATTCCTGCAGTATTGTTTACATCTGGTCTTGTCTCTAGTTCCTTCTAGTTCCTGTCTAGTTTATAAATCTCTATATTAAGACATTTTCTTCAGTCATGTCGCATTTATAATTCTTCCTGATCAGCAGTAATGAAAGGCCCTCCACTGTGTCATTCCTGTGGGCTATATTCTTCGTGCCCAAAACATAAATAATTTAGATGCTAAAGAGATAAAGAAATTCTTTGCTTGGTTTTGGCTGATATTTTGCAAAGTGAAGTCCTTACGCTGAAGGTTACAGCTGTGTCCTCACTAAGCAGTGCAGTCGGAATAAATTTTAGGACTAGTATAAGAAATCCTCTGCTAAATATATTTGAGAGAGGGAAAGATTTTCTTTCTTCATGTTAATGGTATCCTCATGACCAAGAAAGATGTGAAACAGACAATTTCTTCAATAATGATTCTTACCTTGCAATAAGTCATTTTTAGATTTCTTTTGAAAATACATGTGGGTGAGTGAACATCTCTTAACAGTCCTATTTCATGTACTGGCCAGCTCCCACTGGAATTTTTTTGTGATTGTAAGACATCCATATGTTAAAATAGCTTCAGGAACTTGCATTTCTTTGACTTAGTGACATGGATAGGTAACACTGTAGGAATTGTAATATTGCAGGGATGTGACAGGTATGAGTGATCGTACTTCTGAAATTAACTCATTTTCCTGTTCACAGAATGTTCATCAATTAAAATCAGTTGATTCCTTCCATGTATTTCAGTTATTTAGCTGTGCAGCAGATGGGATTGGGCATTGTGAACTGACTGTGTTATTGATTTGCTGCTGATGCTGTTGAAGCAGCTGTCTCATTAGCGGTGTTCTCTACACAGCAAATACAAAGAGAGAGGTGGGTTTGAAAGCCAGAAATCAGTTTCTTAGCAGCCTCGTGCTCCAAATCATCCCAGCTACATCTCTCTGTCTCTATCCTCATACCCCCACTCTCTGTCCAGGTCCAGGTAGCTGCACTACTTTGCTCTTCTGGATGGATCAGCTCAATGATACGGTGGAATCCTTTGGTGCAACTTTGCCCACAGAGCTGATGTATTTGTCTCAATATTGCTCACCTGAAATAGCTGAGAAATAAAAACACCATTCACAAATAGCAGCAAATGCTGTCTATTTTTAGGTGACTTTTGGGGGGAAGAAATGGTTTAGCTGGCATGGTTTATGGTTGGACTCGATCTTGACAGTCTTTTTGAACCATAATGATTTTAGGATTCTATGATTTGACTGGGATTTTTTTTTGTTTTTAATATGATTGCTCCAAAAAAAGAATCAATTACCATATAATCTTGTTTCACTTTTAAATTGAACTTCAGAAATTCTCCAGTTAACTATTTAAAAAGATGGAGATCTGATTTAATGCAGATAACAAAAATATAATTGTGAGTAGCAGTAAATAATAGACTTCCAGGACTGCCTGGCATGGGCTCGGAGAACACCAGGAACATTTCCGTCAAAGAGGCCCCAGTGTGTGTTTGTGTATAATGCACAAGGACTACCCTTATTGACACATTTTGAAGAGAATTGCAAGTCAAGCCAGGAGAAATGAGAAACAAATGAGAGAAAAGAAAAAGACCAAAAATATTAAAACTAAATATACAGGAAAAATAATAACCTGAACTTTTTGTTCTACTTTTTCTTAAGCTCTACTACAGCTTTATTAAGCTTCTATGATGAGAGGACCCATCTGTGTGTCTGCATGCGCATGCTGACGTGTAGGTCCTGGCAGAAAATGAAGTTTTTCTTTAGATCTGACCAACTTCTTGTGCAGCTCCATTCCCAGCATCTGCCGCTGGGTTGTAATCGCCGCGGCCGTTTTTCTCCCGACTTTCAGGGAGTTTCTCCTGTCCTGGCGGGATATATGCCTTTTTAAAGAGGGAAAACTTCTCATCCCACAGTGCTTCCACCACATCCCACAGTGCTCCTTTTTCCTCTTGAATGTTCTGGTCATTTTCCCTGAAAGCTATAGATTCTTTCCACAGAATCAGTTTGTTCCTTGAGATGTTCATGTCTTCCTCCCAGAAGATCTTGTCCTTTTTCCAGAAAGCGATATAGTCCTTCCAGAAAGCCTTGTTCTTTTCCTGCATAGCTTCATTCTTTTTCTGCAGGATTTTGTTCTTCTCACGCATGACTTTGTTCTTCTCTTGCAGATCCTTAGTCTTCTTCTGAAAATCCCTCACTGCTTCCTGCCAGGCCTTATTCATTTCTTCAAGGTCCTGGATCTCTTCCTCAGCAACCTTCATTTTCTTCTGGTATTCTTCAAGCTTCTTCTGAATGCTACACACTTGTTCCTGGGAAGTTTTTGTTTTCATCTGGAAGTCCATGACCTTTTGCAGGAAGCTCTTGCTGTCCTCTAAAAATTTCTTGATCTCTTCCATGGACACTTTGTTCTTCTCCCGGAAGGCCTTGATTTCCTTCTGCAAGGCTTTGGCTTTCTTCTTCTCCTGAAAGGCTTTGACCTCTTCATGGAAGTTCTTATTTGTGTTGCAGAAGTCTCTGATTTCCTCCCTGAAGCTCTTTTTCTCTTCCTTGAAGCTCCTGCAAAGCTGCTTCTTGTGGCAGCTGGACAGGTCAGCGTGGACGTTGCTGTTCTCTCTCTTTGGGTAGTGGAATGGAGGTGTCTCACTGCTTTGCTTTACCTGCTCCATCCTGGGCTCAGGTTTTTGCTTTCTTTCCAATAGATTATAACTAACTCCGGAGAAACCGGATGCCTGGAGCTGGCTGGGTGAAGCAACAAGCCTTTGCAGTACGAACATGTTGCTGTGCATGATGCTGACTCTTCCTCCCAGAGAAACTGAGAAGTTTGTGCAAAATTTGTTAACACCCCTAAAACAAAACATGTAGCATTAGCTGTAAATTGCATGGACTGTAATTAAGCTATATGAGATAAAGAAACTGTCAAAACTGAGCAGGTCATTCTATAAATGCAGTATGAATTAGCTTATTAAAAATTAGCCATGAATAGTTTTCAGAAGTGACAAATGATTTGGGTGACTACTTTCAGAGCTAAATGTGATGTACATAAAAGCAGCTTGTCTTGCAGCATAGCAATCATAATCACTAGTCATTTAGAATAATTTTAGGAGCCCTATATTATTTCCTCACCAATTCTGCTCCAAATAGTTTAAAACTGTGCTGTGATTTGCATAGTCAAATTTATTCAGTGATTATTGGCCACTGCATGCTTTAATTTTAAAGGAAATTGCAACTCAAGCAAATATTTATGCCTCTTATCTCCGCTGCTAGCTTAAGGGTATTATGTGTGTAACAGAAGGGAATGAACAGTCTTTCTTCTATGAATTACATTTTATGAGACATCTGAATTCTTTTGTGCAGGTGTTTAAATGGTCTTTACTTTCGATCATTCTTTCAGGAACACTTTTGCATCTCTTGTGTTAGGCCTTATCTTGTAAAGCTTACGAATTGATGATTAAATGGAAATTTTGTTGAATTTTTCGGGCTAATTCCCCTTTGCTTGACTGCATAGATTAGTGTATATAGTGTATGTGTTTTTACGTGGGCGTAGAAGCAAGTTTTGTTTGTTAGCATAGTATAGTAATTTGAGGTACAAACTCCTATCATTTGAACTAGTAGCTGCTTCTATTACTGGTTGTTTGGGAAGGGGAGTTACAGCTCCAGGAGCATCACGTTGTCTGTACAGAACAGCAATGAGAAGCGACCGCTGCTCGTTGTAGTGACTGGGAGAAAAATCTGCCAATGCCAGTGTGCAGTGCCCATCTCACACTGTACATGACCTCTGCTGCTTGGAAGAAGGAGAGAACACTGGGCAGGTTTACCCAAAAAAGCCTCATTTTGTCCCACAAAAAGTCCCAGAGTACATTTACTGTGAAAATGAGTTACGAAACCTTTCTCAGCATGGGTGCAGGGCATCAGCAGCTTTCTCTTGCGCTCACTAGCTCTTCATACTGTATGAATACCACCTTTCAGGGATTCATTTTTAAAACAGATTAGAAGCTTTGGGTGCTTTTTTTGTAGACTGGCTTACTTATTCTCTTTATCTCTAAATCTTCATTGTCTCTAATCTATCTTCTATCTCTAAATTTTCATTATTAAATGATGTGTTTCCTACATCACAACTAACCTGCTTGTTTTGGACTGTGCTCAAGGCTCCCGCGCTGCCGTTGCTCCCAGAGGTTTCATCCTCGAGACAAGAGTGTCACGGAGCACCTGGAGCCACCATGTCACCATGTCACATCTAGAATGCACAGGAGCAGGAGCTCGCTAAACATTCAGTGGTTGTGAGGTCACACAATACTGCTTTTACTTTAGCAACCAGCCTTTGACAGGATGCTGGGCCACCCCTGTAAGGTCTTATCGTGTCACAAACGTTGGTACCAATAACCTAGTTCAACTGGCCTGGCAGGTCTTGAGGTGTTAGCACAAAGGCCTGGTCAGCGAGTTGGGTGCTCTGAGTGAAGCCTCCTGTGCTGCTGTCTGACCCACAGACAGTATCTCTGCTAATGGACCTATTTCCAAGCTTAGAAAGCTTGGAAGTGAGTTGACTTTTGGGGGTGATTTGGTCCATAAGTGATAATTGTGTTCTGGTAATTTTACTCTGCAGCAAAAGTGGAGAGCTGAGACATGGGATGTGCCTGGGAATACAGGCAAAAACTGCTCACCTGGCCTCCTGCGTGTCCACTTTGGGAGCCCACTAGGTACATAAGGGAGGTGAATGGAAACACAGGAAAAATAGCTTTAAACTCTTATTTATCCAAACTTTGTACCGTATATTATAAAAACTGTGACCAGTATTTTAAGAAGAAACTAGATGCTCTGCTGTCTGAAAATCAGCTTCGCTTGGTTAGTTGTCTCTGCAAGGCGCCTTTTGAGAATCTTTATATATGAAATGTGAGGAGCATGTGTAAGGGCTGCATTTCTAGAAAGCGCTTTCACCATGAACATGACGATGTTGAGCAGCTGGAGCGGGTTGTTCAACTATTTTTGTTGTCACTAGCCTCCTCTCAGGACTCTCTCTTACTGTTCTTTAAATTTGAACCAGGAATGCAGAGGAGGGCACAGCTGCCTGGCCAGATTGGTAAGCGGGTTAAAACCACAATTCCATATCTGCATATGTAAAAATCCAGAAAAAAGTGTGAATATCCAGTACGAGGCTTCAGGTCAAGCCCTCACAAGCAGACACTGTTTGGGTGAAGAACTTTGCATTTCACCATTATTATTAAATGCAGTAGCTTGTCTTCTGCAGAACTACCGTGTGATCAGAAATCTTTATGCAATGCATTGTGCCTAGTCTGCTATGTATGCAGAGAATCTCCTTTGCTTTCTTTACATTTCTTTTTCTTATTCCTTAAAATTCACCTTCATTTGACTTCGGAGTCTGTTAACTCTTCCTTAAAATCAGCATGATTAGAGGATTCATCTAATGCTCATTGTTATTTTCTCTAAGTGAATCTCCAGTAGCTCATTTCTCTGTCCCTACCGCAGGAGCTCGAGGAATTCCATCAAGATCTTGAGGTTAATGGAAATCACTGTTATCCCTGTTGAGTAACAGGGAAAAACATTGTGAGGGAAACACAGCAATGTAGTCTTTTTTTTTCTCTTTTTTTCAGTGTATGCACATGGGTTGGGTTTCAGTGTTATCAGACATAGTCAAAAACTGGTGATCTTGGCAAACTTACTCATCTTAGAGAATCCTCTTAGTACTTCTCAGAAGTCTTCCCTGAGATGCTGAGTTTCTAATTCTGGTGCAAATGTAAATTTGATGTTGAGGAGGAGATTAAGCCAGATGACCTCCAAAGGTCCCCATCTAAATTAGTCAATGGTTCTAATATCTGTTTGCAAATATTCTGCAGCATGGCACTGCAAAATATCTTTGTACCCAGCAAAGAACTGCTGGTCCTAAAATGTTAATGTTTTGGCAGCTGAACAGTGCAGAGATTTCAGAGGAACTTTTGGATTAAGTTGTCAAGCCTGACATCTGCATCACCTCAGGCTAACATGAATGAACAAACACTGAAAAGTAATGTTTTATTTTCTCACTGAAATCAACATTTAATGGAATTATCCCAAAGAGAGACAAGTGTATCTGTGAGAAAAATGGGACTGTTGTGTATCTGTGATAATTATTCTGGAAAATTCAGTGTTAGGGCTCTATGATCAAAGCTCACTTTGGGCATGAGGAGAGAGAATTAGACAGCTGTGTTCCTTTTGGGGACAGCAGACATGATTTCAAGGGAGTTTGCAGGGCAGTTGTATGGAGCCGTGAGTGTTCAGTCCCTGTAGAAGTCGAGGCATTCTGTGCAGCCAGCTCAACTTTGCTGTGGAAGTGTTTCTGCATGTCTTTTAGGCATTTATTGCACTGGATTGCTTTCTCCCCTGTGCCATTGATCCCTTCCTCTCCTCCCTTCTCTCTCTTTCTCTCCTCGCTTCTTTCCTTATTCCCAAATAATTTATTTTGTATATAGGAACTGCCAGGAATGTCTGTCTATATCTGGAGAATTAGAACTTTTGTATTTAGGTTTTTCATGATGAAGTTAAGATTTAGCAAGCCCTCCATCTCCATCCACCAACAAGTGAGTTGGAGGGCAGCCTAATGGCACCGCTGTGTCAGGGCGATGGAGCTGAAATGGAAGAGAATCGATGGAGGAAACTTGCCAAGAAAGGGTTCAAGAGTCCACACAACCATCAAGGCTTTATTAGCTTAAGAAGGCAGGAGCATTTTAAGTACTTTTAATATCAGTTTACAGCTGAAACAGTAGTTTATGTTGGCTGTTTCCTTAGTGGTTGTTTTACTTTGCCAGGAATCCCTGCTCCTCACTCCAAAGGTCCAACTCTTTCTTCCAGAGATCCAACCCAATTTTCCATTGGTCTAGAACCTCTCCCCAGATCTCTACTTCTTCCGTTAGTAGCGTCTTGACGTTGACCCAGAGGATCATGTTTTTTTGCCAGAGAGTCATGTTCTTTTCCCAAATGGCCTTGTTTTTCTCTTGGAAGGCTGCAATCATATTCCTAGTCTCTTCCTGTAGTGATTTAAGATTTTCTTTCCTGATCTTCTTCCATTCATTAAGGGCTCGGATTTCTTCCTGTAAAGCTTTTGCCTTCTCTTGTAAATCTTTGATTAGGAGAATTATCGAATTCTTGAAATAAACTGTTAGCTTGTAACCAAAGAGGAGAGAGGATCTAACAAACTGGGAAATCCCGAACTGCCACTTTGCAAACGGCATGGTCACAGGCCAGCTTGAGAGGCAAAGCTTCTATAATGGGAATTGCAAAGCTAAATGACAAAATAATAATCCCAGAGATGAGTCTGCAAAATAGATCAGAATGAAATGAGTAATTCAGCTGCTATGAATTTGACTTATTTTTTTCTTCTGTGATAAGGAAAAACACAAATTTTTAAAGACTACTTTGATGAAAGATTTCCATGTTGCCCTGCTGTTAGCCCTCTATCACATCTCGAAAACCCCAAAACAATAACAAAACCCCAAAGCAGCCACAGTGAGATGTAATGACAGTTCTCTGCAGTGACAACTAACAATCTGCCTTTTCAGTTTGTCTGTTGCAGCAGCTTCCTTTATGATGTAAAAAGTTTTATTTATAAAGGGAAGCAGAAGTACTTTCAGGCATAGTTCTCTACTCTTACTGTTGATGTGTCAACATATATCTAAAGAATACACTTTTGTAGGGCTAGGAGTTAGGGCTTGATGCAGGAATTACGAGATGAAATTTTATTACTCATCATAAATGGGCCTGATTGGGGGAAAATGGTGCTCCTGGTCTTCAAATGTGTCTGAGCAGTAGCTATGGTTATGCTGTTATGTTATGGTGTCTTAATGAAATAATACACACAAATACACACAAAACCCATTTTTCAAAATGGGTTTTTCAAAAGGATTCTGTTTTGCAAGTCATCAGATAAAAGCCCAATGAATGAATGACTTCTTTGATTTGTGTTTTGTATGAGCTCTGAACATCTGTTACTGGAGCCGAGCATGTAATGACATTTCTGGATTGATGATGAAACAGGAAAGAAATGAAAGGGAAGCAGCCCAGGTATCTGAGAAGCGCAGGCTGCACATTTGAAATATATAATTCTATTTGAAGGAGAATATGTATGTTCTTTCTCTTGACAACGCGCTGTCTTGCCTTTCTTTGTGATTTGGGCACGATTGTCCTATGAGTCACTGCTTTCCTATCATACCAGGAGCTGTTTCCCCAAGAATACTTGCTGTCCCCACGACCAAAGATCGGTACTGAATAAAGTGTCTCCTGTTTGTTTGGCTTTTCTATACCTTGGATCTCCTGAGGGTCAGGAGAAGAACACACCAGTTCTTCTCCCCTAGTCCTCCTGCCTCTTCTTTCATTTTCTTCTTTTCCTATTCTCGCCATTTCACTAACATCTCTGCTGTGTGGGCTTCAAGAGATCTTTTGTAGGTTTCTACGAGGTTCTCCTGCTGTGTTCGGGTACATAACAAACCTGCTTGCTCCTACGCTGATACTCCAAATTCACCTGTGTGTTTCCTTGCCACCAGCTCTGTGCATCCTCTGCAGGAGCTTCTTACTGAATTGTTGGGTCATTGCACCCGTGGTGATGTCATGTCAGGTTGGTGGTACCAATTCCACAGCACAGAATATGTGCGAAATGGTTCTTAGGGGACAGCACTAAGAAGAGGAATGTATCTGGGGAAAATCTGTGCTTTCTTAATGCCTTTTGTGGTGGCCTAGACGCTTCAGCAAGGCCGCCTGTTTCGCTTTACTGCTTTGAGTTACGTACCTAACTTTAACACAACTGACATGGGCCTGGAAGTCCAGATGTAAATTTTCCACAGGATTGGAGTAATTAGAAATCTGTGTCTTCTGCAATAACGCACAGGTTGATTTGAATGGAGCTGAGCTCCATTAGGGACCTTAACGGGCTGTCTCAGGCTCAGCATCCCAGAGCAGGGGATGGCAGAAGAACAGGGGATTTCCCAGTAAAATTGGGCAATGCTGAAGAGAGACACAGCACAGACTGTGAAACTGCTGGACTTCTCCTACGGCTTGTAGAGGATGAGAGAAAATGTCAAGGGCTCATTTAGAGCATGAAAGATAGTAAGAGAATAAATATATAAATATTTATATAATATAAATATATAATATAAATATATAAATATAAGAGCCCAGACAAGCTTAGTATAGTCTGTTTCATTGTAAGTTCTTACTAAGTGCGCCATTAGGATTGGAGCAGGGTGTGCTATGGAAGTAAAAATGTCAGGTTATTTTCCTGCATTTCTATTCCAAACAGAAATAAGACTGGAGAATGGAAAGAGCTCAGGTCCTGGGAATGGTGGAACTAACTCTGCCTTCCCTCTGGGACACTCTCCTTCCCTGGAGCTGCTCCAGCAGCCCTTCCTTCTGCACGTTCAAATGCAGCTTTTTGTGTCTGAGCTGCTTGCTGGTTTGGGCTTCAGGTTCTGCTCAGCCTGACTGTGCTGCTGACCTGGGTGACCTGAGACCTGCTCTGTCACTGCTCTGTCACGGCTTCCCCAGCTGCCCCTTCAGGGATGTCCTGCCGCTCCGTGTGCTTTGCAGGTGATAAGGCCTGTTGCACTCCCCGCCTGCGGGCGCAGAAATGACCATGAGCAGCTCAAATCACTGAGTGAACCAAACCACTCTCAATGGGAGGTTCAAATTGTCCCTGCATTATTTGCTCTCCAGCTTCCTCTTCAAGTCACCATCTCTTTTGTTGATTTTCGCACAGGATCATTGTTGGCTTTCTTAAAATACACAAAAGCCATCAAGACAACTGCATGTTCGCTAAAGCCTTTAGATTAAGGACAGATTTATTTATTATGCTTCATAAAAGAGTGAATGAAGCCGGCTCCTAGCAGCGTGTGCCCTTGCAGGGCTGGCTGGGAGCACCCCGAGGACTGTCCCCGCTCCCCTCTCGGGACATCTCCCTTCGGCACCCCATGGTGCAGGTGGTTGTTTGTAGCTGTGCGAGCGAATACATCAGTCTCACTCGCAGGAGGGAGGCCGGTTCAAAAGCTTTGTACCAGGAATTAAGGTGAATTATCAAAGTAGACTTTCTGCCATGTAGTTATTGGAGAAATTTCTACGTCACACAAAGTACATTGCAGAACTAGCTAAGAGAAGGGAGTGCAAGGACGTGCAGAATGGGCACTGTTGGTAAAGCTCTGGAGGGCCCCAAGCACCTTCAGGTCTCTGAATTGCACCATTTTCAGGTCTCAGGGCAGCATCTAATCATTGGGGTTCTCGTCTCTGCCGGTGAAGATCTTCCTTTCCCAGTCTCCCTGATGGGAGGTGGACGTGCTCTTTGGGAATGAACACCGGATCTTGCCTGTCCGGAGGTGTGCACCATGGATTATTTTCAAAGCCCCATTCCCAAATACGAAGCAGTATTTGGGCAGACAGCACTTCAGTAGCTAGTAAAACACCTGCAGGAAGAACCAAGATTCCGAACATGAGCATGACAGGTAAATTAAAATGTGTGGGCTGACATGTATCCCACAAACTAATTCCTCAGCTCTGAGAAACCTGAACAATTCGCATAAATTGCCTCTTACTGCTGCTTCTCAGCAAGGATGAAATTAAGATATAAAAGGCAAACAAATTAAGTCTTTGACCTATTCTGCAGATATTTTAAGTGGTTGGAAATAAAAATAGACAATATGGAAATAATACAGAAAGTTACAGCTTTCTTCCACCTACTGCCTGTGCGGTGTAATGTGGCCTGCAGGAGGGAACTGCAGGCCCTGCTTTTGCCGAGATACTCTGGCTGCAGAAAGGACCAGACTGAGAAATCCCTCATGGATGCTCAGAATGGGAACTGTGGGATCTGTGACTCCAGTTTATTAATTCCGATTGCTGTTTAAACTTGTCATTGAAGGATCACTGAATGTCCTAGTCCAGTGAGACTTGGATACTTGAAACATCAGATCCAGGTTCTGCCTTCTCCTCTCCAAGCTCCCATTTTGGCAGGACCATCCAGAAGCACTTTGCATTTTTTTGTGCTCCCTAACGTTGCGCTTCATCCTGTGTCTAAAGGATTGTGCCCTTACCAGTCTGTGAAGGCCACCAGGATCCAGCCTGGCATGTTCCTCGTTTGGCTACATGGGTCCCTCTTCTGCTCCCCAAATCTTCCAGTCCCTTATTCCTTCTCCTCACCTCCTCTCCTATTTTTTGGGAGCCTCTCTCTTTCCCTGTTGCCCTCTCCGTCCTGCTCTGAGTAAGGTTTTTCCGTTTGCGCTTCCTCCCTCTCTCCCCGTCTCCCAGCAGGCGTGCTCGTCCCGCAGCGCTAACGTTGGCTGAACGGTCATCGCCGTCTAACGACGCCGTGCGCTGTGATGGGGTCGAGCCCCCCCAGCGGCCAGCCCCGCGTCTGCCTGCGGGTGGATGGCACCGGCAGCGCCACTCGCTGATGCAATCGTTCCAATAGAGAAGAATTTATAGAAATTTATAGCAATGTTGAGAATCCGTAAGCTTTAGGCACGGACTTGCACATTTCACACTGCTGAAAGAGCAGCTGTGCTTTGAAAGTTCCTATTATGCTGGCAGTAGCTTTGATTTACCAAAGCAATAATGCACTTTTAGCACCGATGCCTGGCTCTGGCTTCCTCCCCTTGCCTTCTGGGAGAGGGATAACAGCTCTGCGGGGCCCTGCACTCCAGCGTGGGCATTTCATGGCAAAACATTTATCCTGGGCTCCTCAGCAGGGCAACATATAATGTTCCCAGTGCTTGGTCATCGTGTCATTTTATCAGTCAGGGTTATCCAGTGCTCGTTAAATATTTCAGAAGAAATCGGAGGTTAATTCAGCAGCACCAATCATCTCCCTGTTCCGGTATATGGTTGAGGAGGTGTGTGTACAAGTGGGCAGGTGTCCCATTTAGTAGCTCTTTTCTTCAAGAGTAGCTCCTTTCTCACCCTGCTTCATTGGCTTTTAACTCAATGTTTTGCGAGAACGCATCTGGAGAGGTGCCACAGGCAGAGTGGCCGAGTGTGTCACAAGTGGTACAAGGGGTACAAGGTGCTGTTTGTGCTCGTTTAGGTCCTTGGTGTCCCCCAGGTCACTTACAAAATAAAGCGAGCAGTTCCATTGGAGACAGCGTGGGTCACCCAAGGGCTCCTCTTCCTATCGTCTCTCAAAATGTGGTCACCACAGTCCGTGACGGAGGGAGACAAGAAAGGAAAGGTGTCTGAAATAGGAACTGGTGGGGAGGTTAGAATCAGATGCCCCTGTGGAGAGTTTTTATTAAATGAGGGTTGCCAAAGCTTGTTCTCCGTGGAGACGTGAGCTGTGTGGTGGCCACATGCTGTTTGCTTCTCCCTCATGGATGCCGAGGAGCACATGCAGGAGCAGGGTGAGGAGGAAACCCGACTTCCGAGAGCACATGGGATTCATTTTCTTTCTTGTAAATGCAGCTGTTCTTAGCTGGGGCTTCTTAGGATAAACTGTGTGAATTCCAGGTCATATTTTATAGCAAATAAAAACAGTGGCAACAATATGAGCTGGTGGCCAGGTCGCTTGGGCTCCATCTTCTCGCAGAAGCTCCAAGAGCAGCCGCACTAAGTCTCAGCCACACTTCTGTTCCCTCTCTAAGTGGTTGATAATATAGGTCTTTGCTTCCCGGAATTTTTCATGCTGGCAGTGATTGCTACATCGCCAACCACCGCTGATTTCCCCCTGCAAATAAAGGCTTCCTTGTCTTGATGACAAGGTTGAGATGTGTCCCATAAGGAAAAGTAATGCTTCCTTAACTACTCAATTGAGGTGCACAGCTAAGCCGGCATTTTCAGTGTCAAGTTAATGCTGTCTGGGCTTGAATGGAGGCGGATGGGACAAGTGCTTCTTTTCTGGACTCAGAAGAAATGTTTCACTTCTCTTGTACTGTGCTTAATATAAAATTAAGAAAAAAAGCTTGAAGTTCACTAAACATTAGGTTCAGAGAAGTATTCCTGTGCTTTATGTTTGTGCTGCGGTTATTCACATATAAAGAGGATTGGCGTCTTGCCTCACACTGTGTGGCTTGCGCAGAGCTGAGAAGTGAGAGAAAGTGCTTGGTTTGCCCAGTCCTTTATTCACTGGGGCTTAACGGGCTTGTGGGGGAATTTTGAGGGATTTTTTTTTGTTTGCTTGTTTTTCCTAAAGGGATAAGACACTTTCCAGTAGCAGGAGCTACATTTCAGTGGATCAGAGTACACATTCTCAATGTTCCTGTCGGTATTTCTGGGTCCGTTCGTCTCATTTTCTTCTTTTTCTTTTCTCATCCATATAAATTGCCTTTCAAGTTTTTGCCATTCACCATGAAGGCAGGAATGTAATAGAATACGTCTAGGGTATGGAATCACTGAACTTTTCCCTACCTCTTGTATATAAAATAGTCACACTAATAGTTTTCCAGCTCCTTTGAAGCCTAGTTGTTCAGTTGACCTTTAAAAATAAACTAGTGTAAGCTAGCTATTTTAAATGCTAGTTTTTAAATAGTATTTATGTTTAAAGTTACCTGATACTTTCCATACTTATATGTAGGGGATTTACTCTAACATTTTCCTTGCTAGATGTCTGTCTGCCTCTCATTTTTTTTTACTCTATACTTTACTGTGCTCTTCTAAAGCAGTCTAAAGCAAAGTCAGCTTTAATAAGAGACTACTTAGGATTTACTAGGCAATCGCAATATTTTTATGGCTGGTTAAAACCCTAGCTGTTCAAGCAAATAACAGTATTTATCTTTGCAATGGATTCTGAGTAAGTTATCACAATGTACATTTTTGATAGAAATATGTCTTTTTCTGTGTTTTGTTTTCGGCAGGTGGGTCATTTGCTTGGATATGATTATTAGCATAATTTTATCCTGCATTACTTTCCCTGCTATTAAGACTATTCACACAAGTCTCTAGCACACAGAAGGGGAGAAGAACATTTCTAACCTTTTGTGTACAACTTCCAAAGTGCCAAGGCGAATTCTAAGTATTCAAAATGTTTTCCCTCAAATAATACATTTGCTTTAAATAATGGGAGTATCTTTCTAAATGAGGTTTCTTCATCTTTTTTTTTCTTGGTTTCTAAACTTTCACATTCATAGTTACAGTTATTTCTACAATTGAGGTATCTAAAAATGTTCTTTTCATCAAGACAAAACAGATAATGCCATCGGATCATCTGAGTCTAGGAGCTGTGGCTTGGTAAAAGACTGAATGCTACGAAATCTGAGATGAAATAATAATGAACAAATGAGCCCGATCTTGGGTCTTACAAAGCACTGCAAACCCTCTTGTGAATCTGTAAGTGCTTCAGATACCAATGCAAAACATATTTTTTCTTCTGGAAAAATTCTGCATAATGAATACAGACTTGGAAATCAAACGCAAATGAGCAAAGCGGTGCAATCCTCTAATGCATGTGAAGTCCATTTGCTCAGTAAATATTTCAAAATGTAGGGTCTTCCAACTACATTAATAAAATATGTTTTAAACTCAGAACTATAGTAGTTTTGTTATCAGGTAAGAGGATCCCTCCAATGGCTTGGAAAGCTCCTTAAGGAGGCTGTGGATTCACCTTCTCTGAAGGTAACCAAAATTCAGCTGGACAACCTGAAGCCCTGAACAACCTGATCTAATAGGAGGTGCTTTGAGTTGGGAAACTGGACTAGGGACTTTCAGAAATCCCACACAGCCAAAATTATTCTGTGATAACTGTGGTTCTGACCTTGATCCTTCATCTAATCATGACTGCTTGCTGCTGTTCCAAGAATGTCTTCATGGGACCAGAATATCTGTGTGGAAAAGTTATATGCATTACTGAGCAATCCCAATCCTGCATGGATTCCTATATAGAAATTCCTCTCAAAAGCAGCAAGGAAAGGCTGATTTCTCCCTAGGTTCCTTCCCTTCCTACTCCTGGTTATTCCAGGTTGCAATGAGGTTAAAAGAAAACTGGAGGGAAGCAAATAATTTGTTGGTGTAAGTTATAGCTGCAGTTCTGACAAGTCTGTGGCATCATGTCCTGTTTGACACCTGCCCTCAACAAGTGATCTCGCACCTGAAGCTGCTGTGACAGGAGAGTCAGTGACCTCCCAAGCTCCTTTCCAGACTGAATTACTGTTCACTTCTGTGAATATCTACAAGAAGAGGAGTAAACTAGAGGTAACGAAGCCATTTAAGTGTGTGAGAGCTTTAAAAATAAAGTTAAAGCTCTCTGGGCTCTGAGGGAGGCTGTTCAGAGGGATGCCAGCCCCAAGCTCTGCTCCTGTTTGAGAAGCGGATGCTCGCGGGACTGGAATAGTCAATAGAGCAGCACTCATCAATGCGTTCAAAAGAGTTAGGTCAAACTCCCTTCCTCTCCCGTCACCTGCCATGCATATTAGTGCAAGGAAATGAGATCAAATACCCCCTAATGTAACGTGTGACTTGCATTCAAAAAGCTCCAGCCTGGCTCTGTGACCTTGTGCTAGTCACTTTTCTCTGCAATGTGTTTAGATGGTGGATTTCCTGAGCAGCAACTGTTGTTTTTTCCCCATGTCTTTGCAAAATTGTATGCAAAGCATACAGCAAAGCATTATGAGATAGATCAAATACGAGCTACATGACATTGCTAATGTCAAGATTAGCAATGACTGAAGCACCTTCGGTGGAGTCGCTTGCTGCATGGGCTGTTATGCTGCTGCTGTGCCTGTGTCAGGGAGTTCCCATCAGAGCCGTTACCGGAGGGGACAGAGGGGGCTTTGCAGTGTCTTGCATCCTCCCAGGCGCTGACAACTGCTGCTACTGCGCTTGACGGGCAAACTTTGAAGTGGAAAGCTCGAGTTTTTCTTTCTCGCTTCTTCGTGCTACCACTGCAGTTTTACCTTGCGTATAAATTATGCACCATTTGCTGTCTTGAAATTGTCTGGTGTTGAATTTTATGCTTTCCAAATGCTTTTTTTTTCCTTTCTGCTCCTGTTTAGGTCACTTTGTATGGTACGTCACTCTGACTGCTATTTATGGGAATTTGATTTATTGCCTTTTCCTCCTGAATCTATCCAGTCTATTTATATATTTTGTTTTTCTCTCTTGCTCGGAACCACATTTTCCACACAAACCAATCTAGCATGGTTTTGAAAGAAAGTCAGTCCTTCCTGAATACAATGTGCCTCCCATACAGTCATCAGGATCTTTTCAAAAGAGAAACCAATTCAGCCAAGCTGATCTCTCTTACGTAATTTTCTCCTTTTTCTATTTCAAATAACCTTAGAAGACTATTTGTACCATTCTGGCTTGGAAATTATTTCTCCAAATGCTGGAAGATATATCACGCAGCAGTAGATCTATTCGGTCTTTGTATAGCAGATTGCAAACAACTTAGATGGGAAAGATTTCCAGGGGTGGTGGGGCTGAGCGGGATTCAGGTGCCTGGAGGAAGTGTCCAATGGGGCCAGTTGATAAAGACCCACATCTGACAGAACCCAAACCCCAAGTTCTCAGAGATGTCGTTGAACACCTGTATTTCATCAGCTAAACACTGTGGTTTTCTTCTGTCAAGGATTTTTCTTGCCGTACTCTGTTCTGGACCAACATCCACTTCCAACTCAGTTGAGGTTTAAGGACAAAATCACCCTTATCTTCAGTGGGTGATTCTAGCTCTGCTGCTTCCAAGGGAGTTGCTCTCCTTCAAAAGAGGCTTGAACTGCATCAGAGGTGACACCGTATTTTGGAAGTAAAACTAGTTGTTGCTGTGAAAGCTGTATTTAAGAAAAGCCCCTTATACGTACGTGCACATGTGTGCATGCACACACTCACAGAACTTACATCTGCTTTAGAATTGACACTGAGCAGCTGCTTTTAGATTCTGAAAGTGAAACAGAAGGACTTTGCATGCCGTGCAAGGTAACGAACCTCCGACTAAGCTCCGTCCGACAGGACGTGTGTGTACCTGTTCGTAAGACCAATTTGCAGGGACAAATTATTTTCAGTACTTT
Source organism: Crypturellus undulatus (assembly GCA_013389825.1). Lineage (NCBI taxonomy): Eukaryota > Metazoa > Chordata > Aves > Tinamiformes > Tinamidae > Crypturellus > Crypturellus undulatus. The sequence continues at coordinate 5,757 of VWPW01003301.1, read as the reverse complement.
GTCAGTATATTTTTATGTGCCTCTTTGTGGGCTCTGCGAATTCTCGGGTGGGATCTTACCTAGGTGCTGCCTGTGTGGGAGGTGAATGCGTGATTAGTTCCACACAACTTCTGCTTTGGATCTCAGCTCTGTGACATACAATTCTCTGAGATCAGCTTGATATCAGTGTAACTACACCAGCTTAGGGGACGTTGCTCTTGATTTATGGTAAAAAGAGGATGGGAATCAAGATGCAAGTCTTGATATTTAAAAGAGTAGGAGAAACATGGTGTTTTCTTGTAAAGTAACATCCCCAGGACCTACTGGGGTTCTGCTATTCCACAAAACAGACCTGGCATGGACCCTGCTGGTTTTAGTGCTCTGGAACTGCTGGTTTTGAAGGTTCCCATCCCCTAAGTGCATGGAGGAGGAACGCTGCAGACTGCAGACCTGTCTTGGAGCATGGATTATGCTTGATATAATGGTCTTTTTCTCTGCCTGGCAAAACCAGCTAAATCTCAGTGCTGGGTTGTTCTGTGAGCAGTTGTTCATGTAGCAGTTTCATTATCTAGCTGCAGAAACAGCCTATTGAGCATAGAATATGTTTCCAAGGGAGTTGTTTCCTGGCCTCTAATCAAGTGGATGTTTTTAGTGCTATAATATCAGATTATTCAGTGTTGTCGTAAGGATGCTCTACAATGGTTTTCTGTTGTTACCACATCAACATTTCATTAATCTGAATGTTTACTATGCAGCTTCAATTATCTGAGCCTTGCTTCTGCAGACATTTCTAACACCTCGGTGTTAAAGCTAAATGTTTAATTTATATATTTACCTGTTTTACATGAAAGAGAGGAAAGCTCCAAGTTCCTGTAGCCTGGCAGTGGAGAACGGCCCCTGAAGTCTGCTGGAAAGGCTGCCCTAAGCTATGTGCAGTAAATCCCTCGGCTGAATTGCTGATTTACCATATCTCTGCATTTGAAGACATGATTTGAAATTTAGGTTAAATTAATAGTAAACACAGCAACAACTTCAAAGGGTAATCTAGCCAGATGACTCACAGAATACCTCTGGGCAACGCAACCTGCTTAACACATAGGAACAAGATTGAATAGGTTTTTTTAATGATCAAAAATGACTTGCTGGGGCTTAGACCAGCTGAATTCTTATCGGTATTCAGCACACTCACCCCAGACTCTGAAGCAATTAGGAAACAAGGAGCAGCCACAAAGAGTCTTCACTGCCATGTGCATTTTTGTCTGCATGCTTGAGTCTTCTTTTAGGGGGACAGTGTCTGTGTTCTAAGATAAATTGTACATAAATGCTAGGTCAGCGCTGGGATTAATTTTGTGGAGGAACATGTGTGGTGGTTGTTGTTGTTGTTGTTTGTTTTGTGTTTTTCTTTGTTGTTTTTTTTTTAGGTGCCTTATCCTTCCTTCTCTACCAGTGAGATGATGGGTTTCAGGTGGAGAGAGTAGTGCCCCGGGAGTAGTTAAAAGTGATGGCCTATGCTGTGCTGGCTGTGTCCTGCAGACCAGATGTTTGGGAAGCAGTTGAATGTGCAGGTTATTTAGCTGATTTCCAAACAGATCAATATACACGGAAGCAGAGAGTTCAGGAAATTTAGGAGCGCGGATTCCACAGTTTTTAATGGGGTTGGCTGTTCAAACTGCTTAGAGTTACAAATCTCAAACTCGAGTCATGTCTACCATGCATGCTATGATCTTCATAATCCTTTAAGATGATGAACAAAGAGTCTAATATGGTTATATTTTGCCTCAATTCCTATGTATCCATATGACTTTAACACCGTTTTCAACTGCCCTAACTTTATACTCTATGCAGGTTTTTATTCTGTAACTAGTAAAACTCAGCCTAGGGAAGTTGAAGCCCAAATAAGCCCTGAGAGCTATAGTAAACATATAAATACCATGATTTTTGTTGGATATCTTTGTAAATATTGCTTTTTTTTATTGCATAGTCCTCATAGAGGAAAAACAAATCTCTGAGAAGCGGGGAGAGATCAGCGTGGAGCATGGAGCCTCTGGGCTAGGCAAGAACAGCCACTGGCAATGAGGGGAGCGGGGCAGGAGCTCAGTGTGTTCCCAGGTAATTTACTGCTCCGCAGGCATTTTAATGGGTACTTCAGCACAAATGGGGTGACCTGCTAAGCACACACACCACTGAAAACGCACAACCGATTCTGAAGTCAGCTAGAGCTCGTCATGAAAGTAGGAATCAGCCTCTTGTTCCTGTACAAATTTCAAAATGAATAAGAACTAAGTTTTTTTTTTTTTTTTTTTTGTTTTTTTTTTTAAGAGCAGGGAAGAACGCGGTGACAATATTGCTTTGATCTATGTCCTAGAGGGAGAGCTGACTGACACAGGCCTTCCTTCTGTTCCCAGGCTGCTGGAAGGGTGTTTGCATCAGCGAAGTGCATGTTATCTGCTTTCACTGCGTGATCCTCCTTCATTCCCTACCAGGCAAGTATGTCTTCTGTAGCAGATGGTGCATGACTTGCACTAGTCCATCATATTACAGGGAAGATGACCCATTCCGAGGTGTTCTTTGCATTTAGCAATGCGGGAAGACCATGGAGTTTAGCTCAAGCTTCGTTTAATTTGTGTATTTTGCAAGAACTAGTTCCTTGTCTCTGAGTATAACCGCAATTATGTTTTGTGGTTATAACAACTACTTTGAATATATTATAAGAAGGCAGGCAGGAAGGAAAAACCTGCTGCATTGCAGTCCAGAGCCTATTCCCAATTCCTAATATAATTTACTTACAATGAATTCTGCAAATTATTCATAAAACAGCAGCAAGCCTCATTGAACAACGCATCAGGGCTGCATGTATTTAGAACTGTTTAAATGTGTTTTTTCCCCCCTATAGATGAATTGTGTCTGCTATAAATGCTGGTAAAACAACACAAGGAGTTTTCAGTGTAAAGCAGATTACAGCCATCTGAAGCCAATATCTGCCTGTTGGTCTGGGAGCACCTGGCGAGTGCTGTAGGTTGTTGGGTCTCCAGTGCCCTGCTCTCAACACGGGCTACGTGCTGCTTCTGAACACTTAGCAAACTGATATAACACTGGAGAGACACATGTGGAGCCATGCTCTAAGTTATTCTCAAGACTGGGGAGAAACGCGGTAGGTTACCCATTTCATCCATCAGCAATTAAAAAGGAGTCAGCAATATCAAACTTTTATTAACATATTTCAGGATTGTTGGAATTGGCTGGGCAGCAGCTCTGCTGAAAAGGATCTGAGGTCCTGGCGGGCAGCAGGCTAAACATCTCACAATGATCATCTGCCTCAATGCTTCCCAGGCCTTTTCCCCTCAGTTCCTTTCTCCTTCTAATTTTCCTTTCTCACACGCCAGTTTTGGTCTCACTATCATGTGTATCAGTCAGGGACGGCTCTCCTCTCTGGCAGTAAAGACAACTTCACTCCTGTCTTCCGTGTGTCTCACATTAAGGGTGCTCTGGGCAGCTCCCAGCGTCCTGCTCAGAGCAGATGTCCTGGTGCCCTTGCTATTCACGTAGCTCTTCCCTTTCTTTTCTCTTTAAATCCTGAAGGTTTTGAACAGATCTCAAAAGAGATTCTTTCCTGGAGATGGACTCAAACTGTAAAATGAGATTTCAGACAGTCCAATGTCTTAGCTCTATCTTTGCTTGGGATAAAGGTGGGGGAATTTGTAAAATAGCATCTCACTAAATTTCAAGCATTTCAATGTTGAGGGAGGGCGAGGAATGATCTGGCAGCTCCTGCAGCTTCACAGCGTTGCCATTGTAGAAACATGAGCTGCTAAAAAGAAAAATCCCTAGTATTTCTCTCCTTAATGTTTAAAAGCTTAATTCAAAACTCTCTAAAGTCAAGGGGGATCTTTCTGCTGATATCAGTGGGGTTTAGATCAAGCTGTGCGTGTTTAACAAATGATTATTATGTTCCATTTAGGTAATTATCTCCTCCTCCCTTCCTTTTCACATTGCTCAAGTCTGCTTTGCCCACAGCATTATTTTGTATGCTGTTTGTCTTTTTATCTCTCTGTTTCCCTGCTAGTGGCCTAACTTTAAATGGGACCTAGATTAGCTATGTAATTATGTTTTCTGATTCTATATAGAACATTAATTCATGTTTACAAATCACAAAGCCTGCATATGTGCATTTAATGCCACAGAGACTTAGAAAGCCAGTAAGAGAAATTAGAGGTTAGAAGCGTGGGACTTCCCTGAAGTTTTTGTGTCCTATTCAGCATTTACTTTCTCAGCCTCCACCTCTTTAAGCCTTTGAAAATGTTAATTAATCAGGTACTTTTTTTTTTCACGGGAGCAGGCTACAGTAAGAGATGCAAGGATTGTGTCTGAGTACAAGCACAGTAGACACTTAGAGCCAGGTAAGTAAGTGTAAATCAAGGCTGTTCCATTAACTTCAGCAGCTTCTGGTGATCTATGCCTCTGGTGGTCAGCCCAAGTGAGTCTCCAGCATGAAAAGGACATTTATAAGGAGCTGTGGGGGATGAGGTGACCACAGCACAGGCCCCTCCTGCCTTCTCGATGCACAGATGTGCTGCTCCAATAGACATTTAAATGATACCTGGACTTCTCATGACTGGAGTTCTATCCTTGAGGTGCTGTAAAGAATCAGATGCATGATCTTAAAAATAAAATAAAAATACATTTGCTGCTATGATGTTCTGATAACTGAAGTATGTTTGATGAAAGGAAAAGACAAAAAAGAAAGACTTGTCTTTAGCAGCATAAATGTTTGCTGTTCATTAAGTCCTTAGAGTAATGTTTGGAAGCTGAGGAAGTCCCCAGTGTTTTCTTTGGATCTCAACAGGTGATTCTGAGACGATTTGGAACCTTATTAGTTTTCTAGGGACTAATAAGTAGTACAATGAGGCATTTATAGGGATTGGATCCTCATCCAGCAAGTCATGATGCTTAAGCACATTTTAACTTTAATGGGTTATTGCTATGGGTGCGTATGTTTACGTGTCTTGATGATATGGTGCGGCTGGAAGGAGAATGAAAGGTTGGAATGAGAGCCTGGGCAAAAAGAGGAAAGCAGATAAACAGAGAGGGTGTTGTTTGGTGGGGGGGAAAAGAAAGAAAGAAAGAAAAAAAGAAAGAGGCAGCAATTAGACCTGGCTATGTAGAGCAGATTTATATTAACTGGGAATTCTTTTTTAATTCCAAGGAGGTAGAAGCTTTAACCAGGCTGTTGTTTTCCAGGGCAGTGATCTTTACAGGAGAGCTCCCTAAAGTCATTTCCCCTAAATGATAACGTCCACCAGAGTGAGAAAATCATTATTTTCTCTCCTGCTGAGATGTCTAATTTTAGAATTTCAAGAACTTTACCAGAAATCTTCCAGAAGGAACATGTGTCCTAAAAAAAGAAAAGGAAAAAAAAAAAGACATTTGAAAGTATGTTTTCAATTTACACTGAGNAAAGAAAGAAAGAAAGAAAGAAAGAAAGAAAGAAAGAAAGATGCATGCAATTAGACCTGGCTATGTAGAGCAGATTTATATTATCTGGGAATTCTTTTTTAATTCCAAGGAGGTAGAAGCTTTAACCATGCTGTTGTTTTCCAGAGCAGTGATCTTTACAGGAGAGCTCCCTAAAGTCATTTCCCCTAAATGATAACGTCCACCAGAGTGAGAAAATCATTATTTTCTCTCCTGCTGAGATGTCTAATTTTAGAATTTCAAGAACTTTACCAGAAATCTTCCAGAAGGAACATGTGTCCTAAAAAAAGAAAAGGAAAAAAAAAA
>VWPW01003300.1:760132-806387 GCA_013389825.1 Crypturellus undulatus | reverse complement strand
CAACCTTGGGCATTCTGTGATTCTATGTTGAATTAAGCAAATGGTGTGCACACAGTATGAAATTGTCTTATGCTTTCTTCAGTGAGGTCAACTATATGGCTCACCCAAAGCAGAACAGAAATGCTCAGTGTGAGATCTGCTGTACCAGAACAATTTCTCTGGGCAAAACTGTTCCCTAAATTCTGCAAAAATAGTCAAGCCTATAATGTTAGAGCCATTTCTCTCTCAACTTGTATTCTCATTTTGACATGAGAGGAGTTAGGTATATAATATGCTTTGGGAATAGCTATTTTGATGCAAGCTCAGTTAGGTGAATAAAAAGCAAATACATCTAAGCTTGAGATATTAGGAAAATGAAAATTGTGTGGAAGTTGTTTAGCAAGGCGTTTCCATAGTGTTGGAGTGCTCCTCTAAAGAAAGCTTCATATCTGGTCAAATCACAGGACATATAAACTAGTCTCCATGAGTGACCCAGACTCTTTTCCTACTGTTCTTTACTTGCATCTTGGCATCCAAGCAATAAGGCACAGTTCCTTATTCTTTTTTATGTTCCACATGGTGAAATTTAACACAATGTTAACATGCTATATTTTAAATGATATAGGGAGGACTTGTCAAATAAACTAAAATTCTGTGAGAGACCAGAACCCAGCTTCTTGTCTAACCATAGATCGACTATCATTCACCCATTCATCTCTGCTCCAAAACTTAAATAGTGAAGATCTCTTGCTTCTTATTGCAAACAATGCATATTCTGTTTTCTCATATATTTGAATTTTGGATCTAAAACTCAAACAGTGGGAGAGGTGGGGGAAGTGCTATCAAGTATCATTACAGGCACCAGATAATATACCAAGAAGACAGAAAGGGATGTCAGCTGCTAGGGAGTAGACACAGCACTGCAAACAAATTACCATTTGTTTGACATAGAGAAGTCTTCTTCTTGTAGGTGGTATTAAGTATTTTGGCTTTTCAGCACTTCGATTTTTTTTTTTCACAGTAAAAAGACTGCAGAATATTACTGTTTTTTAGGGCTGAAACATTTGCATTAGCTCAAAGAATGTTTTGTTATGAATTTTGTGGGAGGTAAATAATTAGGCTGACTCTACAACCTAATGAGCAGAGCCCATGCTCACATCCATCCCACTCCATTCTTTCCCTCAAAAGGCTGGCTGCAAATAGGGATTTTTTTTCTATCATCACTCCCTTGTCTCATTATGTTGTTATTTCTCTGAAGTTTTGCCCAGATTTTACAGTAATAAGTGTTATAAAAAAAAAGGATGGGCTCATTAGCAGAGCTGGGATGTGCTTTTTCCTAGTTATTAAGATGATAGTCCAGGGCATTAAAGAAAGAAGTTCCTTTCTCTGCCACAAAGGTAGCCACATCCGTAGAACCATATCCACAAAAGGATTTTGGCCTCATGGGATCCAGACATCTCTATCAGGTTTGTAGGCTCCGTGCAACATCCTGCGACACATAGGTATATCTGATTAGAACTCATAAAACTCACCAGTCATAGCTAATTTTAGGTATCTCCTCCTGAGAAATCCCAAGAAAGGTCTATTTTAAACATCCTTCCTGGCTGCACAGAGGAATGCATCTACTGGCATCAGGCACAGCTTTGAATCTGCAGCAGATGTTAAAGTAGGTATGGATAGCTTTTTCACGAGTGGGGAAAGCGTTTTTTTCTTTTTTTTTTTTCACAAATGTGGAAAACATGCAAAAAGAAAGATGTGGAATGATAGGAATTTTCCAGTCACCAAGGGATAAAGACACCTTCCATGTTTTATTTCAGGTGAAGTGGGCCTGCACGTTATTCAGCTGTGAATTCTCTGTTACGCAGGCCTAGCGGCCTTGTAGCCTCTTCTGATGAGGTTGTTCTACTTTGCTTGCAAACACTGAAGTCAGCTGATGACTTGGTATCTTAGTGGTGAGGGGTATGCAAACCCTGAGGCATGAAGGCATTCACTCTATCCCTTGTTACAGTGAAAGTCCAATGTAATGTTTCAGTACCTAAAAATTAATTCCCAGGTGAGTCCGCGAGGGGTGAAGCATTAAAGCCGTACTTCTTTTTGACAAAGTGTCATTAGTCCGAGAGGGATAGTTTTAGTAGTTAGAAATAGGCAAAGAATAAAGGCAGAAATTTTCTGAGGTTTAAGAAAGCACATCAAGAATTGTGGAATTCTGTCTCTGTGTGCTATCCTTAACATGACACAGGACACCAAGTATGTGGCTGCCTGTGCTGTTCAGCAATAACCAGGCAGGATTTTGAAGGTATTATTCAGGTATATAAAAGGTCCAAGCATGGTGCACATGGAGACAACCACAAATATGTGGCTGCAGCCAAAGAATCTGGCACATGCATCTTGCACTGGGTAATGTTAAGAGCTAAGCATCCTTCAGCCTTTTTGCTCCCATAGCTCTGCTCCTGTGCACATCTGAAGATGACCACATTGCTTTTCTGATGAGAGGCAGATAAAATTAAATAAAAACACTGAAGTGTTAACCAATGCACCTTGAAAAAATAAATGTTTAGGAGAATAATATGAATTAAAATCATTTATAATTTTCTTTACTCTTTAGTCTTTCTGTAACTTTCTGACAACTAGTCCAAACCAAGAGTTTCATCTGAGCATGTGTTTTAATTTGTATATATAGCTACAACAAAACATAGCAAAAGCTTGTCTAGTGAGAGTCTATAGTGAGAGCTTCCAGCCTGTATGTCTTCCTACATGTGTATTTCCAAGTGAAAAATGGTATCTGCTAACAACAGGGAAATGAATTTTCCAATAACAGTTCCAGTTGAAACAAAGATGCTTTCTCTGCAAGTGTCAGCCTAAATCTTTATCTCCAGAGATGCTAAAAGGATTTTGTTGTTTTTAGTTTTGGATAAGATCTAAGCAGCTCTGATGTCATGTATGTGAATACTCAGATATCTTGAAACTTTTTCCCTCCATTGTTCTGTTCTTTATTGAGAAAATCTCTTTTTTTTCTTTTTTTCTTCTTTTTTTTCCTAGAACTAACAAATACCAATTGTATTCTGTCAGTGAAAATATGGGAGAAACAAAGTAGTCTGTTTCCTATTATTTTGCACACATCTAAAATTTGTCATTATATAATTGATCATGTTGAAACAAGTGGCAATGAAAATATTTGTTTTAATCACCGGAGGCAGAAAGTTTGTTTTCCCAGAGAGACTCCCACTTCTACTATGGCATGTTGCAGCAGAAATGAGTGTTGTAACATTAATTTGCTATCTATGTTTAAACAGATCAGAAACGCTTATGTTTGCATAAAGGCAAGACAGTCTTTTGAATGTTCTAGAGAACTGGAAGGTATTAGCCACATAAGCTCACTACTCCAGGTTTTGAGATCATCTCAACAGCATGTATAGAATGACATTTAATTTAGTAGTTCCCAAGATTCACTTTCAAACTCAGACAGTTGTCTAGTGTAAAAGTAAGTATACATTTTTTTTTAGTCCAGATATTAACTCGGTTACTAAATTTAGAAAAAAGTACAGATACAAAGAACACTACATTTTGTAGCTGCTTATATTTGGAGTCAAATCTTTCTCATAATTTATATTTATAGATTCCTCATAATTTATAGTTTAATGATAAATGACAGACTGGGGACCGACCTGCTGGAGAGCAGCTCTGCTGAGAACGACCTGGGCGTCATGGTGGACGACAGGTTGACCATGAGGCAGCAGGGTGCCCTCGTGGCCAAGAAGGCCAATGGCATCCTGGGGTGCATTAAGAGGAGCGTCTCCAGCAGGTCGAGGGCTGTGGAGCTGCTGGAGAGAGTCCAGTGCAGGGCCACGAGGATGATCAGGGGCCTGGAACATCTGCCCTATGAGGAGAGGCTGAGGGAGCTGGGCCTGTTCAGCCTGGAGAAGAGAAGGCTGAGAGGGGACCTGATCTGTGTCTATAAGTGCCTCAAGGGAGGCAATGAGGAGGATGGAGCTGGCCTCTTTTCACTGGTGGTCACTGGTAGAACCAGAGGAAATAGCTACAAACTGAAGCATAAAAAGTTCCACAGGAACTTAAGGAAGAACTTTTTGACAGTGAGGGTGACAGAGCCCTGGAACAGGCTGCCCAGAGAGGCTGTGGAGTCTCCTTCTCTGGAGATCTTCAAGACCCGCTCGGATGCAGCCCTGTGCCACGTGCTCTAGGTCGCCCTGCGCGTGCAGGGGGGTTGGACTAGATGACCTCTAGAGGTGCCATCCAACCTTAGGCATTCTGTGGTTCGATGATTCTATTCTATGATTCTATGATAATGATGGTTTATAACATTACATTTAAGGAATGTTAGAGTCCTTTGGGTATGGGTAGCTGGAGCCATCTCCTGTTCAGACAGTAAACATACTATGTTAATGACTTAACCTAATAACTTAAGGTGTTTTTTTATGGCCTTGGAGTTGTTATCTTCTAATTTTCCATGTTTGCATCTGTAGCTTAGCGTAGACTCTTTAATATAGGTATGAAACCTATAATTCACATGCCTGTATTTGGTCATACCTCATTCAAACTCTAGTCTGCACAGTTTAATATCCTAAATAAATAATTTAAAATGAAGATTATAGAATTCTACGTCCTTTAGGTTTAATAAAAGGAGTATTAAAATGTAATTTAGGGTAAATATGATTTTCTTCCAAATACCCTTTTCCCCATTAAGATTAAATTATCTTGAATTAAATGTTTTGCTTGTCTATGCAGTAAATTTCATGACTGTCTTGTTTTCTTTGTGGGAGGAAAGGGTTATGGTTTAAAGAGGATATTTAAGCAGAACATTGATTAAATGTATTTAAGATCCGCTAGAAAGTGTATCATATTTAATTTATAGACTAGAGCTCCGACTAAATTAGTGAACAAGACTTTTTTTTTTAAATTTCATTTAGAATGAGAATGAAAAAATTCTCCAGAAATGTGAGTTAAGTAAATGTTTACTTAAAGAAAACTACTGACAGAGCAAGTATAGTTGTTGTCAGGAATCCAGAAGCATAAAGCAAACTCTTATTATGGTTCTGTTATTAAGAACAACAAAAAAATTGCCATTCCAAAATTCTAGTCCTTCTGTGTTGTTTCTTAACTAATTAGCCTTTGGAGTTCTTCTGTTGCTTTTGTGCAAGCCACATTTCTTAGGTAAATAGGAAATATGGAGGTAAAGAGAATCCAGTAAAACATATACTTCACTAACTTAGTAAAGTTAAAATGGGTAGAAAGAAAAGAAGGTGCTTACATAGAAATTTTAGGATAGGTGATATATTTCCTTTTATTACTGTCTGAGATGGAGATGGAAAGAGGTTGCTACAGCTACCCTACTTGTACTTTCTGTGACCCATGCATCAAGGAATCCTGAACCAATTCAAAAGCTAAAGCAGTCTGTATAGGCATTATTTTTGGTGACTTCTGTTGTATTTTAGAGATCCACTCTACTATACACAAACTGTCTCTAAATTCAGATTAGTGACAAGGACTAGTTTTAAGTAATGGGTTTTTTTAATGTTAGATCTGAATTTTTCACTCTTAACAAACATCAAAACAATGAGTAGGTTGACTAAGCAAAACCTGAAGGAACTGAGCCACTTCAAATCACAAGATCTATAACAGAAATACCATGTGTTTTCTGCAAATACCATTCTGACTTGAGAATCACCAGCAAACAGCACATTTGGACAGTCTGCTTGACAGATAGTAATAGATCATACAGTAATCCTTCTGATTAAATTGTTTATGAATTTTGCTTATGAATAAATTTTGAACTTGGATCAAGACATCTGGAGTTTAGAATTTTAATTTAATAATTTTGCATAGTTCTGGCTTCCATCTATTAATTTAAACAACTATTTCATGTTCACATTTTTATCTCTCCCTGGCCTGTGAGATCTAAGCGATTCCACCCCCACCAGCATACCAATGGCTGACATTTAATGGGAGAAAAAAAACATGCTGTTTACAAACCAACCCCTGTTGAATGGGGGTTCAATAAGTCCCTAATTAGCAGTGGTTATACTAGTCTTCCTGCAGATGCTTTGCAAAACTTGATTGTAGGATTTAAGGTACTTTAAAAGTACAAAGGAAATCCAAAATATGAAAGATTCCTTTTTCTTTTTGCTTGAGTGGGTAAATATCCATTAAAATTTTCACATACACACAAAAAAAGTGGGACTGAGACCATGTATATAAAATTTAAGATTCTGCCTATGTGTTATAAGGGAAATTTGTCATCTTTATATGGTATTTACTGTTAGAAGTAATATATTTACTTGTATGTTTTAAAAATGAGACTAGAAATTGACAAAAATCATGAATTTGTGAGGTCATTGGAAAATTACTTTAAAGCTTTCTTACTGTAGATTGCTTCTACTATGTCCTTGTGAAGCGTGCCATGTCTGCATCTCTGTATTAATTTTCAAAGCAGTGTTTAATATGAGGGAAAGTGAAATCAAAACCAGCTAGCTAGGTCAGTAGGATGTCCTTATGGAGGAAATAAACAGTGAAAATACCTGAGTGAAAAAAATAAGCAGTTTGTATCAATCCTTACCACATTCTTCAGATGCTCCTGTCTCTCTGGTATTGCCAAGGACGGGTGATGATGAAGGCCTCTGTAACAGCTCTGTCCATCTGCTGCAGGGATCTCAACTTACCTATGCAAGACCTCCTTCTGGAAAACTTCAGTCATATTGGCTAGTTAAGGAATCCACGTGTCTATTTTTGGAGGACTGGTGCAGTAGATGCCTGAAATATAGACACATTTGATGCCAGTTGGATTGTGTCCCAACATATTTGTAGAATATGGTGACACTTTATCCAAGCAGCCTGAACCCTCAGTTTTATGGATTATCATCTCAGTCCTTTCTCACTTACTTCCTTTCTTCCGGTCTTCTAAATGCACAGTGTATTTTTACTCTGCTTTTCAAAGTGTCTACTGATACCGGTTTCATTTCCTCCTTCAAGTCCTGCAAAATACATGGATTGTAAATCCATTTGAGGAAAGTGCTACTTGGTTGAAATATGATCTGTTCTATTATTGCCTATTTTCACGGATGCTAGCAATGAATGAAAGAAGAGACAAAGAGAGAAGATGAGATCTAAGGACTTTTGTAAGCAAGATCCCATGCCAGGGTTTAGTTCATGTTTGACGGCTATTGGGTGGTGCAAGCATCCCAGGCGCAACTCTGCTAACCAGTCTGTGTTGAAATCCTGTGGTCCATGAGCAGGAGAAAAGGAAAAGAAACAAAACAAAGTGTACTCCTTCGTATTTGTGTAGTATGTTCACAGGAATTTTACAGGGGAGTTCAGCAGCCATTTTGACTCTCTCGCAAGGCTACCTCTGTGTCCGCTCAGATATAGCTTGGCTAGAAAATAAAGGGCAGTTAGGAAATTGCTGGCACTTCATAGCTATTTGGATTTGCTCACGGTTTTCTGCATTGCTAATTTGGAAACAAAGCTATTATTCTTTGGATAAAAGAAGCAACACCAGAGATTAAAATACCCTTCTTTCAGGCACCGCAAATTGCCAAAGCAGTTCTATTTAGGCTCATTGGGTCATTTATCTTCAAACTACACAGCTGACTCCGCACTTGGGTGGGATGAGAAGTAAGCACTTTTGACATTTAGCAGCCTGAGGCTTCTTTTCTCCTTGAGAGAGTTGCATGTCAGCTATGTTAGTTTTCGTCTGCTGTTATTGTTGTGAAGCAGATGGTGAAGGCTCACCTCAGCTGGGTGGTTGGGACCTTTGCAGCATTTAGCACAACTAACCAATTGAACTAGAACTGATTGTGCCTGCGGGTATTGAGTGGTATATGATTTATGATTATGGCATATTAAATATAGTTTGTGGAAGGTACCAGAATGTAGGACTGAATATATTTTGAGAATCCAGGGAAAAATAATCACTCACAGAAAACCAAACAGAATAGTTGTTTAGAATAAAATGAACTCCCTTTTATTAGAAAGAGCTCTATCCTAAGCATTTGTCTAATGCAGACATGCTACTGCATATATTTAGTCTACATGTTTAGTCTTCATTATATCTTGAAATTATTTTAAAAGAAGATGTGCTCTGAACATAGTCTTTTTGTGTAGCGTAGGAAATGCAGATTTCAAAGCTAGAGTCTGTATTTGATGCTGAAGTGATAAGCCTGAAATAGCAATTCAATGAGGTTATTGCATCGGCACCTCAGCAAGCACTTCTGTTCAGCTAGGCATAAAGCCTGAGGGTAAAGTAACGACCATTGTGGGATCAGCAGTTCTATTTTTAGATGCTTCTTTTCCAAATCTCATCCTCTTATTACACAGTATTTTTGGTAAATTGGAAATAATACATTCCAAACAATTTGAATACTTAGAGCTCATGAGTATTCATGCTGCAACATAACAGCAATATATATCCATATCTTTCTTACAAGAACATGCCTGAAAATGAAGTGAAAATGTATTAACTCATAATGAATGTTTCCAGATAAATACCTAGCAAGGGATATCTTCTTTTTGGTTGCATAGTAATCCTGCTTAATTATGCCTCTGCTGAGATTAGCAAATATTTTAGAGAAAAGTGATTAGGAGAAGATGAGCATCTGCTGCAAGGTACTATCCTGAATACAATAAAAAACCTTCCAGTGCCTTAATAAAGAGTAGCTAGTAATATACAGGATCTAATCCAAGGTGTATTTTGCAAATGGCATTTTGAGTTGCATGTTCTACATTTTCTTCGCAGGGGCAGAAGACAGCTGAGGTCTGCAACCTTACGAGAGGAATGTGGAGAGTGATTTACTGAAAATAACACCGAGGATGAGTGTAGCCATTTTTAGTTCACAAATCATCAGTGAATGCGTTGCATTATGTGTTCAGTTATTCTGAACGCTCTGCTGAAAGCTACTTGTTAGACTGAGCATCTCAGGAAGGGAGTATTCTGTCTGTATTAGTATAGCATACAATGACCATTACCAGAAGATAAAAATTTGTCTGCAATTCATTATTTACTACATGTTATTCAAGAGTGATGTGAACACTATGGGTACCATGATCTGATCACTGATCTATCTTCTGCTATTTTTGTTTCCTGATGGAATAACCAAAGTTTCATATACCTGAAATTACTAGAAGTGTTTCAGAGCACATAGTTCTGAAAGGTATTTTGTAAAGACTGCTTTCAGTTCAGACTTATTCCTTTCGGTTCAGACTTATTCATGAATATTTGCTCACATTTGCTCCAAGTGTTAAGCAAACTGCGTGGGTTGCAGGTATAAGCAAAGCAAGTTGAATAAAACGTCAACAGCATTTTTGGCAACGTTTTCCTTTTTCTTTTTTCCTTTTTCTTCTTATTTTCCCTATATATTATTCTGCTCTGACAACCTGCTCAAATATGTTTAAATTTCCTTAGGGTAGGGAAGGTAGGCAAGTGTGCATATCTCACTTAACATGCTATCTGCAATCTCTGAACACAAATACATACCTTATGGGAGCATTTATCTTTCTTTGGTTGAAATAGATCGAAACTTTCTAGCTTCTGAAAGTTAAATTGCAAAAATTATGATGTGCCACAGCAGAGCAGAGGAGAAAACAGCAAGGTACCTACCTACCTACCTTCCCAAAATTTCTGTCAGTTTGACCCAGAAAAAAATCCTTCCTGATTGCAGCATAGCCCTGAATATTTGAGCTACATACTCCACCAGGCACACAATTTTTATTACAGGAAGAAGCATAGGTGCCTCCAGCCAAAATCTCATCTTTGATTATGTCCAGTCTTCAATTCTTTCCAACAGGAATTAGCCTGAGCTGAATACATAGATCCAGAATTGATTGTTGTTAGATTTTTCTTTTTAAACTTTCAGCAACATTAGAGAAAATTCAAAAAGAAAAATCACAAAAAATTGTTGCACTGTGGCATCTTACTAGCTGTGCTAAAGATTAAATCACAGTATCTTTACTAATGAAACATTACATAAACAAAACTCAGTTTTTCACAGTGGTCAAAGAAACACATTTTGTGGTTGCATCTAACCAAGTGTTTTCTGTAAAAGGCAAACTGTTTGCTTGTTGGAGGACATGATCAGAGACTGTTTAAATGAAGCAAAACATACTTGCTTATATTTCTAGAGAGTTGAAGAGCCCTTCCCTGCCCAATGTGAACTGCCATTTTGAGAACTGGGACACTGAATAGTTCTTATTCCACCAAGTTATTGGTTTCAGAGGGATGTTATAAATGCCATTGCAAGTGATAATTTTAGGCTGAAGACATTATGAGATAAGCCAATATTAACATGTTGGAGGACTTGAAACATCATCGAGACTTGAATTATTTCCGAATTCTCAGTACATAGGAACATACAATTACCACCTTGAAACTTAAAAAATATTCAAATGACCTTCTTTTAAACTGCAGACCTAAGTGATTTTTAACATTTATTTATATTTATGTTTCTGTATTGGTTTATGTTTAGTTATGGCCATAGCAGACTTCTGCCTTACATAACACTGTCATTTAGGCACAAATCAGAGAAAAGAAAGTGAGGAGGAACTCTTAGTCCTCCCTTTCCAGGGCAAGGTAGTACCAGTTGCTTTCCTGTATAGACACATGTATGCCCTTTTCCCCCCAGTGAAACAGGACCATCTCAAGTCAGTAATTAGCTGTGCAAACCTTATCAAAATTTTCTTTTTGTCTAATCTAAATCTGCCTTGCTGCACTGTAATCCTGTGCTGCTTGTTTTATTTGTAGCTTATTCATCTTCTTTCCACAGCTACCTTTTATTCTTTTACCTTGCTTCTAGATAGAGCTGTAATAGACAAGCGGAAGTACTGTAAGGTATTCTCCATGAGTATTCTCCACACACAGCCAGAATGACTAAAGAAAAAAGGAAAAACAAGAAGAATACCAAGGGGAGTTACTGAGGTGCATGTAGTCCGTTTATATTCTTAAACCTTGTTTTGATAGAAGTGGTACGTGGTGGTTTATGACAGCTGTTCTCAGTTGGCATCAGGGTTATCTGAAGCGTTTAGACGAGTAATGCTAGAAGCTAGAAGATTATACTTTGTATTCTGTTCGAAAGGAATCACTTATTAAAAGCAAGCCTCCTCTCTCTCCTTGAATTTAATGGTAGGGATTTGCTAGCAAATTAAATAGGAGCTAGAACAAATGTCTTGGATTAGGGTTAGGTTTAGAGTTAGGGTTTTGCTTGGAAGGCCAGAAAACACTGGCTGCAGTTACTGCAGGGTTTGCATGAGTCTGCCATCCTAAATGGCAACTGGATGGTTCTGACAGAGTTGGGTAGGGAAACACACTAAGGGGGCAGTCTTCTTGCCCTGAGTTAGACTTAAAATTACTGCTTGGAAATACAGAGAGGGCTGAACAGCACTGTAAATGTTTTTGCTGACCTTTCTTAAAGGACCTAGAGTTTTCTGGATTTGATCTACTACTCTTGAACTAAGCACAGTACTGGAGTTAGGATCCTAGACGAGAATATAAAATTTCAGGATACTCATTTTGGAACACTTTGAAAGCAGTGACATTCTCGTGCCACTTGTATTTCCAGAACTAAACCTTATTCTTGACCCTAAAGTTTTGGCTTTGCATGAGATGGTATATTACCAGCAACCACAAAATAATATGTACCCAAAGGTCCTAAAGAACCTTACTCGGCCAGTATAAAGGTCAGCTAACCCACCTATAACCAGCAGTGATTCCCACGCAGTGCATTCCTGGGTCTTCACCAACTCTGTCTTTAGCTGTGATTTTTTTTTTTTTGGATAAATTATTGCTCCTGCACAAAATTCAATACAAAATAACATTTGCAGCATGTTATTCCAGATATGGAAGGAATTATGAACTTTTGTTATTGTAGGATTGAGGCAATTTAACCGACCAAGGCTTAAGGCTGCCTCCTTTAGGACTCAGAGGAGCATAAAAATCCTGGATATTTTCAGGGTGTTTTGATTAGACTTTAACATATGTACAAGATTAGGTTTATAGTGGTATGCAGTTACATGTTGTAGTTAATATTGGATTTATAGTTAAGAAAAGAGTTAGAAATAGAGGAACTTCTGAGCTGTTGTTAATTCTTGGTTTAGAAAGGTTCACTAACATGACTTTAGGGCTTGTCACATTATATCGATACTTAAAACAAAGTGATTATGCTTTCCATTGTATTGATCCTGAATTAGACGTGGGTTTTGGGATAGGGAATGCAAGATAAAGGCTGTTTTTAATACCATGATTAGAAAATATGACTGGGCTAAATTTAAGAGAAGCAGTATTTGAATTTAAGAGATTATGCTGATTTTTGAGAGGATATCTTTTTATTTTATTTTATTTTATTTTATTTTATTTTATTTTATTTTATTTTATTTTATTTTATTTTATTTTATTTTCATGGGTTAGTACTGAGTATTAATAAGTTTCAGATTTTTAATTGCTGCATCATTTTGGAACCATTGCTTTTGACAAGTGAATTGCATAGTCAGAAGCAGTTAATTAGAGCAAGACTAAGGTGTCAGAATAGGCATTTAAATACATGTTACTGCTTGTGAGCATGAAGTCCTTATCTAGTCAGTAGAGATCTGGTTAATCTGAGATCAAACCTATAGTTCAGAACTGACTATAATTCTGGGGAGCAATGTGGCAAATTGGTCAGCAGGTCAGCCCTCCTCTGCTTTCTAAGCCTTACTGCTCATCTCCATGTCTCCCTGCTTAGGTTTATTGATCATTTATATGCAATCTTGAACGTATGCAAAGCTTTGTACTCTGAGAGAGCAGTCTTCTACAGAAGAAAAATGTATATTTCCAAGGTCTTAATCAGAGATTCTACAGAATGGCTGGTCAGAATGTTCTGAGTTTATAAACCCTAAACTTTACTCAAGGATAAACTCTAATGCATCAGACCAAAATTTTTGACTGGAGACCCAGATTCAAAATGTTCTTTTAAGCTCTAGTAGAATCAGCCTACACAGCCACAGCCTTTCTGATCTCATTATTACCACAATTTGTGACTCCTTTTATTTCCAGGCTCTTAACTAGCTACATTTTTTTTCTGTATTTTCCCCTAGTTCCTTAAGGAATTAGCTCTGAATTGTGGCTGGAAAACTTTTCTAAAGTTAGCTCCTTTATTAACTGCATTTCATAACTCTCTTGTAGCTCAAAAATTAACATTAACCACAGCTTCAATCATATATTTAACCACAGAGCACTGACCAAAACTTAATATGTTCCTTCTGATCCTGTATAAATTTAGGCCAGCTAACTTTTCCCAAGTCACTATTAAACATGGATCACTGTGTGTTAAAACCATGACTCTAGCAATATTTCCATTACTGCTTTCCACTCTAGACTCCAGCCAGGAATCCTTCTTCTCTAAAAATAGTTTTGTTACAGGATCCAATGCTGTTTATTAAATTCTTCTTCCTCTCTCAATCCTATGCAAAGGATCCCCACAAACTTCACTCTCAAGACTTCCTTTGGTCTCTTGAAGTGCTAGACTTGCACATTGCATATCACTGTTTAGATTTATGCCTATTTGCTGATGATCTCTGGTGCCCTTTCAGAGATAAAGGAAATATATTCCTCAGTTTAAGATATTAGAGGGGAGTTGGAGCAGTCCCAATCAGAGCTGCAAAGCTACGCAAGCTTTGACTGCATGCAGTTCTTGAGATACACTGTGTTGGCCACTGGTAGTTTAAAGATGGACAACTTCATTATTTCTACTGGTACATTTTTACCGGAACACTTACCATTAATTTTATGAAGTTTTTTTGCACACATAGCAGCAGATATTATAATAAGCCTACCTTAAAATATAGGGATGCATTTGTATGAATGGAGAGACCTCTTGTGAATTCTTGTGAATTCTTGGCCCTTCATGCCCAGAATAGATCAGGTTCCTTATTCAAATGAAAATGTAAAATTTAAACATGCTATAGATTTCTAGATGGACCACAGTTAACAAATCAGTAGATAAAGAAGGCTTTTTACAAAGCAGTACTGTTTGTCTCTGTTTGTGATCCTTAATAAGAAAAGGCATTCCATACGGCAGGAGGAGACTGATCATGTAATCAATCTGGGAGTAAATGACTCTTCATATTTGGAAAGTGAAAGTAATGTCATTCCATATTACCTGGTTACACCAGCACTGAGTTGCCTGTCTGTCATAAATTTCTTAATAAATAAGCAGGTAGGCCGTGAAAGGTACTAGTGTATCTTTTGTACGTTCTATCTAATGTACTGAACATTTCTATCAAAAGTTATTTGGCAGCTGGATATTTATTGTGGCTCAGGCAGCTGAGCTATGAAGAAAGTAAAATGCAATTAATTTGTGCAGTAAAACTGTGTGAAGTTGTATGTTCTTACTAATTGGATCTGCTTCTGTATTTAATTATATACCCTTTTTTTAGGACTGGAGACAAAATTCTATTCGACAAACCTCAAGTGCAAAGCAAACCCAAAGGCAAGGTAGCCAGTGTGCACATAGCTCAGGATCTTCACTGGATGTATTTAGAAGAATTAGGCTTATTCCATTCCAGTTCCCAGTGACATAGAAACAGAAAGAAAAACTGCTGGATGAAAACTACAAGGATCAGAAATATATATAAATGCTTCTTTCTTTTTAATTTCAATATTCAATGCTTTATCTTTCTTTCTCCTCCCCCACCCCGTCAAAGTTATTTGATAAACAAATGTGAAGTATTTTAGTGATATCTATCTTGTCTTATAATTCTTATCTAGCCATGCTTTCCCTGAAACCATTAATACTAGAGGAATATGATCGTTTTTATATATCTCATTCATATTTCTTATTTCACCTGAGGGAAAAACCATAATCAGCTGAAAATGATTTTGTAACAAACTCCACAAAATGAATTATTAGTTCATTAATGACTTCATCTTTATGTCTGACATTATTGCTCTTTAAAGAATGACTGCTTTTGGACAGCCTTTGTGACTTCTAAGGAAAACATGGCTGAGCTATGTTGTAATCTCATGCTGCATCTTATGAAATTGTCCTTTCAGCAATTGTATTCATGTGATTGCAGCTCTGAGATCACTTTTTTGAATGGTAGCAAATGTTCCATTAAATTTACAAAACTGCCCACCTTGTAATTATGAACCTTTCAGCACAGAAGTAAATCAAAGGGTAGCAGTTACAGGTTACAGCATTACTGAAATGTGCATTTAAGATTTAAAAGCTTTTTTTCTTTTCTTATTTTTTTTTTTTACTTTAAGTTCAACGTTTAAATTATACCTCCATCAAAGGAAATCTGCAAATGGTCAAAGACAGAATAACATAATACTAATACAATAAAACACAAGCACATGAATACATTAATACTTGCTAATGAAGAAGTTTCTTGCATGATTTCAAAGAAGGTAGAAGTAGTGTAAAAGTAACTTGCCTTGGTATTGAAAGGCAAGTCTTTAAAATGTTATAGGTGTATAGGTGTAACTAGCCTTATCAGTTGTAAGGATAATTCAACATGAATTTTCTTGAGCTTGACTTCAGTGGAAGATATTTCTGTGCTATGACCACTGCTAACAATGTCACAGCTATGCACTAACAGGAGTTTTAAAAGGTAGGTTTCAACCAAAGTGATCAACATTGAGAGATAAACACACATGCCTCCATGTCTCTGTATTTCCAACTGCAGAATTAGATTACTTAGATGAACTTATGTGCAAATTTAGGGCTGAGCCAATTGCACCTAAAACACAGACTGAATATCATCTTCTGTATTACGGAGTTCAAGTGTGACAAGCGTGGTCCTTGAGTCATTGCCCCAGACACCCACCAAGCAAGTCTAGGAAAAATGTAGTTCAAAATTAAGCTGGAGCAGATGCTTATTCCCTGTGGGTAGCTACCATGATCCTCATCATGCCAACAGCTCAGTGTAGTACATGAGCATGCGCAGGTAACTTATATGCAAGACATATCATAGCCAATTTCAGTGGGGATATCAAATAATTTCAGGAACATTGTACCTAGCTCCAAAGTCTGGCTTCTGATCTTCGTGCAGATCATAACACTGTCTCTGCTTAGAGAAGGTGCAGTGTTGCAAAAACACAACCAAGTGTTAAATAACTCTTTTTTGCATGCATCAACTTGGACTTCATGAATGGACTTCCAAAATCTATAGAGACACTACCTTAGAGGAAATAATCTGTACTATTTAGGATACCAGTATGTGCACAAAACAGTCATGGCCTGACAAAATAAAGTTCGAAAGATCAAGCGAAAGATCAAGATCACAGTAGTTTATGAATTGCCTTAAA
This sequence comes from Crypturellus undulatus, assembly GCA_013389825.1. Taxonomy (NCBI): domain Eukaryota; kingdom Metazoa; phylum Chordata; class Aves; order Tinamiformes; family Tinamidae; genus Crypturellus; species Crypturellus undulatus. The sequence continues at coordinate 790,123 of VWPW01003300.1, read as the reverse complement.
CTGCACCCGGCCATGACAATTTCAACTAAACAAATTGAAAATGAAAGAGAAGTTTATGTACAACTTTCAAGACAACACTGATGAAAGAACTGTGTAAACACAGCAAAATTCCTAAAATCAGCTGTGCTTAATTCTAACTCCTCTCATTCATCTATTCCAGCCTGTATACATAACCTACAACAAAATAATTGGCAAGTATATATCAACAACACAAAGAATCAGCATTCAATTCATATAATTTGTAACTTGAACACTATTATATTTAAAATATGAGTGAATTCTTATCGAAAAAAAAAGATGTCCTGAAAGACTGACTTTGAACGAAAAAGTAAGAAAAGAAAGTAAGTAACCTGCAGGACTTTTTTAAACCTGTTAATCCTAAGACACCAGCTCTATGATCTTTTTTTGATCCTATCTTTTGGAGAAATCATGAGTTATGCCAGATTGTGAACTTTTTCAGATTTTATGCACAGGAACTATAATGCTACCAGCATATTTTACACAGATTTAGAATTTGGACTAGTGGTTTGAGAAAACAGTGTTGAATATGTGCTCAAACTTGTGACATGTCGACCATTTTTAACAAAGTTCCAAGTGACTGAATGTGAATTTTTCCAATACTTTTCGTAAATGAGCCAATATTCCTGGGGCATTTTGCTGCAGAGATGAACTACAGTTGCTTCCTGAAATCTCTCTCTGGTTTTCAGCCAACTTGCTAATTTGCACTCTTTCTCCAAGGCAGGTCCATGGACTTCATGAATTAAACGAAAAAGTAATCTTGCAGAAGATTAGGCAAAGACGTCTAGAAAGGTTTGTTTAACATATAGAAAGAGCTCTTCATTATGTTTCCATCATTAATTATCTATCTTCTCTCTTTGTGTGAAATTCACTGCTAAACTCCAAAACATGCCTATTGCACAGAGTTATTTTTTTTTGTAGACAATTTCAAGTGTCCAAGATACATAGCTTTCCTTTAGATCTTTATTAATTTGCTTCCTTTTTCCCTGCTCTACCGACTTTTATCTCTTTTCTGATACAGTTGGCAAATGAAAAAATCATGACGTTTCCATTTCTTTTAGAAAAAAAAAATCAACTTTCCCTGGGAAGCCATGAGGAAAAAAAATACACCAAAATTTGAATCCTGGTACAAAACCAAATGCACAAGTATTCAATAATTTCATTGGAATTGCATGTCTCACGCTTGTCTTCATTTCATTTCTGAAGCATTGTTACCTAGATGTTTTTTCTGCGTAGTAGATGGAATAATTCACAATGATAGCATTGCTGTCAGAGCTGTACCCAGTTTGCAAAGGCTTATAGTTATATTAGCTCATTGTGGTGAAATGTTAAACAAATCTCTATGATAGTTCTTTCAATAGAAATATATCTCTTGCTCGACCCTTTAGGCAAATATTCTTTCATTTTTTCCTGAATCTTCATCGTTTGAGAGCTCTTGTCATTTTGAAGCTTGCTTTGCAACGTATCAGCTTGTTTTAAAGCATTGATTCTTTGTGTTCTGCATTCAGTGAAAATTTCATTCCATTACAGGAAATGTAAGACCAACCTTTATGTAACCAACCTTTTTTTACAACTTTCATTTAACTTAATTGGAAAATGTTGTCATTTGCTTAATGGGAAATGGTATTCTAAAATTTACAAAAGCAATCCAAAGGAATTAAGCACAAAATCACCACATTAAAATGCCTGCTGTAAGTATACTTCAAGCTACCCTACTACCATGGAAATCAATGTAGAAGTCATTAATAGACCTCTATTAAAGATAGCTAAATCCTACCTTACTTAATTTAGTATTTAAATAAAGTCTGTTGGTCAAAATCAATTATCATGTAAGCCATTTTAGATAAAAATAGAAAAATTTAATTGTACAACACATGTTTAAAAGGAAAAAAAAATACTTTGGGGTTGGTCCCTAACATCACACAACAAACATCGATTTTCTTTTTTCATATCCTCTCCATCATTCAGCATACTTGTCTGTCACTCTCTCCTAAAAGAACATAATTTTACTCATATGCTTTCTTGTTCCACTCAAAAACCTCTAATCTAAACATTATCTCTTTTTTTTCAGTTTTGAGTTTGCAGTGTTGCCTTACAAAATCCTCTTGATTTGGCTGAATCAAACATTCATGAGGAAAAAAAATGAAATACAAAAGGGAAAAGAGCTTTCAAAATTTTCAAGAACATATGCCAACTTGTGTTGCTTGAGAAGTGTTTCTTTAAAATGACTAATGGAGATTCTGGTGGATCCACAAGTTAACATTAGGTGGATGACGTAATTTCTATATTATACATATATATATATATATATTTTCTGTTTCTATTTCTACTCTCATTGATGAAATACTTTGAAAGCTAATTGTTCTATCTCTTCTCTGAAATTACATCCATCATCTCAGTATCTCCTAGTATGCTAATCACAGCATTAAGCTAGGGATAAACCATGTCCTGCATAATTGGTATTGCTCTGGATAAATGATGCAAAAGGTTTTAGGTCCAACTACAGACGTTGATAACAAGTTTTTTGCTTTCCATCCATTTATACATACATAGGGCCAAATCCTGTTGAATTTCATGAACTGTTAATGCAAATGCTTAAGCAGTCTAACACACACACAAAAAATCTCCCCCTTATTGTTCAGAAAGAATAACAACATCACAGATAGGAGAGCCAAGTATACAATTATTTACCACCCTGCTACCTTACATTTGCAAAGAAAATAACTATAAAAAACTGCTCTTTCTATGCTATTCTGAAGTCCTGGATTACTCATAAATCCTTGCTTAGCACAGGGCCTTTCTCTGGGGGCCCATATCTTCTGGATGCAGGCAGCAAGCTGGCTGCCTCCAAAACTCTGCTAATCTCAATTAAAGCATTTCAAGACACTGCACTTTTGCATTAAATAAGCAGATGGAGGCAGATATCTCAGGATGAAGGTTATATTTGAACAGAAGAAAAATGTGCAAGTGTGAAGCGCATTGTATATTAAAATCCAGAAGTTTTTGGCAATTGTCTAACTACAGTTCTACTCAGACTCAAAAGCACAATAACAAGAGGATATTAACTGTAGGCTATAAATTAAGGGAGAAGTTTCATAATTTAAAGTTTAGTAGTTTTCCAGAAACCTTCCATAATACAGAAACGATTTAAGCATTGATTAATAACATCATAGAGAGTTATATTACTTCAGGAAGACTCTTTTTGGTGTAAGAAATAATGAAAACTGGTCAGGACAGAAGACTGCTTTCCTTTAAGCACAAGAAAGCAAACACTTCCAATGACAGTCCACTGAACTGGATTTTCTTTCTGTTTAAAAAATGGACAAAAAAAAAAGAGGAGTTGATCTTTGCCTTAAAATGATTCCCTACTTTCCTGAGAAGTTAAAATGATCCGACTCCTTTGAACTGCTTGGCATATTGACTCAGTTCACTCTCACTTCCAGGTCCATGCTGTGGGCTGAACAGCAGAGCTCTGTAGCTTTGATTTTCACCTCTCAGCTGTTTTGATGTTGCTGGTGATTCTAGCCCTATGATGAATGACCCCCCACGTAAACTGAAGTGTTGTTCGAGCTCTCCTAGGAATGTTCTTCTGCCCAGAGCTATAAAGTATGTTTTGCAAAAGCTTTGTCCTTCCTTATGCCATTTGGGGATTCCCAAATGATGACTAAATTGGCAGCTGCCTCCTTATAGTAGATGTAAAATCTTTCTGTTTCAATCTAACAGGGAACGGAATTTAAGTAATACCAATAATTTTATGGCTATTTTGTTTGTTTATTTGTTTCCTTGTTCCACAAATATTGACTCAATACCTCAGTTCATACTGTACCTATTAAAAAAAAATCCTAAATTCCTGGGCTACATATGTGCTTCAGCTATTTTGTATTGGTCTTTCTGTACTGACTTGGGCCATCTTCCTTTATCTCTTTCTAACAAAAAAACAGTCAGTTTGGGTTGGCCCATTTCATATAAAGATTGGCCTGGAAAAATGGATATTTTGGCTGCATACAAAACTAAATTTCCATCTGATAAGGAAAGGGGAGAGAGAGTTCTAATAGACTGTTTTACAAATCGCAATTCTCACTCAGTACTTAAGTACTAATTCTAAATTAGAGCAGCTCTAAGTTATGTTTGGACCAGCTTTAAGTAGCACACTAAACTACAGGCACTACAACTTAGCTACAGTCCACTGTCAGTGATCATTTCTTCTCCAATAAGTGGATTTAAGCTGAGGAGATAATGGTGCACAGTATATTGTACATTGTGAGAGTCAGCCATGAGAAAAACTCAGCTTGGGTAACTGCAGTACTTCCTACTCTTTATCTTGGAAGTCTTTAGTGGCTGACTTTCACATATCAATAGACTGGGTTTCTTTACTCTGTAAAGACGTGATTTGCCAGTCATACACTTTCTCATTTTAGAACCTAATGGAATTGAGACAAAGTCTATTGCTTTTAATTTCCAGGCAGTAATCAGCCTGTGAACAGCCCTGCCATTCTATAAAAATCTACCGAGGATTTGACTTCTGGGTCAAGTGTTAATGAAGATGTAGATAGAGCAGATTGTCAGTGACCGTGCTGATCTGTCCCTGACCAGCTTGTTCCTCTGATCCTTACCTTTGGCTTTTTATACTTGGTGTACTCATTATGTTTTCACTTTTGACATATTTTAATTCTCTTTCTCTCTTTCTACTCTCCCCCTGTCCTGCTTTTTGTTTTAAAATAGGAACATCAGTTTTCATGTTTCCTGTCTTTTCATTGTCTTCTTTGGTTTCAGTATAATGGCAAATAGGTTATGGAGCAAAAGGAAAACCCTCAAACCCTGTGATAACTGTGTATTGCACTTAAGATAGAATGTCTCTTACTTTGCTAGTTTAGCCTAACTAAAGCCTTATAAATGGTATGTGAATTTTTTATCACTATAGCCTTTAATTTCCACCTTGAAAATGAAATATTTATTGCAATGGATTACTCTCCTACATATTAAATTCTCTGGAGTAGCCCTTCATGTATTCAAGTTGTATTTCAATTATGCTACTTTGAAATTAGTAGTACTTTTTTTTCCCTGTGGTAAAAAAAAATCTAGATATTCAATAACCTTAAGAGGAAATGATTATAGAAAAATTACATAAGCACATACCTTTGAGAGCTTAAAATGATTGTGATGATTAGAATGGAAAGAAAGGCTCTATAAGAAATCTGAAGAGTGGCCAATACTGATAGATTTTCTACATAAATTATTTTAAAATAATCTTATGTAGATTTTTAATGATAATTTTGAGAAGTGAAAAGCTTTTTTTTTTTCTAATGAAATATATATATGTCATAATAAGGCAAGCAAAAGCAAACTACTTCTATATTTGTCTTCACAGAACCCCCCTTGTCTGTATCAGAACTTTGTGAGATACATGAGCAATGACTTTTGATTCACCTTTCACTAGATGTTTACAACTCAGCTTTAAGTGAACAACAGCTAAAATTGTTAAAATTTTCAAATTAGGGCTCTTAAGTGTGAAAATTCTCTGAGATGTAAAAAAAAAATGAGCATAGTATTTAATCACCTTTTGTGTCTCTTTTTTGCTGATGTTCTGATGTGTAATTCAGTTCCAGGAAAACCTGTCAAAATTTGTAAGGAAGTGACTAGTAAAGAGGAATTATATACATATATATTTTAAGGGAAAATTGTCCTTCATAACTGTAAATATTCTTGCAATACTGTACTCATCTAGGAATAAAGTAGAATCACTCCATTTGATTTATGTGCTGAGTCATCCGACTTAACTATTCCATGGTGAATATTTGTGTGTTATAATATACAGACTCAGTTTTATTTAAAATGCAGACTCAGAGTTATTTAAAATATTGCAGATCACTTCTCATGCAATTTTAGGAACATATACAGTTGTCAATTTTATTACTAAGATTAACTTTCTGTGTGGTAGAACTTTCTTTATTTCTCCACACTGGGAGAGATCTAGTACCTTTGTGTTGGTAAGCAAGATTACAGAATGAGAGACATTTGGCTGCTCATATTTTCATGGATACATAGTAGACACCCTCCTAGTAATATAGGGCCTTTGAGATGGGAAAGGACTTCAGGAAGTCTCTTGTGCAACCTCTTTCTGAAAGCAAGGTCAGCTTTGAGTTTGGATTGTGTTATTGCACTTTTTTCTGGTTGAGTCTTGAAAATGAAGATGGCAAAACTCCTTTTGGCACCCTTTTCCACTGCTCAGCTGTCCTTGTATTGATTTTCTTTGCTTTTATCTAGTCTGAATATCACCCAGAAATCTTTCATTTAATCTCATGACTGTTTATTCTCACCGACTGCACCATGCACCAGTGAAGAGCTTATCTCCAATTTCTCGACATCTTATTCTCCATCTTCTACCCTTTAGGCCCTGTCTGACTGCTTTTAGGTCTCCCTGAAGCCACCTCTTCTCCAGGATGAACAAGCTCAGCTCCCTCAACCTCCCCTCACTGGGCAATGATTTAGGCACTGACCATTTTGATGGTATTTTGCTGAACTCACTCCAGTTCATCAATGTTTTTCATGTGCACAGGGTTCCAAAACTGGGTGCTGTGTCTGGATGTAGTCTAACAAGCACAAGACAAAGTGGGAGAAACTCTTCCCTCGAGTTTTCCTCCTAATGCAGCCCTTGATGCTGGTCACCTTCTTTGCTGCCAGGAGGTCCTCCTAGCTCATTCTCACATCACCATCTATCCCTAGTGCCTTTTCAGCAGAGCTGCTCAAAGGGCTTAGTCCTTCCACCAGTGCAGCACTCGAGACTTATCCTCACAAAAGTTCATGAAATCCTTGTTAGGCAGCGCTCCCTTGTCTGGATCCCTCTGGCAGCCCTGCCTTCAGACATATAGACCAGTCCTGTCTCCCATCCCTCAGTTTGGTTTCATCTGCAAGCAGCTCATTGTTCCTTCCAGGTCAACACGTTAAAGATGTTAAAACAAGACAGCTACCCCTGTGGTATGACCCATGTTACCAGCTTTGGGGTTGGGTATGGCTCATTAGTCACTGTCCTCTGAGCACAACCATCCAATCCTTTTTTACCCATCTAGTTTTCACTGATCAAGAACACTCACTGATCTCGACTTGGATACAAGAATATTGTAGGAGACAATGTCAAAAGTCTTGCTAAAATTGGAGTAAATGACATTCACTGTTCTTCCTCCATTCACAAATCCAGTCATATATACTCTGATACATTTTGCATTCACTTCAGTGACATGTCTTCAGTAAAGACCAGAACAGAATCAATCTTAAATACTTGAACGACAAAAAAATCATTTGAAATGTTTTTTGTCATTAGTGGTAAATAAAAGCAGGGAACCTTATCTGGTGTAAATTTGCACTTGTGCTAGCTTAAATATCACTTCAAAATATTTAACATTCTGTTGTTAGGTAGAGACATTAATAGGAGACATTAGTGTCTCCTATAGAGACATTAATGTTGCCTCCCTCTCTCTGTCTGATTTAAGTAGGTAACCCTAGGTTTAATATGTTTGCACATTCAGTTCTTAAGCTCTCAATAACTTAGACACTGAGTTAATTTAATAACTGGTAGCTCAATGGTAGCATTAAGTGGTATGATTTCACAGACAATAATAGAGTTATATTAGCTGTGACTTCGATGCATTTTTTCCCTTATTTCTTTTTAGCTTGTTAGACATGATCTTTGTCAATATTTCTATATGTATGCTACATACTCAATGACTTACTCTGCCTGTATATATGTATGTACAAACAGGTATTTGTAATGGTGCCAACTCAAATTTGAAAGGAACATTTCTCCAGAGTCCAGTTATATTATGAAAATCCCTTCAGCTAGAATTCAACCTTATTTGAAATGAAGTCTCTAAGCCTACAAGATTGCACAAAAATGTATGCGATGGATTGAGTTTGTGGCTTTATGTTTTTGGAGAGATGAAACCAGAAATACTTTTTGAAGTGCGTTGTACTGTATTTCAAGATTGAGGGACCTAAATATTATTTTATTAGATGGTATTTTATTCAGAAAGTTCATTTTCCAATTTAGAATTTTGCATTGATTGATAAATTATCCTATCAGGAAGTCTTCTGCTAGAGACTATAACCTTCCTCTCTTCTTATCTCTTCCTCTTAAAATTAGGAGTCTTCCATTGCTTTATTTTTCTTCCTCAGGGGTGTTTTGTAGCTTTCTTGACAGACTTAACAAGCTGTGGAATGTCCTTGGTAATCAAAACAATGCAGCATTTTTTGAGCTTCTAACAATTATTTTGTTGTTTTGGAAAGCATAACACAGCTTACACTATACATCCATTTTCCCCAGCACAACACTCTTATTGATTCCTTTGTGGCACAAAAAAAAGCACAAATGAAGAGGGTGTTTATTGCCCTAGGGCACAGAAGTTATTTTTATTTGTTCATCTTGAAAAGGAGAAATTTCCCATATTGAGTTTTTATTATTATTATCATTATTATTATTACTATTATATTAAATAACTTTTTCTCTTCACTTTTTCTGCATGATTAGGGCATTTCAAACTTTAAAAACTTGAGGCTAAATTTAGTTGCACCGCGTACAAAATCTTCCAAGCCAGGATGATTTTTAAGAGAGAGGACTTTAGGAAAGGTGGTTTTTTTTTTTCTCTCTCTCTCTCCTCAACAACAAAATGTTGCATAAGGGATCATTCAAAACCATTCCTGAGGCAAGCCTATTGTGAAGGCTGAGTTGTCCAGGTTGATTGCTTCAGCAAGAGATTTGGAAAGCAAGTTCAAATATTTCCCCAAGGATTGAATCATAGGAGAAATTTAATATTAATTTTTATGTGTTCAGATGACCACTTAATTTATTATTTCTGTATGATTGATTAATCTGCAGTGCTACTTAGGCTCATTATAGATGACCATTTTTTTTTGGCTTCCTACATATATTGAACTCTTGTAGGATGTGTAGCAGAGCTCACAGGAGAGCAGGAATTCCTCACTGTATTTTGCATAAGCCACACCTCTGCCTTATGCAGTCACTTTCAGGATAATAATAATAATACCTCAATGGTCCACAGAGATAGAGGAGCTAGCAAAGTAGCTTTGTTTCCTCAGCTTTTTTGAGAGAGAACTGCTTTGAAATAGGCAAATGCTTAGAGAATGCATTCTGTAACTTTCTGTAAACCACCACAGAGAACTGATTATTTCTCAGGCCATCCTACAAAAAACAATCCCTCGGGTTTGTCTCCAGTATTATCTAGAAAGATTTTTTTTCTTTCCTAAGGCAAGCAGTGCATTGTGATTTACTGCCCAATCTGGCTATCCAGACAGATATTTGGTCTCCTGAGTAATACAGAAGAAAGCCCTCTGTCTCCTTTATTCAACCTAACCTTTTGTTTTGCAGTACAAACTCTTGTGGCACCGTTATTAGACTGCATCTGAAACTTTTCATGGCTGCCTCATCTGGGGATGTCAAAACACTCAGCACCGATCAAACAGTCCTCGCATTAAGGCCAATGGAATCACAGTGAGTCTCTGGAAGAATTACTCCTGAAAAACCTCATCTCCTGTTAGCCATCTGAGTGCTCTGGGCTACAACAGCAGGTAAGGCTGACCACTATCAATGTTTTTATTTGTATTTTAATAGCATCCAAAATGTGCCTTGTAGTGCCCACAGCCCCATTCAGTCAGTGTTGAAGGACCTCTTTCTATTTTGATACTGGCTTAGTATCATCAAAATTTCATGCAGAGTCCTTGTCCCAGAGCATTTGCTTATGTTACAGCTGTAGAATATTTACCCGTGGCCAGTATATATAAATACGCTGTACTGGGTTGACATTTTGCATTGTAAATTTCTATTGTCTTTCATTTTGAATTTTATACTCTCACAAAGCATTTAAGGCCTTGTATTTTTTGTGTATTGTAATGAATGAAATACTCGAAGTCTGGTTATAAACCTCCATTGTCATTAAAAAGTAGAGAAACCACCTGCCCCCACAACCATGTAGGGCTAATATTATGAATGTTTTTCTTCTTGCATTAAAGTAAACAGAGGAAAGGGCTGCAAAAGTTTGTGGCCAGACAAAGAAGTGATTTACTGTGCCACTTCATGCTGATTTCATTAATTTTTAATGTTTATTTTGTACAAAATATGCCAGACAAAACTCAAAATGACTAGAAGCCTATTGTATGATGTGAATGCTGGTAACTATGATTATTTAAGATTTTTTTTTCTTTAATTAAAAATTGACCATAAGAAAATGCAGTTTTCTTCTCATTTTATCACCTGGCAAAGCAAATTGTGCTGTTGATATGATTCATTCTTCTACAAAGAGTAAACAAGTAACTGGTAGTTGACATTTGGCAATTCTACTAAATCTGACAATGAGAAGACTATTGAACTGATCTGAATAGTCTAGGCAATATTCAGGGATGAATGAAGACTGAATTTTACTGAAAATGAGAGCCTGAAGGTGCTTACTAACTCAGTACAGAACTGAGCAATTACTTATTATTATGTGATCAGATTAAGAATGATATGGCAGTATCTGAATCCATGACAATCATCTTGACCTTCTCTCTTCCTGTGCACACTTGAGGTGCTTTGAGTCAAACCACCTTGCCCTAATATGCTGAGGAGAGAAAAAATATTGAAATATTCCTTCTTGGTGTGCTTAAACCAGTTTAACCTTATTAAGTATATATAGCCTCTCATTTAATTTGGTTTATTTAAGGTTTTCCCAAAGTAATGCTGTGGGACCCTAATATAGAATGTTTTGCTATACATATCACATATAGCAAAACACTCTCATCACTATTATTAGGTGCCTAAAGCCCAGGTGTCCTGAGACAGATTTAATAATGGAACAGAAGAATGAGATACTAAAATAAACAAACAAAAACTTAAAACCCATTCTTCACATACTTTCCACTTTTTAGGGAGAGGTTAGTTCTTTTCATATCTAACCGCTTAATTCCCTGAAGTACTTTCTATCTATACCATTATTTCCAGAAGAGATTTTTACAGTAGTATGCGTCTATTCTTTTTCCTTAGATTCCTCTCACACAGCTCATCTGTATAGACTCTTACTGATATGAAACACTACCTGAAATATGTAGATAGCTTTATTTCTTAAGATGCTTTTCTGAACTTCAGAAGCATCAACACAGCAGCTTCTTCAGTTGGATGGACAATTGCTTATGAAAGGCTCATACCTTAGTCCACCTAATAGTCCACTCTAAAAAAAAATAAAATTGAAACTGAAAAGTGAAAGCTGAAGGAAGTCTTCCAAAAATCTGCACTGTTTAGGGTTTACAAAGTCTAATAGCAAGTTACATTATTTTTTCTCAGAACTCCTCTGGTCAGCTTTTATTTTTAGTGAAGTTAGTAACCCTTGTATTTGTATGCTGCGTCCTCTTTTTAATAAAATACTGACATTCTTACTTTCAGAGCATCTTTCCTTAAATAATAAAGATGTTATGCAATCCTCTAAAAAAACAACGTACAGTTATAGAATGAAATAACTAAAAAGGGAGGAGAAATGGAAGTAGAAGGCAAAAGAGAAAATATATTTCCTTTCATATTTGAAATGAGATAAAGATGTAGAGAAATACATAGAAGCAGAGAAATATAAAAGGCTATTCTGGATGACTGGCACAGATGAGCTGTAGCAAGTTTGTCTACCCTGAGTTTTATCTGAGTTGAAAGGGAAAGAGATCACTTATAAATAAACATATATAGTGCCTAGATAAATAAACAAGCAAGACATCATAACTTGTGGTTACAGGAATTATACTGTTATTTTTGTGCAGGCAAAAGGAAGGGCAGGATACGTTTTGAGATGGATGGAAACACAAATGTTTGACCTTGATGTTGATAGCTGGCTCCCTGCATATAAATAATTTTTTTAATAGAAATAAATTGAATAAATTATTAAATTGAATAAATGAAAAATATATATATATACTTAGAAGAAATTGAACCCAACAGGTAACACTGAACTAGAATGAAAATTATATATAATCAGTAAAACTTCTTAAAATATATGGAAACAAGCAATAAAATGCTATCAGGGAACAAATGCTTGTACTTCTATGAATTTTCATCCATATAGATGTGTCTTTAAGTGTTTAAGCTTCATCTCAGAATTTAAACACTCTAAATATGTGTCCATTTCTTACATGATGCCAGTCATTAATCGCATCCACATACTTGCTGGTATATTAGAGCTAGCAAACTACTTTCTTCCTGTTTCCATGGAGGATCTCAAATCTATTTGCTTGCATTTTAAAAAGAGTTAAAAATGTACAAAATATACAAGAAGTATTTAAAATCCAACCAGTTCTTATTGAAAGTAGCATTAGCAACATTATTGCAGAACATGTGTTCGTTTGCTATTTGGGAACCAATTTAACAGTTTGTGAAAAAATGCATTGCAGTGCTTATTTACCTCACTGATGTCTTCCTTATGAATAAGGCATAACCTAGGGGGACATTGTGCCAGTGCTTGAGTCCTGACTATTTTTGTACCTAGCAAGGTCTTATGTAGAGTACCAGTCTTCAGCGTTGGCCTCGTAGTCCATGAGGACCTGAACTCAAGGAGAGGAGCTGGGTCTTAATGAAGCTGGAGACTCTAAGTGCTCTAAGGAGCTCTAGAGCAGGCTGGCAAATAGACCTAGAAAGCCTCACGGAGTTTCATGGTGAGTGGCTTTCTGTTCCCTTCTGATATTTAAACACAATGTATAGGGACTTCAAGTCTGCAGATGATCTGAAGATTACAAAGTTCAATTCCTAACCTGTTGATACAGCTTTAAGAGTTTCCCTGCCAGAGAAATTGATGTTACCAGTCTTGTTAAGGTGTGCATATGCATATTTATGCCAGCAAACTGCACTTTCATAACAAGTATGTTGTCAAAACTGTGCTAATACCAACCTGTGCAATCAGCTCTGCAGACGCTAGGAACTTCCCATTGGCTAAAATGAGTCGCAGTGCAAAAACTGAGTGCAAAAAGATCGATACGTGCTTTTCCAAGAAGCTGGGAGACCAAGTCTCCATAAGAATAATTAGCAGTTTAAATAATTAGCAGCTTCAGCTCTTTGAGACAATAGCCAGAGATTCACTCAGGGCTTGAGGATCCCCTGAGCTAGCACAGTTGAAACAGAGCAGAGTGTGCAGTCGGTGGCACAGAGGGAATTGACTCAGCCATTTTTTACTCCAGTGCTCAAAGAATGGGGTGGGCAGCATTTTGGTGTGGGTCCAAGCCAGCGTGTGCCGGAATGAGATACCATTGCTGTTCTGTTTCCAGAGGTTAAAGCAGAAAAGACTAAAAAGAAACTAATTTTAGGACATTTAATTTAAATAAAGTGATTAGAAGGAACCAACTTAAGTATTTCTTTTTTTATTTTTTTCCCGCTTTAATTTCTTTCACAAGACTCAGTCATCCAGTTTGCTGGAGAAGTTGAGGTCTTGCCCTAACTGGCAGTGAGATGATCAGTAAAGTATCACTGAAATCAAAAGGTTTCCATGAGCTAATGGAGAATGGAGTGACCTCTCTTCATCGGGGTGAGAGAGAGCAGAATTTGTCCCTACGCTTTTTTCCCTATTCCCAAAGATGCTTTATAATCTAGCAAATAAAAAGAAAACTATAGGCCAGCAGGAAGCCTCCCTGTATCAGTCAGTCCTGGGATGGCACTGAAAAGAATGTGGATATGAAGCAAAAGAAGCAGTGTCTGAAGAAGATTTTTCTTTCCATAGGCCTACTAAAAATAAGTAAAAAGCTGAGTTCTATCAAAATACATTGGCAATATTTGTAAGTAACTGTTATTGGATCTCTGTTTAGGAAAAACAGCTTTCATCTAACTTACTTTTCTGTGAAGCTTTAAAAAAATATTACCTACCTAATTCCTCCAATCCCCAAAAAGAAAATTTCCCTGTATTTTTCAAACTAAATGCAAAATATTAAAAAAAAAGAAAAAAAAGAAAACAAACAAACCAAAAAAAGATGGCCTTTTGGTAAATATATGCAGGTCAAATTTTGTGCAGACTTAACTGGAATTTTTTTTACAAATCTTTTTTTTTTACAATTTATATATGTATATATATATATATGTATATATATATATAATGGAAATCTTTAAACATATATTAACTTGCAATACCCTGGAAGAAAATATAGGTATATTGGTCTAATCATTCAATACTGTGAGGGAAAATACGTCTTAAGATTTATAAGTTCAGCTATAGAAAGACCCTTCAGTGTGTAACAGTGCTTTAGTGACAGAAATACAGAACAGTTCTCTTTCTGTCCTGCTATGGAGTTTATAGCTGTTGAAAAGATGCCTTCATGAGGATGACTCCTTTCTTCAGTATCCTCAGATACCAAAGAGCGCCCTTTTATTGTAGCTGGCAACCTGTTTAAGTACCTGGAGCCTAATCTGGAGAACTGCCATCACATTTAAAAATTCTAAAGTATTTTTTAATTCAACTTTGCAGACTATTCCTTTATATTACCCTAAAGTACTGATTTATACTTCAAAACAAAACAAAAAAAAATGGTTTCATAATTTTACTGAAATAAATCCTGAATTTTTTTCTTTCATTTTCCATTGTAAATTATTATTTCTAGACATTTTATTAGTAAATAAATCAACATGTAAGTGCATAGGAATTTTTGTAAGAGCAGAACTTTGAGAAAATGTTTAAATAACTTCAAATTCAAGAGAGCTATATCATCGAGACTAAGACTTTCAGGAGGCATTCTGAACCCATCTTGGATGGCAAATACACCACATGAGTTACATGACTAGTATTTTAAATAATAAATGCTTACAATGAACAGTTCATAGATGATTTACACACGAAGAATTAGTTGCATGAGCCACTCAGGGGATAAATTTGAATAGTGAATAAACTGATAACAGCCTAGGCATCCTGTGAACAATTTGAATAGAGAAAATAGTGTTCATTCTCTGAAGTATCTGCTCTACTATAGTGTTGAGTCATTTGACATGTATATGGCAAGAGAGATGGCAACTTCGAGAGATCGAGGACACAAGCTTCAAGACGACACCTGTGAAGACAAAGATCTTAACCCAAACCTTTGCCATGTTATTGAAAAGAATAGATAGAAAAAGAATGACAATATCATGCATCAGCAAGCAGCATTTGAGTCCAGTGCTCCCTTATTGGTAGCTCATGTTGCCACGGCACCTATTCGTGAAGCGAGATGACTTCTGATTTGGTGACATTTTATAGTCATTTCATACTTTCACTGAACACGAGCTTGGCGAATGCAAGGAGGTAAAGAATGAGATCAAAGACAACTTCAGTGCTGCCAGGCATTAGATTTTACAAGTGGCACCAGACTTAGGACTGTCAGATGCCTGTCTGAATAACTGACAGGGCTACAAGGCAGTGAGGGCAAAAGTCATTCCCAGTGAGACTATATTTAAAACTGCTCACTTGATCAGGCTTCATATTCTGTGCAACTTGTGCAAGAATCGTTTGAAAAATGCTGCCACATATTTCCAGGTTCAATCATCATTTTCTGTGCTTTTTTAAACAATAACAACAACAACAAATAACAGTTACTGCCCAAAGCTAGTTATAGAGAGACTTCTATTGTACTGATGAAAACAAAGTAGTCTACCTAACATTTAGCAAAGCTAATTCAGAAACCATCTGCAGTCACAAAATTTCCATCTGGCCATATACATTTAAAAGAATTAGTTCTCTTTATGAGAGAGTGCTTTGCTTGGAGACCTATCAAGCCCTAGATTAGCGGTGCACATAATGTTCAATTCCAGTCAACACTTAGTCATAGAAATCTATACTGTTATCCAAAACATTTGGTGACTCCCTGCCAAATCACCAAGTGAGTGTCAAGATCACGGACCAGATTCTTCACCAATGAGCATACCCCCCTTTTGCCAAAGTCAGTGGGAAAAGTATACCTACATTTCAAGGCAGAGTTTGACAAAGAAAAAAAGATAGATTTCTATAGATATTTTTCCCTAGGACTGTGTTCTTTGTGGGTGTTATTTGTTTTTATTATAAGCCTGTAAAGCTGCAGGATATTGAGAAAATGATGTAAAAATAGATATTGAATGAAATTATAGTTCCACAAGTCATCAGGAAAATTCCTATTAACTTCCCCAGAGTCAGCTTCCATCTACAGCAAAATGCCATGTATTCTTGGTGACACCCAAATAAAATGTACTTTGTTTTCAATTCAAAACATGAGTTTGTTTTGTTTTGGTTTTTAACTGGCAGCTTTTTTGTCTCAGCATGGTAGCTGAAATAAAAGCTGTGTTCTTCTCTGCATCTTCTATTATTACCTGTCATAAAGCATCCACAATTAGGGTTTACTTGGCAATTTCCTTGCTGATACATAAGGCAGATGAAAATCCTGATTGTTCTTCCAAAGCTGTTTTAGTTCTATGTTGCCAATATAATAGCTTTTTGCAGTTGTGTTCGAATAGCAAGTGGATGTGTAACTCAATCTGCCCTGCCAGTTTGGAAGCCCTATGAAGTCTGTGGGATGGCTCCCACCTAGTAGAAAATGAATATACTCTGTGATGTTGCTATCATTTAATTTCTACAATCTGTAGCTCGATTTACTGCAGCAGCTATTCCGCTCTACCTGATCTCCGTGGGAAGTTTTTGAATGACTTTTATCTGCAGAGGCACCAGGAAGAATCTGGTCATCTAAAATACGTTTTGAAAGGAAATGAAACTCTAAAGAATCCAAAGTAGAACAAAAATATGGTAGCATTTCTATAGTACCCAAAAATCTGCTGAAAGCCTCCTTTGGTCTACTGAAGAGCGAGAAATGGAAGATGAAAGATGATGAGTAGGTAACAGCATCAGGCTATTCTAAGTATAAGAAGAAACTATTTTTATTTTCTGGATTGATTATACCCGGAAAATGTTAATTTGTCCTTCATCATCTGTCATTGATTGCAAGCTGCTTACAGAGCAGGCAAACTAGCTGACCTATACCTTAACCCCTATAGCTATTAAAGAAGACTAGTAGGATTATAAGTGGAGGGTATCAGAAACCTAAATGCTCTTTTTGTGATGCTTCCAACTTGGTTTCTGTCCTCTTGGAATTAAGTCAAGTTAAAATGTTTCTTTTCACCACACAATGTCAACATCAAATTATAGTTATTATTATCTTTAGAATATTTCCACATGAATCCACAAAAAGTAGAAAACAAAACAACTAAGAAAAAATTGAGCAAATCTTTCACATTTTTTTCCAATTAAAAATGTTATTGATATAAACCCATTCCAATGTGATTTATATTTCCTTTAAACAACTGTTCTCTTAGAATTGTTTGGCCTAATCTATTTATAGATATTGTTTGTACTGCTTTTTATTTGTTTCTTTTCATATTATTGCTCAAATAACTTGATGTTGTGATTCCAGCTTACATGACAACGTGAAGGATTGAAGACAGTGACATCTATTAAAATAGCTAGTGTCCAAGTTTATGCTGTATTTACCTCATCCTAAGGCATTTTCCTGTGATCTCTTTGAATTAATTTAGTTTGAAAAATGTTGTTCTGGAGTTAAAATATACTGAGTAATTGGCTAGTTTGGGGTAATGAATAGCAAGAAAAAATTCAACTCTTCTCATCAAGCTACTAAGGGTTTTGTTTATTTAGAAGGAAGAAACCGTGTGCCTAAAGAAATGCTAGGAATTCTGAAGATTATAGAGCATATTTTCTGACCAGTAGCAAATATTAAAAATAAACAAATAACTCTCTAGAAATAATGTGAATTTCTTTTCATGAAGAGGGAAAAGACTTGCACCAAAAAGTGTTCATATATTTCGTCTGAGGAGAGGGGCTTACAGTTGGACTTGATGATCTCAAAGATCTTTTCCAGCCATGATTCTATGACTTCCAAACAATGAAAGGCTAATTTAGTGTTTCTTTAGTTAATAGTAGTAGTTTATTTTACATTAAGTGTGGAAATCAGGTGCAAATTGTGTTCTCAAGAACCATGGTGGTGATCATAAGCCATCACGCAAGCAATTCTGGCTGGTTTGATAAGCAGCTGTGGAACCTTCCTTTTAATGAGGATCTCTCTTGATGGCAGGTTCTGGGCTGGAGCATCATCGTGTCTGTCCCTAAGCAGAGAATATTGTGCCTTAAGCTGGCATCACAGCAAATCTTTACTGACTCAGTTCAGGAGGACAACACTATTTATTTCTTCTGCAAGAACATATTGCTCTACATTAGGCACAATACAAATGCACAACGAGAACTAGCATCTGAAAAGGGCATACACTAAATCAGATTAGACAAAAAGCACAGCACAAGGATTACTTCTATCATAAAGGCAGGAAATGGAATATGAAAATAAGAGACTTGTGAGAGGTCTCACAAGATCTGAGCTTAAATTATTTGAAGAATAGCTATTGATTCATTTTCTGGTATTTTCAAGGAATATAATTTATTTTTTAATAAAATCAATGACAATGATCAGCAAAAGGATCTTTGTCTGCTGCTCTGAAAAAGCAGGGTTTAGACATGAAACCATAGCATAGATTTGACTCACTTTTATACAGAAATGTTCCCTGTCACTTTTGCATGTAAAACTATTTTCAGCTGTATATTCTTGATTTAGAGTGATTTAAGGGATTGCAAAATATATTTAGTTGAGGCATATTTTATTTAACTTTAAATGTTACTCTAGATCTATCTTAGTAAATCTGTGCTCTACTTCAGTAGCCTTGCATGACTTACTCTGGTGAATAAGTTGTCTGAGTATTCCAAGTTCTGGTGCTCTATTTTCTACTTCCCTATCATATATATAGGGCCATAGATAAATAGCTTATCTGTCTTCGCATATTAGGAAGATTTTTTTTAAACGCTCTGTTTAAATCCTGAACAATTAAGAAGATCATCTAGTTGACACATATATAAATGATCTGAATGTCTAATTGGGGGAATAGCGTTCTTTGAAGGTGGGCATGTACTCTTTCTAAAACGGTTCATGGGAGGAGAAACATTAAAAAATTTTAAGCAATGCTAAAAGAGATATAATATAAAAAAACAGTCTCCCATAAACAAAAGTGCCCTTTTCCCTCCATATATATCAAATTCCCTATCTTTATTTGTAATCTACATCTGTAGTGAGGGGAAGTATAAATGAATTACAAATGATGAAACAAATTTCCAGGGTGCCCATTTTCCCTGAGGTATTACAGCTCTGAGAAATATCTGAAGAATAAAGAGATGCTCTGTAGTTAAAATATGGGCACAGAAGACTTTTCTTCACACCCATCTCCACAAGCTAGCTTCTTGGGTGATATTCATTGCTTTAACTTTGCCAGATTTAAAATAGATTAATGAACTCAGTGCATTATTTAAAACCTCTCTAGGTTTGTAAATGACAACATTACATTTGTTTGGTTGATACTGAACTGGATTTGACCACATTAGCTAGGGACCAATTAAAACATGACTATTTCAATGTAGTTTTGTCTTTGCCTCCCAATTCCCACATATTGTGGAAAAATAAGCAGAAATCCATGTGGTTATCTCTAGAACGCAACTGAAGGGAAATAAGGGACCATGACCAGAGGGAAAATATATATTCTATTTATTATTTTTCATGGTCTCTCCTTTTTTTTCCCTAAAAATACTGCTTCATAGCAATATCTATTTTTGAAACTTCATTATTTATCACATGTTTGTTATACAATCTATATTAGCATTATTTTTAAAATATCTTTAAATTAACATTATATTAATTATGGTGTACATTTAGGATTTCATTTTCAAAAGGAAAATACCGATTTTGTGACAATATGTTTTAATAAACATTTAATTTAAATTAAAAATTCAGCTTTCAAAAAAAATAGTATAACTCAATTACAAATTATTTATAATGCGCTGATGGAGAGAAGACTCAAATTAACTGTGCTGAAAAGAAAACAACTTAAAATGGTTGACAGGTTATAAAAATAAATCCTATATTTTTGTCATGATAGTATTAGTCAAATAGATGCAAGACATAAAAACTTCTCTTTCTCTCTCTTTATAAATATACAAATATACATACATGTGTTTGTTTTATGTATGTATAAAAAATATTTTAACTCAGGCTAGGAGCAATAGTGAGGGAAATCATACTTTTCAGAAAGAGTCTGTTCAGACCCAGTGAAACAAGAAATATAAAAAGCAAAAGGGAACAAAGTCTCTCAGAGATGGCTCAGAGTGTCTGGCCTAAGGCACTGCTCGCCTTTCCCCTACCAATGGTCTCATCAAGCCTGTCTCTGAGAGCAGCACAGACCCAATTTGGAAAGAAATTGTCAGTTTCACAAAGATAACCTGCTTCATTCTGTTGGAGACTGCATTGCTCAGAGTGGCATTTTAGGGAAGGTATGAGAAAGTCTACAAAGATTTTTAAGGTATCTTTCTATATCAGTTTATTGGTCCCATCACTTTATTTTATATGCCATTTTTAAAGTAGTTTAATATATAACAGCTTATTGAGAACTGTTATACAATATCAAATACTATATCGAAAACACATGTTGGGGAATGAGCTTTGCGTCAGAAGCCAAAGAACAGTTCTGTGAATGCCTTTCCAAGATGGAAAATGCTAAATAAAGGTGAAAGTATTCTTGCAGTATAACTGTTGGAAATTATTATTACAAAATATTTTATGTCATTTACTATTAGTTAGTATTCACTATTCTGTTAGTTGGGAAGGTATGTGATGTTCTGCGTTCCTCAGCTACAGTAATTGCTGACAGATGGATGCAATTTTAAGATGATTATTTGTAATTCTTCCTTTGCCCTCAGTATTTTATTCTGAAACAACTGCAATTAAGATGTTGCTTGGAAGTTTTTGCGGAGTTATATTCTTTTCATGCTCACCCCAGGCTAAAATGGGGTGAAATTTGGTTAAGAAATATAGCTCTTTTTGATGCCTTGGTAATTTTAAGTATTTTTAAGTTTTAATTCATAAGAGTCAGAGAGGTGATTACAGTATGATAGCACAGATCATTAAGACTGATACAAATCTTAGTGCACTGCTGTGTTCCACTACATGCAGGTAGGTCACAGCCCAGCCCCGAGCTGTATAAGCAGAGGCCTTGTGGCACCAAGACCAGCGGTACATAAGTGAGGTGGGATTTTGATGATGAGATCTTTTTTTCTTTGTCAGGTGTGTGTGAACTGATTTCACTGAACCCAATGGGAGCAAAATGCACCAAGGACAATCAGCAATCCAGAGGACCAACAAGGTAAAACTTAAGGTATGTCTACTGGTGTCTCACTAGTGGTAACTCTTTCTGATATGCTTACTTTTCATGATCTGGAAGATCAGAATTCGAAATTCCAGATGTGGTTTCAATTCGTGAAAGAGAAAACAAGGTACATTTGGTCTTTTCCTGGTGTTAACACTGGCCCTCATGACTTGGTACTATGACTGTGATGTGACTGAACAGTCTTCCTGGAGAGCGAGTAGATCTAGCTGCTACTGAAAATAGTCATCATTATAGAGAAATATTTAACCATAATGCTCTCAGTTTTATACATTGATGTAGAATGATTTTAGGCTGGCTAAAATCTCTGCGATGTTTCAGCCATGAAAGCTATTATTAAATGCTGGCCTGTTAATAACCATTATGCATATATACACAATTTAAACTGTACTTCATGGATTAGAAAGATTTCTATCAACTGAACAAGAAGCTGGATTATATTAATAGATATTCAATAAAATTATATCATATAAAAGCCAGCATTTTTCTGCAGTAGTTCAAGAAAATTATGATTTCCAGACATACTGACAAATTACTCTTTCAACTCTGTGCCCTCTGAGCTTACCATATTTGATTCTTTTTCAATCTTCTCCATATGGTGTGTTTCTTATAAAAATGATTACTTTGGCAGAAAAAAAAAAGATCGATAGTGGAATGTAGTAGTTGAAGCCCTTTGTGAATGTTTAATTCCTATCTTTTGCCTAACAATGAAAATATAGGAACAATTAAAGTTTAGTTTCATCACTGAATACTTTTATTTTTAGTTTTTCCACTATGTTCTTTGTGTTACCCTGTTGCCTATCTTAGCTGTAAAAATGCAACCATTGTTTTATAAAAGTATAATATTACAAAAGAGAATCCAATTTCAAATCTCCGTGTATAAGTGCCCAGATCCCCCAAGTTTCATGAACTCACTCAGGACAGCGCATCTTATCAGAAGAAAAGAATTATTCAGTAAGCGTCAGATTCCGACCTAACTAAAAGAGTAGGCAAAGGGGAAGTAACCGCTTTCTTTCTGTATCTGCAAAACTATCTATCATCTCAACTGGAGCTGGTTTCACATTCTTAGGTTTCTTTCCTAGCTTTTTTCTTCTTCATGACTCATCTAAAGAATATGAACAAGGAAAAGAATATGAGCAAGGAATGGCTGGAGGCTGGGCTGTGCCTTTTTCCACAGTTTTGGGCTCAAAAGCCCCAAACGGGGGCAGACACGGGAGCTGAGGTTCAGAAGCACTACCTTCTTGCTCAGTGCTATTCTTAGGCTGCAGCACCAGCTGCAATACAGTCTGTCAGGCCACTTAACTTGCAGATTTGCTCCAGCCCTCATCCAGGCCATGTTCCCATTTAGGTAAAAGTGAGCTTTGTGAATCTACATGGTGGAGGATGTAATGACTCTGATAGCAAAGCCCTTGGGTGTATATTTAACTCTGCTTGAGTTAGGTCCATCCTCATGCAGGCAAGTATCATTCATGGGGGAATTTTGAACAAACACTTGAGTGCTTGGCTGTATTATGGCTGATATTACTAAGATCTTTCTAACCTTTATTACCTGAATGCACTACAGGATTCAAAAAAAATATGGTCAATCTATAATGAACTGAGGTTCTAGTTAGACACTGATTTCATGGCATTTTAGGTTTGAGAATGCTTTATTACCGCCTGTACTGTAAGAAAATTCCTTCATGGCATTCAGATTGGAAGAGTTTAATTAAATCTTGATTTAATGGACTTCTGTGGGGTATGAATTTTATCCCATGAAGTGAAGGCCAGAGAGTGAAAGATGGCAGAATGTCAGATGGGTTATGTAAGGCATGCAATTCAAAGAGCACTTTAATTTACTATCCAGCGAGGCTGTTTATACATTCTGTTTATACAGCAAGACAGTAATGATGCTATCTCACTTGTGCTTTATTTTGAACATCCTAGGTTTATGTATTAAAACAAAAAAGTTGACCAAGTCAAGGTTTTTTTCCTGGGCACTACACCTGAATGAATGATCTGGGATAAAGATTTGTGTTCCTTTTTATTTTAGATCAGCATGCTTAGTATTCATCCCAACTAGCAGAATAAATTGGTGGAGACTTTCAGCAAGCCGAGACAAGATAAATGTCATTTGAAAACTGCTTGTTTTATCACAGAGGACAAGATGAAAATGAGATGTGTTGAAAAGATGTCAGTAAGATCCTTGCAGCATAGTTGGTGATAGGAACTGTATCTTATAACCCAGGTATGCTCACACCCTTGATGGCAGTACATTACATTAAGGTGCAAAAGTTTCAAGCCTGCAGGAAGGTTTCAGAAATGGTCTGCTCCAAGTGTTCACTGTGTCAATAGTGTGAATGATTATTGCGCATAGGTAGCCACTGAATGGCGATGACTTCTCCTTGAAGAGCTGTTGTATGTGTTTCATGTACTTCTCTAAAAACTTTTTATAGCTTCAAAGCTGCAGGAGTAGAGCTATGAGAGATATTATAAGTCAGGTTAGAGTGTTCAGAACAGTCTTTGCTCCAACACTTTTTAACTTACAACCTCTTGACATCAAAAGGAGAAGTCCTCAGCAAGGGTATCTAAGATCTGAATCCCATCTTATTTCTTATTCTTCCTTTCTGTGGAAGGAATGGCATTACCTGATTCTCCTCTTCCTCTCACATAATCAAAACACTCATGGGCACGAGCTCATGATGTGGTGACAAGTTTTTGTGTGTCCACAAGGGTAAGCAGGAGAGAAGAATCTACATTATTTTGCAAATCCTCTTACATCTCATTCCCTTTATGCCTGAACTGTCCAAGCCAACCACTGGTTCCTCCTCAACTCCTTTATCCACGAACACTACCAATACTTAACAGCCTTGTCACTCCCCGGTAATCCCTCCCTGGCTTCCTTCTCACCCTTTTCCAACAAGCTGTACTGCCACTATCATAAAACTGCATTTGCTATCCCAAAAATAAGGGCAAAAGTGTATAGGAAAATGTAACACTGGCTACACTGTTAAGAAGTTGTCTCTGTTTCCTTTCTTCGTGAAAATAAACAGAACAGGTTCTTCTAAATGTTCTTCTGGCTGTTAACATGAAATAATAGTTCAGCTCAAAATTAGAAGCTGCTGCCTTCCAATCTTGTCAATCCTCAGCCTTCTTTGTTTCTTTCTCCCAAAAGCAGAGAGCTTCAACCCAGGCATTTCTTCTCCATAATAGGGAGAATTTTTTCTTCATCCTTCTTTAATCATGAATGTTAATTCCCAATCAATATCATTTTTCTTTATAAATAGTTAGCTCAGCAGGATACCACCCTAGATGCTCTCTCCAGAGAGCATCTCTGAGGGTTCTCTCTTATCTACTTTAGAGTCTTCCTCCTACTAAAGAGAGGAACCTGCTGACAAAGGGAACTGTGCTGACAGGCTAGTACTGGCCTAAAGTGAGTTCTCGGAAAGTGCGTACAGTTGAACTCACCTATGTCCCAGTAAAGAGTCTATCAACCCCATGACAGAAGGTACGTATTTTAATGATAATCTGGTATACGTATAATGACACATGCTGTGTTTGAGTACACATTTCAAAATAGTTCACTGCAACAAAGAGACATCAGATCTACCCGATTTCTATTTTGCCCCAGATTCCCAAGTGTGTTGTATCTCCTTTTTAAGCTTCCTTCACAGCTGAAGGGTCTATAAAACTCATCGTCCAGGTTGCCTAATGTCATTTAATCTAATTAATGTTCCCCAGATCTCTGTGACAGTCTGTTTAGCACAGTGATACTGCACCAAGAAATGGACAGGACCTGTTTTACAAGTGTTAAATTCATGTTAGTTAATTCATGTTTTAATTAGGCATTTCAACACTGTATATCGTAGTTATGAAAAGAGTTTCTAGGGGAAACACAGGCCTCCAACTCCTGCAGATTCTTCTGAAGACCTTCATGGTCAGGAATTTATCTGTTGAAGAGTCAGGGACTCACAGTTCCTGGGAAAACTTTAGTCTTCTCTGATAATTACCCTTTCCTGTTGTTTTCACAGGAACGGTATTAACATACAGTGAACGTTTATTTAACAGGACATTGATGTTGAATAAAAGAGACCTTCCTGGTTCAGCTGCAGACTTTCTAGATAATGTTATACAAGTTACCTTAAAGATGCTGTGACTCGTACCTTTGTATGTAACATAAGCATAAATAATTTCACAGGCACCCTATCTGTGTGATAGGGTGGTCTGTGGTGTTTTAGGTTAAAAATACCCACCGTCTACAAGTTGATCACTCATTATTGATTTGAATCAGTATTTATGCCTTGATGAGTAGATCTCTTCTACTGAATGATTCTTCTCCTATCTAATCAAATTCCTTAAAGAAACAAGACTTTCTCATAATCATAGATGGTTCTTCTGCTATCACTAGCATATAGGTAACAACAAATATATGAAAAAGTAACATCCACTTTTAATTATGGATGCATAGAGTCTATTCAATTTCTACTACGCAGCCTGGGACTGAAAATAGGTAAAATGGTCCTTCAATACTCAATGACAGTTACAAATCACCTAACTCCTCTCAAATGGAAACTGCAATTTTTGGCAAGGTCATCAGATTTTGTGTGTGTTTGTGTCTGTTTCTGTGTCTTAAACCAATACTTGAAGGACTTAATCTGAGAAACGCAATTGTGACCTAACAATCTTAACAGCTACGTAAGTGCCACAGATCCTAGCTGTGCTGGAACTGAGCTACCCATTCAGCATGAAAAGATTTTCTGGCCATTGAATTTTAAACAGACAGAACTGATGCCAGTCCATTCTTGTCTTCTGCTCCCTAAGAGTCTGATGGGCTTTGTTTTCTGTTTTAGAACAACAGTACATGCTAACTTGGAGCATGAACAAGCTAAGGAGTAAAATCATCTAAGAGTTGATTTTGCACAAAAAAAGAGCAACTGTTATAAAGGCAATTTGTCCACATTTCTATAAATAGGATGCAATGCACCTGGTTTTAGAATGAAATCAATGGACACCTCTTTGTAAAACACGAGCATATCACCTCATACACTTAAAAGCTGTCATTAGATGCCACTATACACTGCTTTTGTTTCAGTCAACTTAATTGAAGTGATCCAAGTGACAAAGCAGTGTAAAGTGATGGAATCAGCAAAGAAAGGTGAAAACAGAAGGTGCCTGTGAAAAGAAGATTTGTTAGCAATCCGCAAAATGGAATTTTTCCATTTTCCAAAGGATGGCAGAAGTGATTTAGTCAATACCATTTAGCTCAACTGATACTGCTTGAGACTGCCTGAAAGAAAACATCTATGAGGTAAAGGAGTAACCCAGCTTCCAAAGCTACTCACATTTCTGTTTATTTGTCCAAGACTGCCATCTTATCCCAGCAAATAAGTAATACTGAAGTTTAGGGGTAGTATACTCCTTTTGAAAGTGTGCCAACGTATTTCTCTTGTTATAAGCAACCACAGGATGAAGGGCATTTTCAATTTTATTCACAATTTACCTAGGCCGAATTGAAATCAATGGCTTGAATTCTGATCTGCCACCATGTACACTACCATAGGCTCCCTACCACTATATATGTATGTACCACACACCACTGTTATAGCGATACATGGAATTAAGGAATGAATAAATTCAACCACTTACTTAAATAAGACATACTCAACTAGGCAAACCATGTTCACATGTTCAAAAGCATGTGCATAAAATCAGTCATTTTCAGGGGAGAAGCTGTAACCCTCTTAGTGTTTCTACTATGTTTCTGCAGACAGAGACTCCTTTCCACCTTCAGAGCAGTATGAAAAGGACTTAGGATAAATGAATCTTTGTACTTTAGTTTCTTTTCTTCACAGTCAATAGTATGACATCCAATTACTGTTCATCTCACTGTGTGACTAGAATTTTTTTGTGAAGAACCATTTTTAAAGCTTCTAGTGATAAGATAGAAAAAATAAGTTTTCCCTCAAAGAAATCAAAGAAAATCGGATTTATGACTTTTGCTCATGAAACCAATAAATTAAATTTAAAAATCCAAAGCTCTCATGGTTGTAGTTAATTGTACTTTGGAGATGGAGTTTCAGTATTTAACTTTCTTCAATGTAAGGAAAACTTCCAGGCATACTAATTTTTTTTTTCTTTTAGTATTTCATCATAACTATCTTAACTATGGAGAAACGGGAAGCTAGGAAACACATTTCAGAATCAGTCAGTTGAGACAGTAAGTAGTTAAGTATTCCTGAAAAAGAGTGCCTTAATGCTGCAAAGATGTAAGCATGTGCCAGAATGTATGCAGGAATAGTCCCATGTGTAAAGTTAATTGCCTAGATCAGCACGTAATGATGATGCAGCACCGTAGTACAAATAAACTAAAGTGATTACATGGGCAAAGACTGTATCTTTTCATTTTAAAAAGATAGTGATGAGAATATTACATTTCCTTCCTGCCTTTATTTGAAAGGTTGCACAACAGAGATAACTCATGCCGCTCCTTCTGGACAGTGTTATTAACTGTGTCTTAGGTCTTGCTGGGGTTTCACCTCTCTGCAGTCTGCAGATTAGAAAACAGGCACCAAGAGCATCTCCTCTTATGTCATTGGGCTCCAGTCTTATATCCCTGTTCTAATAACTGTCACATCAAGTAATCTCCATCTAGGACACACTTTTCACAAGGCCTCTTTCCCCCTTCTTTCTGACAGCTTATTATGACTGAAATGGAAACGTTACATAAAACAAGCTGTTTATGGAAATCTTATTTCTGTCACATGAGCTCTATCCTGATATGGCATGTGCTCTATCTAGCTTCAAGTATTAAACATATTAATTATATCTGTCATTATGCAATTCCCCTCTTATCACCACTGGTTTTTATAGTTCTGGTAAAATACTCTGAGCAGGAAAATCATCGCACCTTAACACACTCCAACGTTTATAGCAATCTGACATAATAAGGATACTGTCATTGCAGAAACACCTTCCTACACCCATGTGGGTACTTGAAAATCTGTGCTTTCTCCATCCTCCCACATAAATATAGTAACTTAAGAACTTTTATGCTGTGCCTTGATTTTTAATGATAAGAGATGTCAGGTACCATTTAAAACATAAGAGATGAAAAGGGGACAATTTAACTTTAACTGCAACACAGCTTTCCCTTAGATGTAAATTAGTCACCCATTCTGCTTCTGTGAATGGAGAAAAGTGTGAGAAAATATACAGCAGGCAAAGGTCTGAGGTGACACATGGTTAGATCCTAAGTATGGTTAGGTGCCTAAGCACCCCTTTATTCATTCTCACACCTACAGAATATAAACAACTTAGTGGAGTAGACTTTGACACCAGTGTAACTCCACTCAAACAATGAAATATGCAGGGTTTCTACAAATGAGACCTAGACTCTAGCCTTTAATGGCAGACCTAATCTTCTCAGGATATGTAATACACACATGTAGATTCTTCTCTTACGCTTTAGCATCCCATGTCTTCTCATTGATGTAGTTTGATGGCTTTCTCCTCCAGATATAAGACACAGGTTTGAGGACCTGAAAAAATAAGTTTGGTCAGGGCCCTGCTGATTTCAAATTGTGCCATCAAAAAAAAAAAAAAAAAAAAAAAAAAACCAGACAAGTCCAGATTACGTTCTTGATTCTGATGTCTGTGTGCAGAATCTCTATAGAGGGGGAGGATTCTAGATTTTTGCGTACAAAGAAAAATTTCATACATGTTAGATTTAGAATATAAAATTAGGACACAGCTAGAGTGAATTAGCTGCACCTTGCAGGATGTTGTTGATTTTGAATCATGATCTAGATCATGTCCTGTTATTAACAAAACCGTTTGAGGGTTGATGATCCATATTTAGGAAAACCATGCAACTAGACTGAAAGTTTATGGGTTGCCATATTGTGCAGCAATTGTCTGACTGCTGTCAGAGCATCCTCTGCTCTGAGAGATGCCCAAGCATCCTCTCTCCCCGCGCCACAGAATTAAAGATTAGTAGCAAAAGCAATCCAGCATGGGGTGAGAGGCAGTTCTGCATTTCTCTGTTGTTGCATTTTGTTTTGTTGCTCATTCACTTGAGGGCTGACACAGTTCTGGCTGTTGTTGGTACAATCAGAATGGCTACAGTAGTTGCCTGTCTGGCCAATGATGTTTTGGAAGAGCAGACAGAGTTTTGCAGTGCTGAGACATGACAGACTCCGGCTCTTTTGCTAATACAAGAGGAGGATGGACTTCCTCCTGTGTTTTGGCAGCAGCACATGGAAGGACGGAGGCCTCCTCACCTTCTACCTGTCCTGGCAGCACAGGCCGCAGTCGGCCCTGCCACTAGTGTCCCCTTCCTGCTGCCAGCCTGGTGGGCGCCGGATGGAGCCGATGTGAGAGCTGGGAGGCCGGCGGGAGGAGGGTTGGAGGAAGGTGCTGTGCCTGTGGCTCTGGGGCGGAGCTGCCGCGGCGCCTCGCCTGTGCATTGGGTCTAGATCCATACATAAATATAGCCGGAGCGGGCTCGCCACATTTGTCTCTCCCACCCCACCCCCCCACCCCAGGAAGAGAGAGGAGGAGGGGGGAAGGAAATAATAACAATAAAAAAAAGAAGAAGAAGAAGAAGAAGCAGCAAACCCCCCGTGAGGTCATTGCAATGAGAGCGCAGGAGGCGAGCGGGCAAGGTCGGCTCTCGCGGCGGAGGAGCAGCCGCTGAGCGGAGCGCGGCGCTGCGGCCGCCCGCGCCGGGCGCG
>VWPW01003300.1:727540-760123 GCA_013389825.1 Crypturellus undulatus | reverse complement strand
GCGCTGCGCGCTCCGCGCCCCGGCAGCGCCCGCCGCCCGCGGATGCGGCGCCTCGCCCCGGCTGCCGGCGGAGGAAGAAAAGTTTGGGGGCGACTTGAGGCGTCGGGAGCGCCGCAGGAGAAGGCGGATGCGCGGTTTCCCCGGCTGATCGGGAAGGAAGGATGACCGAGGAGGATGTGCACCAGCAGCCAGATCATCGGGAGCCTCCTGGTGCTCTCCGTGCTGGAGATAGGGTTAGGGGTGTCCAGCGTGGCCGTGGGGGCGGTCAGTTTCAGCCTGGTCCTCACAGAGCATAAACCGCAGCTGGGAGACTCTTCTCCGGTATGGAGCGGGGTGTGTGTACGTTAGCCATTTCACTCTCTCTTTAACTCTTTGTGGTGATGATCAGCTCGTGCTAAGGCATCCCCTGCCTCCCCTTCCGCGCGTGCATGCTGCGCCGGGAGCCGCACCAGGTCCATTTCCGATGTGCATGGGGTAGAGTCTGCATCCTCGTGGGGAGGGAGAGCTGTATGTGTGTGTTGGGGTGGGGGTGGGGGACTCTTCTCTTCTCCCTCCTTTTTTTTCCCCCCTCATTTTTGCTGTAAAAATTGAACTTTCTGCGAACCTATTTCCTCACCTGGGGAAATCTGATACCTTGAGTGTCAAGGAGCTCGGGCCATAGCTTGCAGTCTTTGAACTGACTATGAGTTTTGCTTTTAAGAACAAAAGCCTTGTCCCTTATGACAAGACTGTCAAAAGGTGCTTTAAATAACGCCAAGGATATGTTAGCTGAGTTCTGAGCTCCTTGGAGGAAAGAGAGGAAATGGCCAGGGAAAGGGAAGATAAGTTCTTGTGGTCTAGGCACTCTGAGCTTCCAGTAAACTGGTCAGAAAAATCAAACACCAATAGTGGGTTAACAGAACTGTTCTGGTCATAGACAGCAGGTGATCATAGAGACTATTTCTCCCTTCTCAAAATCTTTTTTTTTTTCAGTTCAATATACACAAGTTTCTAGGAAATGTTTTCCTCCAAATGTTTATTTATATTCTTGAAACAGGATTAGGAAATATTGAATATTCAGCCTAAACATGAGTGGGCATTTTTGAACTCTAAAGCTGTTTTGGCCAGCTTGGATTGAACAGCAGAATTTCTAAAAGGATTGTTTGCTTTGCTTGAGATATGATGCTAAACAGGCACAAAAAAAATCCTCTTGGTTATTCAGCAGTGGAATGTCATGTAATTTATAGATGGTTCTAACAAAGTGGTCCATGTAATATTCCCACTGTCAATAATTATTAATTATTGACAACTGTAGCATCATAAGTATCTGTGGCAGTATATAAATACAGACGTAATTCTGCACTGCAGAACAGGCAGGTAAGATAAGACAACTAAGACAAAATAATACAGGACTCTGGCTAAGAGGTAACGAAATAAAATCACTTCTAGGAAGTGAGTTTTATGATGATTGCTGATGAAAAAAAGATTACTCAAAAAGCATACCTCTATCTGAAGATTTAATGACAGAGGGTAGTATCCTGGGTTTCAGTGAAATCCAAGTGCTGGCTATTCAGTGATACTAGTATTTTATGCAGCAGTTGTATTTTGTGACAGTGCAATCACAGCTGATACCATCTCATGACAATGCATATTTCCTGCACAATTGCCCCATTCATTCTTATTGTTTCTATTTGCCCTAGAGTTTGTACTAAATAGTCACAGATTAAGATCCTATTACATTAGATATTGGCTCCTGAGATCTTATAATCAATGATGTGCAACACAAAGTACAGGAATAGGATAAAGGAAGTGAGAGAGCATAAAGAAGCAACACACTAAAACTGATTGATATAACAGGTGGTTGCATTAACATACCGGCAGTCTGACTGATTCAAGATATTTTTAGTAAAGTTTTAGAAAGGATAATGAAATGATTTCGCAGATATTTATAGGAAATTGTCTCCCAAGTGCAAGGGCAAAAACACAGCAGGAAACCCAAAGGGACTTGTCTGGTTATGTAACAGGTAGTTGAAGGATGCCTGCACCTAGAGCCAGCCAGAGGCAGGAATCATCTGCTAGAAACAGAGCAAACCACGGCAGAGAGAAGCTGCAAAGCAACTGGAAAGTGAAAGGAAGGTGCTTATGTTTCATGTAGAAGAGCAGATGAGAAATCACACAGGCATGCAGTGGGATGACATGGCTATAAGGGCTTACCTATTTTGTCTTGAATAGAGATCTTTGGTCAAAATGGTAGCAATTGCAGCATCCTCTTTGTACCTCTCTAGCAATTCAAGTTGTCTATTATACTCTGTTCTCTGGCCCTAGAGGGCTAGTAGGTCAGACAGGGCAAGAAAGGGGCCAGAGACCTACTGTTCTCTGAGGATGTTTAGGGCCATGGGTAGCTAGACCCAAGTTAGCTTAAACTCACTTAATCTTCACAATTGTGACGATGCAAAAGTTGCACAGACCTCTTTTCTGCCCACTGGATCTTACACTGGGCTCGTGTTGGCTACATGAAAGGATGTGACTTGCACAAGACATGTTTTTTTTTTTTTTTTTTCCTGATTCACAGCTGTTGAATCAAGGTTTTCCTTTGAGAAATGAATGAGGAAAAGAAGGTGATCTAGAGGAGAAACTACTACTCTGACAAGGCAAGATGTAAAACAGTAAAGACCAGCAATGCCATGCCTTCTCTAGCAATTTTTGTGGAATGGACTGAAAACTTTTGACCTTGTTCTGTCCTTACTTGTATGGATGGAATTCAGTAGGAGCCCAAGTTCATGAAGAAATGGATGAAGATAGCATCACCATGGAAACGTTAACCTCAATTCTCTCATCTTAAAATCATGCACTACTTGTGTCCCTATGAAGTGTCCATTCGCAGTATATTAGCTTTCTTATTAAAAGAAAGAGTTGTTCTTTTTGTTCACAGTCTCCACTCAACCAAATAATTTACCAACAACCTAACTTTAAGCATGTGAAACTCACCCATGGGATTAGAGATGCAAGTGCAGCTACGCATGGGCTGAAGTGCTCTCATCATTGCATGCTTTGCATTATGTATGAGCAAGCCAGAGAAAATAGAATAGACAACAGTGGAGAAGCGGAAAGCCTAGAGAATGTCTACATCAAAAATGCATAGAAATTGGGAAAGCAGATTCTAAATCTGTTGTTCTCACTGAGGTTGACCTGGACTGAGGTAGTAAGAGTTACTTAATAGCCAGAAGAAAACAAGTGAGGGTGTCATGCATTTCTCAAATTATCCTGAGTAAGGGAGATGGCTTTCTCACTATCTAACATCATATCCAATCTGTTCTTTTAAAAACAGGCCACAATTTATTATATATAAAAAAGTAATATAATCCCATAAATACTAAAATGAATGTATTATTGATTTCTAGTTTTTATTTGTGTTTATTGTGATTGTGTTGATATACTCTACTTCACTGGCTAGACTTAGTATCTCCCAGTAATTAGAAATAAAGGTTTATTTCTGAAGTTCACACCAAAACACCAACATAGCAAGAGTGACAGGAAAGGCTCTTGCCCAAACTAAAAAAAAAAATAAAAAACAAAAACAAAAAATCAGAAGGTAATCTTTTTAAACTATTCAGATTTTTTTAAGCGTTAAATAATCTCCATCCAAGGCACGATATCATGATTGTATCAGTATCACTATGATTTGTGAGTGTATACTCATACACATGTAAATATATATGGCCCTAATTTTTATTTAATATGCAGAAATGAATAAGTCCTTCTTATAAATAAGACTCTCACACAGAGATAGAGAGAATGAGAAAGAAAAAAACCACATCTTTAGTCAAATGTGTTATTTATCTTCACTTACAAGGAAGATATATGATTGCTCACTTACTGTGCAGCTGAAGAACAATAGTTTCTTCCTTCGTGAAGACAAATACCTAAATATATCAGTGATATGCAGTCTCTAGATGTTGGTCTGGCTTGCTGTAGAGGCATAGTTATTGTTTCCATGATTTGTGGTTGTAGCACGGTGGAAGTCTGCCTATCCATTAGAAATCTGCATTTATAGTTTTGTTACAGACATTTTCTCCAAGTTGGCACTTAAAATCTTTGATTTCAATGACTGTTTCATCCAAAATTTGAAGGTTCAGTCTGTATGGAAGTTTTCCAGAGCAAGAATATAATGTTGGATTGTTGAATCAATGCTGGTGGTCTAAAATTTTAAAACAATTTTTGCAGCATCTACTTATTATTGCTGCCAAGTTTCTTTTGGCAAAGAACAGTCAAACTATTTTCAAAAGAATACTAAAAATTCACATTATTGTTTAGCATGTGGACAAAACATAGATGTGATCCCACTTCATTTTAACATGTGCATTGTATTTTCATCAAACTGACCATATTTCTACCTGGCTCCTGCTCCTGATGAAATGAGCCATACCACTGCCAGTTAGCTGGGTGGAGGCTGGAGAGAGCTCTGTATCTATAGATGAGGAAGGAGGTACCAAAGTGGAACTTGGTTAATTCCCACAAGATGAGGATCTGCCTGTCGGTATTCAGCAGGTTCTCTTCAGTATTCAGATCCTTCAGAGAGAAAGACCAGTTTGGAAGATGGACTGTCCAAGGGGACCTTTAGCACTTGACTTCTGTTTAGGAGGATTTGCTGACTACAGACTGCATTTAAGCATCTGCTGTGCTAAGGCTTTAGTTAGCCTGCAGGGAACAATTTTTAATTTATTTTTGAGAGAAAAGTGGTCATGCTCTAAATGAAATATTTGTTTCAGTATGATAATATAGAGCATCTTGTGCTATTCTGGGTAGGTTTCTTCTGTGCTGTGCGAGATTTTGAGTGTTTAGCCAGCATTTTCTTTTTAAACTGATAGGTAGACATTCAGGTCCAAGTCTATTTACATGTGTGAAGGCCTAGAATCAATTGAAAGGAAACACTAATCACAGGAACTGGGTGGAATTTAAACTGCCTAAATCTGGATTTGAACCTAGCAACTCAGGGGAAACCGTAGCCCCAAATGAGGTGATATGGCCACACAGTGCATTTCTAGGTCAAAATACTAGTTCACTTTAGACACGTTTTAGCATAACCTCTTTCCCAGAAAAGCACAGGCGCCCTCTCAACATGACAGGTTTGGTGGCACAAAAAGGTGGGCTGTGACAACTTTGTATCTCCTGGTTCTGGATCTTGACGACTTGCAGACAGCTAGATGGTCCTGTCTTCACAATCAAAGCAGCAGCTTTAGTTTTTCTTTCTGTTCCTTTTTATGCAAAGATTAGTGTGTTTCTCTACAGAGGTAAAAGGCAAACCTACGATCTAGGCTCACTCTTTGCTTGTCACCATTTCTCTCTAGTTCCATGCCTTCGTTTCCCTGATTAGATTTTGAGCTCTTTTTACCTGCACTAAGAAGGCTGAACCCTTGTCCTCAAACGCTGCATCAAACAAAGGTTACAATTAGACGCATGTCTGTTCTGCACATTAGGGATTTTAGCATTTTTCTCATTTGGATGGAGCTGAAGCAACACCCCTGTTAAACAGATTTTTTCTAGACGTTACTTATTTCAGACTGCAGAGTCTTCTCTCTCTTCCCCTAAAGCTATATATTCTTATTGTAAAAGTTTCATGGATTGGTGCCCAATAAGAGTAGATAAAGTCCAAGCTATTGATTCTTTCTCAATGCTTTATTCACTCAAGTGGGAGACTGTTTAAGTAGGTATGATATGCTTGCATTTTTATTGTGCTATATTCCAACTTACTTACATTTGGATTGATCCTGCTTCTTGTCTTTCCTCAGACATTTACAGAGGGCTGCAGGGCTTTCCATGCAGCGTATGTAGTTTGGGCTACATACACAGTCTGTCACAAACAATAACTGGAGGTCAAACAGTCCATGCAGAAATTCAAGGAGGACTCTCTTAACTCTTCAGGCTCTTCAGAAAGATTTTCCATACACAGTTCTCATTTTTTTTCAAAGGACTTAGATTTGCCCTTTCTTTTGTCTCCTCAAAATAGAAGGAAGAAAGGTTACCTAGGTTCAATATAAAAAAATAAAAGCAATTTCTTTTCTTCTGCATAATGGATACAAACAAATTTTTAATTCCTTGTAAGTATAACTAAAAACATACCTAACATACCTTTTTTCCCTTTTCAGATTGTTCAGACTCTAAGTAAGAAAGCGCACTTTTTGTAGCATTAAGAAAATAAAGTACTTTGTTTCAGGAAATATGAAATAGGACTGCATCCAAACCACAGAACTTGAACCCAAACTGGGATTTCAGCCTCCTCACCCTAGATTTCTGTGTGTTTAGATCTGAGGTTTTTTTCCAAACATATATTTAATATAAAATTCACTCAAGCAGGCTCAGAATAAACAATCTCCTTTTCTTGGAGGTCTCTGGTTCAACAGACCAAGAGAGATATTTCTACATGCACATATGGAAAGTAAAAATAGATGCAATGCAAATCGCACAGGCTCCACAGTGAAA
Organism: Crypturellus undulatus; assembly: GCA_013389825.1. Taxonomy (NCBI): domain Eukaryota; kingdom Metazoa; phylum Chordata; class Aves; order Tinamiformes; family Tinamidae; genus Crypturellus; species Crypturellus undulatus. Next base: position 753,664 of record VWPW01003300.1, on the reverse strand, counting down.
CAGGCACTACTGCATCACTCTGCAACCACATTAGAGCTAACAGAAGGCCTCTAAATCCACTCTGGCCTCATAAAATCCCCCCTGAGAGGAAGGAGAAGCCCTCACAGCCCATTGTATCTCCTGAAGAGACTAAGTAGCTTTTGTGCTTTGGACTATCTTTCCTTAGATCTTCCACTGATCTACCCGTTCTAAAGATCTATACTCAGGAGAGGTATATTCACCTGATATATTAATTCCTCACATCCCCTGCTAGTCTTGACGTGAAATATGGTAAATCATAGCAAGAAAGATTGTCTGAAACCATAACCAACTCTAGATAATTATATACTTGATTAAATTTTTTCATGGTAACTTCAGCTATATTTCTCAGACACTTTAACACGTATGGAATAAAATAATCATTCCCGGTTTTGGTGACCCAAGTACCTTAGGTCTTGCAAGTTGGCTTATTCACTGCTTTTGGATTTCCAATGGGAAATACCTTAAGTGATATGGGATAAGTCTCCAACAACATATATTGGTGGTATGGAATGTTTTGTGCCCTGTCCCTGAAACAGACAGCAAAGTTGCCCACAGTAGTGGGCTTTAATACTGACTAAAATTTGTTTGTTGCTTGCTAATCAGGTGCAAGGCTAAAACAACTTGTTCATCACAAACAGATTGCTCTACTTTGCCCTTATTGAAAAATGGAAGTGGAGAGTCTTTTCCCACTGAAATCAGTGATAAAAATACATTGACTTTAACAGGAGCAGAAATAGAGCATTCTTGGGAATGCTCAGTTCTGAAAGTGAATTATAGGAATCACTAGTTTGGAAATGTAGAACATTTCCCTTTTTTACAGTAGTCAAGGAACGCTTCTTACAAGCTGACATTTTATGTGAGCTTTCTATAAGTCAAAAAATTCCTTTCTTTTTACAATTATTTTTTTTTACTCTCATTCAATCACTACAGAGAAATGACATTATTTAGTTTGCTTATCAAGTCAGAATGAATAAGCCTTAATTACAGTGATGTCTTGAACAAAGAATTGTTTGAGGTTTCTGCATTAGTGCTGAGAAAGACAAAACACTACATGTGAAAATCGGAAATATGCCTTAAATTGAAGTCACTCTCCGATGACAGAGCTTTCAGTTCAACTCTAAAATTTCACATCAAGCCTGAGTAAAACCTTATGAGGCAGATGTGCTAATTATGAGCTGACTTCCACTGCCTGTGGGATGAAAGGGGAAGAGGGAGCTGCCCCCATTTGCTTTTGACAACCTCAACAGGTAACTTATTCCAAGCAATGATCTAGTAGTAGTTACCCATGCTATGGTGTATCTCCTGATTCATTCAGAACCATTATACAGCCCTTCCCATTAACAGACTAGTATGAAGCTCATATTCTATGCTTAGTATATAGGTAAATAGCAGGCAAAATTAGCCCAGATGGTAATTGTGGGCTACTGATTCAATGGGCTTAATACTGAGCAAAAATACGTTGCCTCAAGGCTTATACCTAGCTACATGCAGGAACTCTTTCGGGTTTGGGAGGGGGTAGATGAACTATGTATTAAAATCACACCTCAACTGAAATGTTGAAATTACAGAATTTTGGAGGGTCAGTGAGATACATACGCAATATACTACATGTATCCTAAATGGTGTATATAAACTGTTTACTTTTAATTCACTTTTTATGTAATATCCGTGAACGCCCTGTGATTTAATGCTAAATCAAGGTCAAGTAAGCTTTTTGCTAGAAATACCCCTGCGGTGCAAAAAAAAAGAAAAAAAAAAGTGGAAAAAAAAAACAGTTTTAAAACTATATAATTATCTCCCATAAGGGTGTAGGGTTATCTTTACTAAGAATAAATAGCATAGCTTTTTCAATAGAGGTATCAAGGAAATCTTCTCATAGTATTCCAAACACTTGGAGAAGGCCTTATTACATCCAAAAAGCTACTGTAGTTCCTACAATGATGGTTCCCTTAGGAATTGTTCACTGTTTCCCTGAGGAAACATTTTTGGCAGCAGAAAAAAAGAGACGTCAGAGAAAGCTATTGGTCATTGACACAGGTGAAGCAGACTAAATTAAAAAGTATTAACACATGTTCATATCAGTGGATAGAGAGTGCTTTTGTTTTGGTTAGTCAGTTTTTGCCTAATGGTAGGTATGGTAGGTGCCACAGCTCTCAGATCAATTTGTGAAAGAAAACTAAAAAAAAAAAAAAGGAAGGGATTCTTCATGCTATCTCTTGCACTGCGGGCTATCTAGAATCTGAAACAACCTCTTCTGCATGGTCATTTCAGCTAAATCAACAGATGTGCTCTGTGTTTGCGCTTGCAGCCACGCAGGTGACTGAGCTGTATTCCCGCACAGAGCTCCCCTGTCTTGAGGACAATCCGTGAAGTTTCAGTGGTTCACACTGCAGGTTAAGGCCAATAACTATCTCAGCTAAACCTGAAAGTACCAGAAGTGTGATCTGGAATCACTGACTATCATCTTGTTAAAATTCTTTTCTGAGCAAAAGAAGGATAAAAAGGCATCTTTTGCTGGTAACATCTTTTTATGTTTGTTTATACAAGCAGCTTAAAAAACAGGCCTTCTTTTCTCCTCTATTTTTATGAGTAATCATCCTTAGGCTGACTTTGCATTCCATTTTTTTTTTCTCAGATAAGTCTTTATGGCTGAGTTACAATTTTCTGAAATATAAGGTTTGTAATAAAAATGCTGACACAACTATAGCAATTGCCTAACCTACAACAGCACAGCAGGATTTAAACTCAAGAACTTAAATAATGAAATACTTTTTTTTTCTTTGCAGTTTCTGCTTTGCGGCATATGTGGAATATTGTGCGCCAAAAAAAAATCTGGACTTGTTGTAAGTTTTTCCACTACATACATACATACATATATAACACAGAAATATCTGAAAGGCAAACTTATCTAACTTGAACTCTTTACTTACAACTTACTGTGTCCAAATTTGAGATTAAAAGCCAGTGAAAATTGCAAGTCAACAATCCTAAAAATAAAAGCAATTGTTACTTTTGGTTAACCAAGCAAAACAAGGCAAATCTGAACTCTATTCTAATACTGTTTAGAGTATGCCCGTTTAAGCTGTGCACCTCTTTTTATGCTGTCTGGCTGGAAAACATAAAATCTATGACAAGTCAAGAGAAAGATTGCCAGTAGCTTCAGTGAATTTTACCTTTTTTTTTTTTTTCTTTAAGTGAGCCCATTTCTGTAAAGTGTGGCAGAACTGGCCTGCTGCTTCAGTGAAGTTGCTGACCAAGTTTCATTTTCAAAACTGTAACTGATTACTGTTTTTAATATGATGACTTTTTGCAATCAGTCATGAATAAGCCATTTTTAAAATGATGACATATGTTTTCTGGTCTTTATAAGAAGCAGAAGTACAGTGATTTTTCTGACTGAAGCAAAATGTTATTATACACAAAAAAAACTGTGGCCATTCAAGCTGTATACCAAAAAATGTGATCTTACTATAAGTGATAATGTCTGGTTGTATATTTCTGTCATCTTGGCTATCATGCCATGCACATAGAGGCCATATAAAACTAGCATCTCTCAGGTTGTTTTTGAACATCAATGAAATATTTTAAACTCCATTATAATGATATTCTCATATCTTAAATCAAGTGGAACATAGAGTTTCTAATAACTGTTTGTTCTAGTGACATCATGGAATAGTCATTTCCCCACGGGCTGCCAAATACTGTCTGAATGGCACATTCTTGAAATTCATATCCCACTTGTGTATGGAAATGGTCCATTGGATACTTGTGATCTGTGAGGCTCCACAGTTTTCTCTACTACAATACATAAGTAGATGCATAGGATATAAAGCCATACAGTGAATGTCCACCAAGGTCAACACCCAACAGGCCAGCAGCATCCGGGGAAGTAAAAAGGGCAAATATTTCACAATATGTCCATGAGGCCCAAAGGCCTTTTGGCCTTCAGTGATTTATGTCTCAAAGGCATCCTGAAACAGAGGTGGCCCTTCATGTCCAAAGTGATAGGAGATCTTTAAATATGTCTCATTAATTGTAGCCTATTGCACATCCAATTATAGCACACTGAACATCAAAGGTTCACAGAAACATTTTAGCTAAGTAAAAATCACGTAGTTACCCCACTCTCTCTGTAGGGCTGCATTTCAGATTTGTTGTTTCTGTTGCTTCCTTATCCAGTGCATTCACCTTGAACATATATGAAGTCCCCACAAAAGCTACCTCCGGACTGCTGCCTGACTGCGCAAATTAGACCTGAATGACAGGCACAGCCAGGTGATACACAAAGTAAGAGAGATTCAGCACAAATTCATGAGGCATTCACTTCTGAGGAGCAGTGAGAAACAGCACAGGAGAAACCACACAGCAGAAAACTATGATACATTCTGCCATGTTAGCGTGGCAAACGAAAACTGGAGGTCAGAAGATTTGTGTCCTAGTACAGCCCTTCCACTGACTTAGTTTTAAGCTGGCAACCCATTTTACCTACCTTTATATTTTAACTACCGCAATTCTTAACTCTTGTATACCACAGTACTCCCTTTGAGTTCTGCGGGAGCTATAGGGGGAATTGGTTCCCCCATTCTGTGGGGGAAATGACTGTTTGAATTGCTTTATGATCCATGATGCTACCAAGGTACTGATATTTTTTTTTGTATGAATGACTGTCTCTGAAAAACGTATCTGTGACATAATCTCTCTTATCTTTCCTGACAGATGATACTTTTTTCTGCCTGTTGTATTTGTGGACTAATTGGAGGAATCTTAAATTTTCAATTTCTTCGTGCTCTGACAAAGAAGTCTTCTGCTCTCTACTCTTTGCACCTTGCCTCCATGTCTCTTGCATGCATTGGAATCGGTGGTTGCACCCTTTCTTCATGGCTCACTTGTCGGCTAGCCAGCTATGAACAAAGGCGAATGTTCTCAGAAAGAGAGCATTCATTGCATCACTCCCATGAAATGGCAGAAAAAGTGAGTCGTGTGTGTTTCCTTATTTGCTGTTGTTCTTAGAAAGCTATCATATATGTTAATGTATGCACTTGGCAATAGGTGTATTTTTCATATTATATGAGAGTCTGGGATATGAAGTGCTGCCATTCTGTTTGAGCTTTATTATGCTGCATTGTATGAAGCTATTTTTAGGTACTGTGCATTTGCAGTACCTTCATTTCAATGAAGTGCATCCATTTTCAACATAATTCCATTGTACAGCTATTCAAGGGCTTAGCTGCTAAATATAGCACTTCATAAATAATGGGAAGCTTTATTAATATGGATTATCATGTATTGTACTGTGGAACAGCACAGAATGCTTTCTGTAACCACATCATTGCATGCTTCCAGAATTTAATCAATTTCTTCCTCTCCCAAGTACTCAGCTTATAAAGTAAGTTATTTAAACACACATACACAAAACAGAGTTTGCAAACCTAAATAACTAAACCTAGGCACCTACAGGCATATTTAGACATGTAAATGAAACTGGCCTGATTTTCAGGGACACTACGCATTAATTACTTTCCTCCATTAAAAGGAAGCTTATCAAGGTGCTTAGGTGCTTAAATTTATGGTTCCAAAACTGAGCACGTAGGGACAAAAGAATTAATTGAATAGAATTCTTTAAATTAGCTTTAGGAGTTAGGAATCTGATTCATATTCAAGGAGTAAAATGCTCACTATCATCCTGGGCTTTATGTTTGGGCTTAATGTCCTATGCCTTTCATTTCAGAAATGACTAGAGAAGGGAACAGAAGTCAATTGGACTGCTCATCTAAACTGACATGTTCTAGTCTAAATTACATTAAAGTTCAACAGGCTGCATCATATTTACCAAGCCCTCTAATGGCAGAGTGAGGATTAATACATTCAGGTCATAGAATGTCTTCAGATTCATGATGTAGATGTGAATAGTCCAATAAATAAAAATGTTTTGTCACTATTCTTTGCTTTCTTATCTGAGACTCTGAGCAGAAATATAGATTGAATTCACATTAGAAATGGTTTTAAATGATTTTAAAAGTTAAATAGTATAGGTTACAACATTAACACAAAATAGAGTAATAGAATCAAGGGAAGAGACAGACTTTTTCCTTTCACTTTAAAATGAAACAAAATAGGCATGGTCATGTAGACGATGGATTAGGTACTGCCTTTCAAACAGGAAGGCTCTTGCCTCAACAAAAACAAAGAGGAAGCTCTACTGAGGCAGAAAGAGAAAAAAAAATGCAGAAAAATAAATGGCCTGGTAAGAAAAAATCTTTCAAAATACACACAGCTGCCATCCTTACCTGGCGGCAGATAACCATGCAAACAGGCAGTGTACAGCTCCACTTCCTTGCCCATTAACGGGCCGGCTTAAACACTCGGCAATGCAGACTGCTAGACGCCCGCCTATCCTGTAGGACGGAGCAGGATGCGCGTGCAGAGCAGCCCTGTAGCGTGTGGGCTACAGGGGGCCGCGCTGCCACGGGCGCGGGGCTCGCTGCACGCGTGCTGTGGGGTCGGGTACGCACGCACAGCTGCTCCCAGCCGGGACTGCCGAGACCTACACTCTTTGAACCTCTTGCTGCTAGCAGGTCTGAACGCGCTAGCTCAAAGCATGTCGTTAAAAATAATGAAGGCAGCTTAAAAAGTGATGTGAAAATAGGACCTAATTAAGAAAATAGTTTTGAAGTGTTTTATATATACAGCTATTTTGTATATTACTACTGATATACAGTAATATAGACATGTGCTGCATGTGCCTTTGTTTGTGCTATATTTATTGTATAATTGTTATATTTACATTAGAGATTGAGGGGTATTGAAATAACCGACCTGCCCAGCTGCCCGGTGGTCCCCCCGACACCAGAGTTACCTCCAAGGTACGCTGAACACTAGGGAGCTGCCACGTTGTTATGTCACCTTGGGAAGTGCCACCTCTAAAAGGAAGTCACAGTTTCAGCTAATCAGAGTTGGCTGATGCTGTGATGTCACTCCAAATCAGGACTGGTGCTTCCAGGTGCTGACATAATTCTACGTGGTGAATGCTGCAGTCTGGAAGTAAGTTGAGTATTTAAAATATTCACCCTAGTTACAAACATCCAAATGCTCCTATTTGGATGCCACCACCATTAATTCATTCTGCTTCTAATCTGTGTGCTCCTTCATTTCTTGAATTCAGTATCATTTTAAGCTTACAATACTTTTATTCTTTATAGTAGAAATATCAGAAAAGATAAATGTTTTTCAATATTTTCTGAAATTCTGATGACATTCTAATAGTTAATGTCTGCAGAGGATTCAAGTGATAAAACTGTGAAAAGGAAACTTATACCTCTTGGTCACTCACTCATGAGTAGCCTTCTGATTGATAGAACATTACTATCAATTTGTAGCTGATTGATTGATGTTAAATGGCTTTGGAGTTGTCAGTTCATTCCCCAGGTATTTTCAGGTGAAATCCAATAAAGCACTTAATAACCTACAAGTAGGCAGCTGTACCTTCAGCAGAAGTTTCAGAGCAGGCAGCCCTTGGATGTGAATGCAGAGTCCAGTTCTAGGCATGATTGTTACAGTTCAGTACATGAGGAGAATTAGGCACCATGCAAAAACATACAGCTCAAGCACCTGCCAAATAGAAACCTAGGTGACTGCAAATGCTCAACATTCAGTGAGTTAGTGTCTTCTCTGAAGTTTATGCTTAATCCAGCACTATTGGCAAGTCCACTTGGTTTGATGACCTAAAGTCTACTTTGTAAAGAAGAGCAGCACACCCCTTCTTTCTGAAAATGTGCAGCAAATAAATAAGTCTGTCTACTTTAAAAAGTAGATGGTATTACTGGAGAGAGGAGGCACCAGTGTCTCCATTTTATGTGAAACTTTGAGCTGTGGTCTTTGCATCCAGAACTGTTTATATAACAAAGAGTTATAGAATAAAAGGAAAAAGAGACAAGCTGTAAATAAGGACAAGGCCCCAGAATTTTTCTTCTGCTATGAAGAACCCAGACACTACCTCCAGCCCAGAGTCAATCTCTCTCTTTCATTCTCTCTTTCTCTCTTTATTTCATTCTGTTCTTTCGTTCTTTCTTTCTCATTCTTTTTTGCTTTCTGTCTCTGTTTCAATTTCCTTGTGTTTATCCAAATAAATCTTACTTTATTGTCTTCATAGAAATGTCAGCAAGGAGGGTGACAAACAAATCGCTTTTCTTTCTAATTTCTTCCACTTGCACCGAGGAGGTGGAAGAGGTGAATTTTAATTTTCTCAGGCAGTGAAGACTTACTAGTTCTTGAACAAAAATTTTACCAACAGCATAACTTTGGCAACCCCACCTCACCTACCTGAATTTGAAAAGAGTAGCTGAAACTGCAATTTTATGTGCACCCATTCCTGGTGGTCTATTTGGATATACTCTGAGGCCTGTCACTCAGTGTAAGCAGCAGTACCTTGTTTCTGCATCCTGACTGAATTTGGGTGTGACATAGGCCAACGGACACTCAAAATTAGGCAGTTTTGAGCATAAACTCCATGTGGCTTTGCAGCCTGGAAGGTCAGAGGAATCAGCTGCTAAGTAGATGCTATTCTGGATTGAAATTTGAGACTTCCAAAATCTAAATTAAAAAAAATGTTTTGTTTCGGGTGCCTTTGGATTCTGACTCATGAGCAGGTCAACTTACTTTGGATGACTCATGTGCTAATTGAGTAGCAATTGCAGAACAGCCAAAAACATGAGGTCTGGCCTATTAAGGAAAAATCAAAATCAGTTCCATCCCAAGTCTCCCCTCAGGCATCAAAGGCCTTAATTCCTACTTGGATCTAGACCTATCTCCCAAAATGTCCATCCCAGCTAGTATCAAATGATATCTGTTTGTAGCAAGTCAGCATAGGAAAAGCGTAGAGTGTAAATGAAGGCTGAATGACCATCTTGTTCCTTTGTAGGTTACCATACAAGTTTGAGTTGAGGCACATTGAGAGGACACCGTGAGAGAACTTACACTGATGCCATCGGTGTTACAGACGTGGTCTGAGAATAACATCCGACTTATGGACAATCAGTCTAGCAGCTTCCAAATGTACTGAATTTATGCAGGAGGAAATGTGATTTTATTATTTTACTGTGAAATTATCAAGACAATAAAATGTAAAGTTGCTCTGAATATGTGGCAATCAGAGTTTGCTAAATATTTATTACATCCTCAGGTAAATAAATATCCAATAACATAAAATAATTTAAAAAAAAATTAATCAATGTTTTTCTACTCTTGTTACAGGAAATGACAGACAACCTAAGCAATGGTGGTCCACATCTGATTTTTAATGGAAGTGTATATTAAGAGATTTAAAAAGTTCCATGGAATGAAGTATTTTTAGGATTTTCTTCAGAAAAAAAATGACTCCATGAAATTGAGAAAATGGAACTATCTTAGCTTTTATGGCTCAAATGTCACAAATGCAGAACAGCACAGTTGCATTTCCCTTTTAGAAACCTGTTCGAAATTTCTCTTCTAGATATTTTGCGGATATACAATATTTATTCAGTTCCTGGCTACTCTCTTTTTATTTTATTTTTTTGTCTGAATAACTTTTCAGAATTGTGATAGTATTTGAAATAGACTTCTCAGATTTGTCTTCTCATGAAGACTCAAAAGTAGAAAAAAAATCATTAAAATGGACCACCTTTAGTCCAGTCACAGGATTTCTAAAGAAGAGGGAAGGGGACAGAGGAAAGATGTCTCAGAGGAATGTTTTTCTCCTCCCCAATTAACAGCATCAGATCTAATATGATGGCTTCAGATCACATGGCATGGTACCAGCAACGCGTCTACACAGCCTCCTTCCCACATTGCAATTGCATCCAAGCCCCAGTTCCCTCAGTAGATTGTATCAAAAGAGAGTGCAAATTACTCTTCTAAAAGGCTTCCATTTCACATGCAGAGAGTAAATGAACAGTGTGCTGAAAACAACACCAATGTCTTTGTTTTGAAAGACAGAATGCTATAAGAATGCCATAAATCAAAACCTCAACAATGCCTTGTTGTAAAGAAACTGTAAATATTTCCAATTTGTGAATGAAGTATATTTCGTAATTTGTTCATAAAAGATGACAAATAAAATTAAATCTAAATCAGAGATTTGAGAGAGATCTTTTGTGGGTTTATTTTTTCAAAGCTGAACCATCATGCTTAGAGTCTTGTAGAACACATTAAAAAGTTTCTGAGGGGTGAAGCAAGTCTAGAAAGGAGAAAAGGAAGGTTGAACAGAGGCCAAGGGAAGGACATGCTGACAATTGTACAGACCTGTAATAGATTTTGGGGTTGGAGAAAACAGCAGGAGCTTTAACTCACCCCAGATACTACTGTGGGACTTTTTGACTCTTATAGTCATGAAGAAATCTTCATCAAAACATATGTAACATAATATACATACAAAATATTCATATAAATCACTCATATTACATAGTTAGTATATGGTTTACTGAAAAGCTCAGCACTTCCACACAAGTTTAAGATGTGAATATGACTAATGAATAGAGATGTTCAGAAGATCATTTAAACCCACGTTCCTAGACAATCTGTTTAGACCACCTGTGATGCGAAGGCTGACTAAAGACTTCTGAAAGGTCTTTTTTTAAACATTATGGTTGTAAAATATATTCCTTTATTATTCCATCCAGGTTATTAAGAGCGCAAGTCATGCCATAGAAAAAATAGAAATTAAGATGTTTTGTGAATTTATATGATATAAAATATTTTTTAGTTCAATTGTCTTGAGGAATTTGAGGACTTAAATGGAATTTCACATTCCATTACAACATAAGAGACTAATGTCTTAACTGTGATTTAAGGGTCTCACTTGACTTCATGCAAATTAGTTATCTTAGATGTCTAAGCCAGAGAATAAAAAAAAAATGGTTCATCTTAAAAGTTCCCTCTTCATTTCTCTATTGTTAAATAGGGCTTTTGAATCTTCCCTAAGTCCCTGATATTCTAATATGTACTAAGTATATGGTATATGCTAATAGGATTGTTCAAATTCATAAAGCATATCCATTTACATATGTATCCATATACAGCAAGATCAACATAATTTGATGCTAAGCCATCTCTCCTCAACAAAAGTGCTCCTTTCCACCAGTCTTTATACTGTCTCCCTTAAAACACTCCTATCCGTTTGGGCTCTTTTCAGGCACTATTGCTTCCTCAGTCTGATGTATCTCTTTTTCAGCAGGAAACATGGTCTATATCTGTCTTCAGCACACTGGGGGCACTTTTACTGTAGTGTTGGATACAGGCAGGAGAGCAGTTCTGTCCAGGTGAGATTCAAGCATAAATGGGATGTGGAGGCTGCAGAAATCCAAAGCAAATATAGAATCAGAGAAGATTCCCTTCTACATCAGCGCATCAATACGGAGAGCATAACTGATCCTTGACATAGAAAAGAAAGATTAAAACAAAAGTGACCCAAATATCCACCTCAGAAATCCGTGACTGGGGCTCATCTTTAGCTTTCTAGGACCACTGTAATACTGTGGTTTAAAAATGGTTTATACAGAGTACAGTATCTCTTGACATTTCAGAACCAGGACTGGTTGCATTAGACCCTAAAGAATAGCCTGGAATTGCAGTTTGGAGTCTGCTCAGGAAGCACATGAAAGAACGGATCATAACATTTACCTGTTTAAAAATCACAAACACTTTATTTCCCAGCACAGTGGTAAAAATATGTACTCACAGCACAGTACAGCACATCAGCTGTGTTCTCGTGCTTTGGAAAGGAAAAGAGGATACAGTTTCAGAGGTCACACATGTCTGAAGCTTGGCCACAACTTAAGAAGCACAATGTCACCACTCCTGCTACTTTTGAGGGGCTGTGGGAAGGAGGGAGAGAAAAGGAGAGCTCTGGGCCACAGAAAACAAAAGATTCAACTGTTTCATTTCTTCTTTTTCTGCCAAGCCTGTAGAAAATCTGGCTGGTCCCTGCATTAATAAAAGCTTTGAAAATGCAAAGCTGGAGTTGAGGAGATCCATGTAATAAACATGTGATAGAAAAAAATGCAGCTCCCCGAGCCTGACAAAGAGGATCACCATTTTTATAATCAAAGCAAATTACCATAATATATGGATGTGCTAGGGGAAAATCTCTCCTAGGAAATTTTTTGCTTCAACATTTAATGAAGTTTCATTCCATAATTGTATGCAGAGTTCAACTGCAATGGAAACATTTTTTGAATGTTTTCATTACTGGTGCCATTGAAAGGATATTCACTGCACTTACTTACCCAACCCTGTGCCAACAACAAAGCCTTTGATATTCCGAATGAAGCCATCCAGCATATTTATGCTAGGATTTTGAAGGCTGGGCACCAAAATATTTTTTAATCTAAAGAAGATGAAGTATGTACTGACTTTGATACTGTTATTTCTGGTTGCTGCTGCTATGAAAGTAGTTTTGGGTTTAGATTCTCTCAGAAATACTCTGCTGGTTTTGATGAGGTCACACCACCTAAGACTCTGAAGAGAGTTATTGAAACTTGTGTGGGGGACTTAAGACTTCAATGTATATTTCATGTGTTTTTCAACATTTTAGGCTATATTTTAGGCTTGGTATTCCATAGGACTTGCCTACCCTGGGAAACCCAGATATGTTTTGAATTTATGAGAGTCAACAGTTCTTATTGCAAGCTGTGGAGAAACAGGAATATCAGTGCATATAACACATTTAAAACATTTGGTTATTTCAGTCTTCACTATATATATATATATATGTATTGCATTGAGACATATGAACTTCCTTTCACATAATAAGAGGAGAGTATGAAGGAGAGTGGGGCTAATACAACGCTAAATTTACATACAGTAAGCCATAATCACAAAGTATATCTGTATTTATAACAAAATTTGCCTGAGATAGGGATTTTGAAAATAAATGGAAAAGGAATTAAAATGGTTTCAGTCATTTTTAATCATTCCAGATCCCAATTTAATCTTCTAAATTTAAGGCAATTTAAGGAGTTGAAAGGGTGCTTTTATAATTTGACAGGTTAAAGATATCTAAAGGTAGATTACTTTCAGAGTACCAGATTGTTCTACATATTACACATAACCCTTCTGTCTAAAATGTTTCTAGCTAGTTTTCACCTCCTGTATTAAAATAACATCTTTAGTTCCACTCCAAACCTCCAGCAAGATTCGTAAGGTTGTCAAATGTATCTGGAGACAGATCTTGAGAAATACTTTCAGAATTTGGACAAAAATTAACCAGACAGATTCAAATTTCCAGGAAAAGAAATGCAGAATGCTTTTTGTAAAACATAATATGATTACAACGAATGTGCTAAGCACACGCTAGTTTAATATCAGCAGTCTGAGGAACTCTGGCTGAACTTGGAAAGACAGTTCAGGAAGGCTTTTTCTCCCAATTATAAAGTTAAGGAAAGACCCAAGTATTCTTAAGGAAAAGAGTGAACTGTGTGGAAAGAATCAGTAGTTGAAATTTCAGCAGAAAGTTAATAGTCTGGAGAGGCTTGTTTGGCTGGGAAAGTATGATTCTGCTTCAGAAAAAAAGCAGCTTTGACGTGGGTCAAACGTCCACAGGGCTTCACCAAGGTTTCTCTCATCACATCTCTGAGAGAGTCAAAAAGATGACTAGGTATAGGATAGAAATAGCTATTTCTGCCAGGGAACCAACAGTAAGTTGAGCAGAGCAGCCTCACAATTGCTCTGTGATTCCCTTAAAAGAGCCCTAAGCACATATAAAGAAGGCAGCTTATTTGTTTTTCCCTCCTATAATATATTTGATTTGCTGTAAGGTATCTTTTATGTCCATTTACCACTGAGTCACAGCAGGCTGCCTTAATGATTTTCACATCAGTGTAATTTTGCTTTGTAATCGTTAGAAGGTTTTCTTTTTTGTGGAATGACAGGATTAAAATCAGATTTCAGAAAAAATCTCTTAAAAAAAAATCAACGTCATCAACTGCAATATGGGTCCTTCCAAAAATATCATGCAGTTACGGTATGTTGAACAGGTTGCCCAGGCACGTTAGTTCAAAATAACTCAGTGTCCATTAAAATAAAAAATGGTTTTGATCAACTGACATAATGTGCAATGGGAACAAGCTATGAAGGCAGGAAAAGCTATCAAAGGGACAACTGAAAGAGCCTTGAACTGCAGAGCCTCACTACAGGGCTGCATATAATTCCACTGGCATAATGGAAAAGCTAGGAGTCAACATAGTTTCTCCTTGCACCCCTAAGAAAGCATGCACAGCATTCTCTAAATTTTAACAAAATTATAAGTGTTCAATTATTTTATTTTATATGTTTAGGACTCTCTTAAACTGTGGAGTATTATATTCAAAAATATTTTTCTGTGAAAATTCCAAGCATATAAAAAAAATTTAAAAAAATAAATTAGCTATTTATACTATATGTAAAAATGATAATCTATAAATGTACTTTGGGGATTAACTTCTAAAACTAACTAACTTCTCAAAATGTCTTTTCAGGACAGATGTGCTTAAGGACCTGCTTAATTATCCACCAAGAGCAATGGGACTTTGGCTTATGATTAAAGCTAAGCCTGTACAACCATCTCAGAAAGATTCTTTCATAAATGCAAGCCCAAGATTGAGATGAGTCCAAAGACTTTCATAATTATTGTTGGTTTGCAGTATAAATGTGACAAACCCTTAATCTGTGACAAGGCCCTTAATCTGCATCACCCCAAATCCTGCAAAAATAGCAACTAGAAGTGCAGATTGAAGGTACGGAACTGATTCTAAGTATAGAATCACAAGAGGGAAAAGAAAAGGCAAGGAATAAGCGAGGGGATTTCTACGTCCTTCTCCTCACTGCTTGCAACTAGTGGTGAAATGTGCATGCTTGTATCAGCCAAAGCAGGCACAGTTGCCACGCGCACGCACCCCATAGCAGTGTGTACCCCTTCGTCCTCGCACAGCACCCATACCCACAGCCTGAAATACACGTAAGTCTTTAAGCTGACTCTTTTTAATGGCTCCCCAATGCACTGCTTTTAACCTCTCAAAAGTGTCATGCATGAACCCTGAAATTTTTTTTTTGAACTTCTAGAATATTCTTTGGGTCTGTCAAGGAAAGGAAACATAACAGATCCCCCAAAAGCTTATTGGCAAGGAGAAGAGGGTTTGTTAAAACAACATGTTTATTTGCAATTATGGACCTCAATTTAAATCTTTGGCAACATTCACATCTTTGGCATTTACATTTCAGTGTTTATACAAATGTCTTAGGAACAATTAAGTACAAACCTTACTTCCCCCAAAAAATTCATAACTTGGCAGCCTCATGTTCAATTTATAAATACGTCAAATCCCCTTCCATGTAAACATGGGTAATATTTCCTACCAAAAGTGTGTGATAGCCAAGAAGTTCAATTATTTTCAACCTATAAATCAATGCAAGACAAGTCATCCAAAATGAAGCATCAACCCAGGCATAATTACAAATATATATGATCAGTAAAAGTAAATAAATAAATAAATAATCCCTAAGGATGAAAGGTCAAGATTTTTGCCAAAAAATTACAGTGTATTTTGGAATATCACACAGGTTCACTGGAATACAGTTGTGGTGAAAAATAATGAGAGATCTTTTCCTCTTTGGAGTACCCACTGTTTTAGCTGAGTTTAAAATTATCCAAATGTAAGCAGGCCCACTGGAACAAGCTGCCCAGAGAGTTTGTAGAGTCTGCTTCTCTGGAGATCTTCCAAACACGCCTGGATGCCACCCCGTGCCCCGTGCTCTAGATGTCCCTGCTGGAGTAGGGGGTTGGACTAGATGGTCTCTAGAGGTCCAACCTTAACCATTCTGTGAAGACCATAAGCTGTCACAGTTTGCCTGTAGTCAGGCAAGCAGGAGCTATTTGGTTCCTTCTGTCTGCAGTTATCACGTGGAGATTGCCCAAAGATGCAGTGTGCACAAAGCTTTTGTAGGCACTTTGCCTTCTGCTCCCAGGCACAGCATGAAAGTACCTTCACATTTCAGACTCCAACTCCCTTGATACAGTCAGCAGCGTTTTACCACATTAACAGTCCCAAAGATTACAAGGAGGCTGATTGCAAAAGCAGATACTACTCACTGAGCATGACAGCAACATTGTTTTAGCCCAGATTACTTGACTCATTCTTTTTGTATTCATGACTCTGGCTTTTGAATTACTTCTCCATAGTGAGAGACTGTTTTGCTTGGTCTGAATGCATTCAAGTTCTTATCCCCATTTCTCAGGAAATGTGGTGTCTCGTTAAAGGTTAAGCTGGGAGGCCCTCTTCTGTCGAAGAGCATAAAGACCAGCATGGGTCTGTGAACTGCTCATTAGGACAGTCTGATACGAGTTCTGGGTTTTGCTGACAGCTTGTCACAATATTTGTTTTAGGGTTGGGTTTGGGGGTGTGGAGATTGAATTGGTTCTTTTCCTAATGACTGTTTAAACAAAACTGAAAGCAGAAGTAGACGACTGAAAACAATATCAGCATTAGCCCAAGGCTATGTGCCTCTTCTGCAGCTGCAAGGGAGTTCAGTGTCAACCCATCCCTTCTCCTGTCCTCTTCCAGGCATACAGCTGGATTGTTACAACACTGATACTGAGGGTGTGCAACTCCTCCAGCCAACAAGGGAATTGAAGTAGTAGTCTCCCACTGCTTGGCTCACTCTTCTGGCCAATGCATGAAGGAAGCATGAATGCATCTGAAAAACTGCAAACATTCCAGGAGTTGGACAACTGATACTGGCAGTGTGTGTTACAGCAAATCTCATTGCACACCACCGATTAGGGCCTTCAAGACCTGTTCTGCTCAGAGTTTGGATACCATCAAGGTTTAGGCAGAAGCTAGACAAATACTGTGACATGGCAAAATATGTTTCCTCTACACCTCAGGGTACTTCTTAAAGATCAATTAAGTTCTACAACATTGTGTATGAAGTTGATATTATTGTACCAGATAGATAGTAATCTGAAACAAAAGAAACACAGTAAAGTAAACGGGCTCAAAGTCAAAATATTCTATTGCTGGTAGAGCCCTGAGTGTACTCCCTCTTACAAGAGGGCTATACCCCAGGCTTGATAAGCATATGCCAAGCCTTGAAACTGTAGTCAACAAAGAGCTCTTTGAGAAAAAGTTGCAAGAAGCCCTTGCAGGAGCTCTGCCTTTTTCTTGGGAGATGCAGTTAAGCGGAAGCACTCACCTGAGGTCCCTCCTGCAGGCATATCTCTGCCTGGCCTCTTATATTCCTCACTCTGAATCAGACTGACCTGGCAACTTGACCTTCTAGTTTGACATTAGACCTGCCTCATCACTATGGACCTGTTGCATTCATAGTGGGCCTCTGCTGACGCTGGTTACTGTCATGGACCTGCTCAGCTCTTCCTGATCACATACTGTGGGCTTGCATCCTTGTCAGTGAGGTCCCAGCCCCACCTGCCTTGCCATGACGCTCAGGCTCCAGTCCTGCCTTCCTATATGAAGCGGTGCCTGCCCTTGCTGTTCCCTGAGAGTCGCTAGCAGAGACAAATGAAAGAACCAAATTTCTTATTTAACTTGAACCATCAGGTAACATGCATTACAAACAAGTCAATATGAATGCAAAGTCAGGCTTACAAAAGTGGTATTGGGAACTCTATCAATTCATAATTAAAGAGAAGACAAAAATCGTATTTCCGGAGAGTGATAGGATTCTGAGAAACTCTTCTATGGCAACAGAAGAAAGTGTTTTAACAGCAGCAATATGTGGCTTTTTACTATTAGAAGTTAGAACTTTTAGGATTCTTTGCCTCAACAGATCAACAGGTCATTATATCCTTAAGCTACTTATTACCTCTCCAGTAATGACAAAACATAACAAAACAAAAACAAACAAACAAAAAATGCATTTCATTGATATATTTCAGGAAATCAGATCATATCTTTCAACATATTTGAGTTTCTTCATTGATGTGAGGACTTTATCAGAAATAGCCAGACATATTTACAAGAAATCCATTTAATTAAACAAAACAAAAGCAAGTATCTCTAAAGCCAGGCAAATATGCTAATATAAATATTTACAATGTATAAAACATGGATGATGCCTGTGAGATAAGTGCAAATTATTCTAATTGCACAATTCAACCAAGCTGTCTGTAGATTTATGACTTTGCAAAGTACGACGGTGCATTATGCTGGTGTTGCACTGAGTAAACATGTTAGTTATGAATGAAGAGGGTAAAAAGTCTGGAGATACTAGAAGTTAACAGCTATGCACAGAGCTTAACCATGAAGAGATTATGTAGTGCAGACCTCTATTCCTAGTGCATAGAAAATGAGAACAGCTATGAGGGTATCAGGATATGTCACCCTCCATGAGAGAGCCAAATGGGCTCAAAGGAGCCATGGCCTGTACTCGGCCCCAGAGCAGGAGTATAGTGATGTGTAGCTTATACCAGTAGCACTAGCACTTTCTGAGCGCTCCCTGAGGCATCCAAGATACTTCTACTCATGGTTGCCATACAAATACATAAATAGTTTGCCAGCCCACAGGAAAGATTGATGGCCACTGAAGGACACAATCATACCTGCACAAATTTCTTCAGTTTTCACTGGTATGAACTCAAACATAAAATACTATTATGTCCCAGTTTTATATCACTCCTTTTTTATTATTATTATTGTTTTTTTTTAATGAAGCTGTCAATCAAGAATCAGAGAATAACTTAAGTGAGATGAACTTTTGGAGACTATCTGCTGTTGTTTTTGGATCTCCAACAACAGGGAACCTGATCCAGTGTTTGACCATCCTAACTGTAAAGAATTTTTGCATATCTATTAAGAATTTCCCTCGCTAGAACTTTTGCCTGCTCATTCTCATTCTTGGATCCATCTTCTGCATAATAACTCATTAGGTTGTTGAAGACAGTCAATTACTCCCCCGTTGGTCTTCTCTTCTCTGAACATATCCAGCTCTCTCACCTTAGCCATTATATCCATATTGTGCTTTTGTTTCCCAGGGCCAAATATGGCAGAGGTGCATCAGCTATTCGCTGAAAATGATAGTATTTTTTAACCATATTTACACATCTGCAGAGTAATCTATGAAATGGTGCTGAATAGGATTCCACTGCCTGCATCTTAAGAGTGATCACAGACTGCTACTTGGTTAACTTGTATAGGAGTCAGAAACCATTGCTAAAAGCCCAATTCAAATGCATTGAAATAAAAATACAAGTGCATTAATTGTAGGTCATGGCATCTGATTATGGTTGTATAAGTGCTCTTCTGAAAAAGTAATCTCTAGAGCAAATGTGAGTGTGGGAGGCATTACATCTTTCCCCTCCATAAACAAGGGACTTCCATCCAGGTCCCAGTTGGTGTAAAAGCAACTCTCTGGTTTGTGCACAGTCTCGGTGGAGCTGGCAGGAGTGGAAATGCAGATGTTCTGGGGAAAAAAAAAGCCACACTTACATCCAGCACATTCCCTTGCCTTAGAGAGTATGTGTGACATTGAAGGCCCCACAGGTCCACCTTTCTGATGGCGCAGGCATGCCACATTGTCTTGACTCAAATTCCTCTGGTTTCAGCGTTAATTTGCCTGAGTGTAGACTAATGAACATTTAGGGATTTCGTTATTACATTTGTTTTCAGGGAGATAATGATGGTAAAAATAATGATGAGAACTTTGTGATTAATGTCACATTTACATTTACATAAATGGCAATGCTGCATTTCAGAAATTTTTCATACAGTTGGGGGGTTTAGGTAAATGAAAACAGGATCCAAAATGAGAGCAGGAATTTGCCCACACTGCATTTATCTTTTTACTGCTTTCACCAGTCTAGGGAGCATGAAGACTATGTTTCTGTCATGACTCTCACAAAAGAGTCCCTGATTCTCATATTTTCTTTTTTTTCTCCTTCTTTTGTTTGTTTGTTTTTCGCTATAACCATGACTGCTGTTATCGTGGGATTTCTGTATGTGGGTGGATGGAAGTGATGGTAAACAGTTGAACTACTTCAATGAGAATCCTGCAAACTGCCAAACTAAATCATAAACTGGGCAGGAAGTTGAGAGAGAGCACATTTTTTCTCTTTAGATTAGGACAACCTGGAAAATGCCTAAAATTGTAAAATTGTCTATATCTATTCTTATGCTTCATCATTCATGGATATTATTCAGGTATCAAAAGATACCTAATATTGAATCACTCAGAGGTAGTGATACTCAAATACTTTTCAAGATGTGGGCTACTAATGGCATAATACATTGGGGATTTCCTAAACTGCTGCAGATGCATTTGCTTCAGTGTTTAGAGCTGCTGTACTCAAATTGAAATGGCTAAACGAACCTCTTCAGTATCAACTCAAAATAATGACTACTACCCTTTATTTCTCTAAAGGTAGATGATGCCCCTATTGATGATCAAAAACAGATAAGTGGTTCTTCTAAGAAAATCAGTGGCATTAAAGAGTTTCTGACATACTGTATACTACATGAGAAAGGTAGCATAAAAATAATAGATCTGCAATTGTCTTACTTTGATGACATTTTTTTCTGATTGTTTTCAAGGAGAAAATGAAGAAGATTTTTCCATCATTTCTGAAAATGTTGATATACAATATTCAGATTCAAAATAATTAAAAGCTTATCTTTGAATTAACAAAGGATGTTCCTAGCAAAGGAATGCCAATATTTATGGACATTTTGTTCAGAATAAACAATCAAGTATTATGTTTACTCAGCCACTTTGGTTTACAAAATAATGAAATTCCCATCAGATACGCAGTACTGTTTCATTCCTATAAGATGGAAGTACAATGAGAACAAATTTTCTTTGATGATACTCAAAGAAGTCCATATATGAGCCAAAGTAAAACCATAAAGCACAGCCACAAAACAAAAAAGAGTAATGTTTTTCAATCTCTGGTGGGAGAAAGAATATTTTCCATAATGTTTTGTGTAAAGGCTCTATTTTTTTCAAGATTCTTCTTTCAATGGAAAAACATATACCTCTAACTGCAACAGAAAACACAGATAAAAGAAAACAGAATGTGTTCCCTCTTCCTTACACTCTTTAGGTGCCGGCCTTCCTGAAACTCACTTGCAGACATCAGATGGCAGGATTATAGCTTTAGTTTAACATTCCAAAAGCCAGCAGGAAAGATACAATCAAGTATCTTTCATTCAAATGAAGAATTGCTTTTGAAAATCTCTCATTTAAGTGACAAGATCCTCAGGTTAGTATTAGGCCTGCAGGCTGAAAACATTAATGTTTCCAGATGATGCAGAACCAGGAAAACAGCACTACAGGGCAAAAATATTTGTCTGTTTGCAGAAGTGATGTGATTTCTGTACAGTTTCATCTGAACAAGAATTTAAGTCTAAATGTCTGAATGTTCTTTATTTCATTATAGATATGTTTTCACAAATCACATTGCAATTCTTTAGGTGATTTAACAGGACCCAAATGCTAAGAAAGAACTGGCAGAATCAGAAGACCATTTCATCTTCTTCGGTATCTTCAGGCAGAAGAGCAATAAAAAAAGATGGCAAAAAGATATTTTGTCCGCTTAAAACTAACACCAGCTGTCTTTTCTTGAGGCACTCCCCTATGGATCCTTAATTCCTGTTGAAGTGTTTCCCTGAGGTTTTTCAGAGTATGAACTGCAACATAATACAGCCAGCTTGCTTAGAGTCACCTCAGTTGCCTCATTTACAACCTGTGCCTTCTTCCAATCTGTTAGTACAATCAACTGCAATGCTGTAGAGAAGTTTTACTGCTCTTTATGATGGCACAGGCTGCTACCTTCCCAGTCAGGTTTCTCCAGCATCACTACCACCTGTTTACAAGGACAAAGTTGCATTTTTGTATTATCTTTGTACTGAACTAAATTCACTCACTGGAAACACAGAAGAGAAATTCAGCATCATATAAACAGCCAGGTGCCCATAGGTCATTACGTCTCCAATCTACTGCAACTATGTCTGAAAAAACACTGCCTTCAAGTACCAGCAAAGCTGGAGAAGGGCACCACAGCCACTAGCCATACTAGGGCAGGTAGTAGCATTTCTCTAAGGACAGCAAACTTTCAATTGGTCAGTAATATATTTATAGATGAAGTGCTTTATTAAAAAAAAAAAAAAAAAAGTGATTCACTCTTATAATGTTAAAATAAAAAATGGCAATGCTGATCACCAATCAGATTAGATCTTGGAGATGCAAACATTACTGGGAGCATCAGGGGCCAAAAGCAAATCCTGCCAAATGCTCCAAATGCCATGAAATGTACATCCCAAGTATTGCCACTGTCACTACGAATCATGCAAGATTATTAGTCCCCCAAAACTAACCTAATTGCTGTCTTATCCTGTTTTTTCTTAAAGCTTCCCTAAGTCATTTACTCTCTATTAAAAACTGACATACTAATCACTGACCAAACAAAGCACAGCCTGTGTACTGTTATATAGATTAGAGTTGTAGCCTGCTACGCACTTACTTGTCCTCCCAGGGACGCATCAGGATCAAGGCTCCAGGGCGCCATCTGGTGGATTAATGGCATTATATATTGGATTTCAGGTTTTATATATCTTTATACATATATTTTTTTCAATAAACAGAACTAGTGATACAGGGACATCTGATTTACTGAAAGGAATACCTCTGTTTTTAGTCAATGTCTTCATGTAGTATTTTTCAGTTTAGCATCCCATATCTGTTCAAGTTGAGATTATAAATTTAATTCCTCTCACATTTCCAATCAAATGAGTTTTTACTGCTGTTAATAATATATCTTCACCTAATCCTTTAAACTGATGGATTTCACATATAACTGAATTGTGTTGGTCTCAATCTTTCTCTCTCTCAAAAAAAAAAAAAAGAAGAAAAAAGATTCCATCAATTCCAATTCCATCAAAGTAGCCTAAGAGAATTCCATACTTATGTCCATGTGGTCATTTAGATGCATAATTCTCACTGATTAAAAATGCTAGGCTTAGTTTATTTCTATTTGGGATGAGGGCCAATGATGTTGAAACAAGTCCATCATTAAATAATTTTAAATAAACTTCAGAGCTTGAATACAGCTCCTTCAGTCTGCCAAATACTACAGCAACAACTGTCATTAAAAATAGCGTCACTCTGAAAAATGCAGAAACAGATAAAATACTTGAAAAATAAAACTCTGAGCCTGACTTTAACTTTTTAACCGGGACTTTTGCACAAGAGTTTCTAATCTAGACAGCACTGATACACCTCTTCATTTCCTCTTTTAATATATTGTTCAATTTGTGTGATGAGAAGCCTGGGATGGATGCTGCTCTGAAGTGCAGAGTCCTTTGATGGCACGGCCCTGTTGGAGAGCATGTCTCCTGCTCCAGCGTAGCGCGGCAGCCATGCTTCCACCCTGCAGCAATGCAGGGAACTCAATCACAGTTAAGACTTCCAGGATTTTAATGCTAGATGGAGGCTGCCCTCTGAGTGAATGAGCTGCGGCCACCAAAGTGCAAATGGGCAGTTGTATGAGGGTCCTACCCAACATATGACAAAAATTCCCAGGTCTGGAGTGAGGATGGCAATGACTGCGCTTAGGAATACAAGAAAAGACCAGCTAAGAGGTGCTAGACGTGGTTGTTGATGAATCTCCTCAGTGGAGTCTGGCCTTGTTTCCTTTGTTGAAAAGACAACAAACACAGAAATAAAATAGAAAGCAAGAGATTCTTTCTATTCAAAAGCATCATCACAAAAGCAGTGGTTGAAAATGCAGCTTTTGTTTCTGGTCCTGACTGCTACTGCCAACCTGACTGCTAAGAGGAAAACAGGCTCAGCACAGTTTTAGCAGCCACTGTGTGAGCTGGCAAACGTATCAACACTGAGCTGTTGAAGACATTTTTAACTGCCTTTTTGGACATAGTCTCATTGCAGTACTGCAAAAAGGTCAGCTAAGGCAGATTGATTTTAAAGTGTAAGCTAACAGCTGAAAGGAAATAGAAGATACATGACTAAGGAGGAAAAGACAAGAGGGGGATGCAGGTATGCTAGGACTTGGATGTTACAGTACAGGCGCTATTCAGAACTGAGCCATAACCGGACAAAGTAACAACAGCATTGAGAGTCCTCTCTTTAGTCTGTATATATCAGGGCCCAAGAGCCCTATGACGAGTGTGAAATCCTTAGGAGACACCAAGTCAGTGCGTCTTTGGTTTGGACAGGCTTTGCTGCCTGAGCAATGTCATCTTCCCTGTCTGTTCAGGCAAAGAAAATCTGTTGGTGATGCAGTATTAGAATAGTTTAGAAGGCTTTTTCATTACTTATCACTTTATAGGGAGTGGAAGGATTTCTGATCTTTGATAAAAGATGCTATTATAGAACAAGAGTATTTCTAAAGCCTCCACAATATAAAGATTTAATACCTTAATTAAAACCAATAAATCAAACATTTAGTTCAGTAACTCCTCATGTGAATTCAATATAATTTTTAAAGTGTACATTGACTAGTACAAGCTAGGCTGACATAAACTCCATTAAAATCAAATTTGATTTAAATCAATGGATTTAAATCAAAGAAAGAATGACTTTTCAGGGGGTTACACCAATATAGTCAAATCCTTATAAGATCAAATCTTAAAACAGAACTGTGCAACTTTGTGCTCTATGAAATCTAGCTGATATTCTCTGGACAAAATTTGTTTTTACTAGCTAGCCATGAAATCCATTAGTTATAAAAGAACATGCTTTTTTTTCCCCTGCTATTACTGCAGCCTGTTTTGTAGGTTATTTTCTGTGTGAAGTGCACCTGCATCTCCTTTTTATGACTTTTATAAGTTTTATCTTTCCTCTTCTTCCACATTTTAATACAAATTTAATAAACTGATAAAAAAAACCCTCATTATCACAAATTAGAGTCAGATCCTAGCAAAACAATTCAATTTTCTTTACATTCCCATATATGTAGAACTTTATATATCTAAATTATTCATATCAATGTATATATATATATAATTAAATTTTGTAGCAAGTCAAACCGTATCCAACCTTTGTAACACATTACTGAATTGTAACAAATTAGTGAGTGTCAAATATATATCACAGGGAATTGTATTTGTAAGAAGGGCCATTACATGCCAAATCATTCATTTTAAAAGATAATTACTTTGACCACTGAGACTAATAAGGAATAAGTGTGGTTACGTGTATACCAAATAAAGGTATAAGCCATAGCTTACCGACATAAACCAGCGCTCCTAGTGGCTTCCATAGATCACATCTGTTGTTTCCTGTTGGAGTGTAGAAACATGGGAAAAAAAGGAGCAACTATCTGTAAGACTTTAGTTGACTATAATACCAAATGGTTCTATATATGCAGGGTACTTTCCTACTGAAATTAACAACTCATGTGTTCTTATCTGCTGGGTGCCTGTTACTTTTACTGGAACCCAAAACCTTGATGTGGGAGCACAGATGATATATATACACACAGACAATTTCTATATTGAAAGTTGTGACGTTTATTATAATTAGATGCCCCTAAGCCTCCTCTTGTCGTGGCTCTTTCTGAACTATCCAGTGAGTAACAAATCAATCAAGGGTTATATACATAAATAAATAAATATATGGGGAGTAATAATCAAAACTAGGATTAACCTTCAAGACCAAAGGTCATCAAAGCTGATCTGGGGACTCGGAAATCGGGACTAGGTCACACTTTCACTGCTTTCCCTTTGGTCCATCACCATCAACAACCGAACCAGAGGGACTTTCCCGGTTCTCCCACTCCCCTTCTTCGAAGCGCCGAGAACTGACCCCGCCCCCCGCCGCCAACGGCCGCCAACGGCCGCGCTCCCGTCGCCTTGGAAACCGAGACACGTGCCCGCGCACGCGCAGCCCGCGCACGCGCAGCCCCGCCCACAGAACCGTGACGTAAGCCGCGTCCCCGCAGGGCCTGGGTGACGCCACTTCCGGCCTGCTGAGCCGCGGTTCGGCTTGGTACGCGCCGGCCGCCGCGCGCCGGCGGGCTGCGTCACTTCCTCTCCGCGCTCGCAAAGGGGCGGGCGCGTGGCGTTGCGTCATCTCGGCGCGACGAGGCGGAGCTGCTGCTGCTGCTGCCGCCGCCGCCGCCGCCGC
>VWPW01003300.1:598433-727429 GCA_013389825.1 Crypturellus undulatus | reverse complement strand
GGCGCGCGGCCTCGTGGAGCGCCGCTACTCGTGCCTCGTGGTGGCGCCGCGCCGCCGGCACGTCGCGCTGCCGCCGCGCTTCCTGGGCCGCAAGCGCAGCGGCATCCGCGCCCAGCTGGACGCCGAGCTGCTGCGCTACTCGGAGAGGTGCGGGCGCGGGCGGGACTCGGCCTGGACCTGTTCCGGGGGTGGGGAGGAGCGGGGGGGACCACGCCGCCGCCTCAGAGCTAACGGCTTCGCACCTGCTTGCAGCCTGCAAGGTGTGCCCGTGGCTTACGACAACATCAAAGTCGTGGGCGAGCTCGGAGACATTTACGATGACCAAGGGTTCATCCACCTCAACATCGAGGCGGACTTCATCATCTTCAGCCCAAAGAAGGGGAAGAAACTGGTGGTACGTAGATAGGCTGCCATCTGGTAGGGTCTTTTTGCCTTAAATAATCAGCACTTATCTTACTGCAGTCATGAGGAGTTTGGGGACTTGGGTACTGTTGTAGCAGGTATTTTCATAGTCAGTAGTACATATCCCTCATCTTATTAAATTATCAGTGTTTCTAAGGCACAGGTAATTCCTAAAGGCTTTGCTTTATTCTCATGTAATAGTGACTGAGGTGTGTCGTGCTTTCAAGCTTCTTCAAGTGCAAAAGCAAGACATTTTAGTAAGCCTGCATTTCAATAAAGCAGTAATGCATGACTCATGAGAGAACTTTAAGCTTGTTAACGTGCTTATGCCAGTACTTAAGGGAATAGTGAACTGGGAGTTAACTTCTGTTGTTGTGCCATATCTCAAAAGTATGACTTGTGCTTCTCTATAAATGTAACTGAGAAGTAAGTGCATTCTCTTCATGAGAAGAAAATGAAAAAAAAACCTTCTCTGTAGTTCATCACTGGGCAGAGTGAAGATGAATAAGGTTAAATGTGCAAATGGCACCATCAGAATAGTGTACTCAAAGACTTTTTCTCATGTTTACTGCAAGCATAATAGTACTCTTTGATGTTTAAATCAGGCTTAAAATGGCCTTAAAACAATGTTGGGCACTGCAATGTGAAGAAAGATTCAACTGCTCTGTGTAGGTATTTACTGTTGCTAAATCTGTGGGGTTTTTGGTTTGCATCGTATTTTGAAAACAGTTTAATCACATTCTGTAGACAGTTTCAGTCTTTTTAATTTGAGTAAAACTGCGTGGAAATAACTTTGGAGTAACTTTAGGAATAACTTTGATTTTAGTGTAGAAAAGTTAATGTGTGAAGTAAGTTTATTTAGCAAATGATCTGTGTGAAAAGTGTTGATTCAAAAGTGCCTATATGTAGTAATAGTTGTGCATTGTGTATCTCTTTTTAAAAGAGGTGATCACTAATGTATTTTCATATAATGCTTTTTTCTTTTCTTTTTAAGGGTGTAATTAATAAAGTAGCTCCTAGTCATATTGGCTGTCTGATACATGGATGCTTCAATGCTTCTATCCCTAAACCTGAGCAAATGTCAGTTGTACAATGGCAAGAGTTGGGGTTAAAAATAGGAGATGAATTGAAGTTTCAAGTATTGCATTTAGATTCTGATGCAGCTGGAGTGTTCTTCATTCGTGGAGGACTGACTAAAAACAGGTATTGTGCTATTCTGGGGCATTTTTCTTAACTGTTTGATTTGATTTGTTACAAACTAAATGCTTTGAATTCTTCAGTCTTCAAACTTCGTTTTTTTTCACACAACACAGGCTATTTATATGGGTTTATCGTAAAGTAAACATCTTGTGTTGAGGACTTGCATAGAAATTTTCTCTTAAAAATAGTTTTTTTAATGATCACATCATAAGTGTGCCAAACTGTGGGTTATTGATCGTATAATTGGTATGTGTTCGAACATGTCTTTACTGTCCAGCATAGCTTTGATTTTGAATATGCCTAAGCTTTTCAAGTAAAAATGTTCTGTTTTCTGAATATGAGTTTGTGGCAATACTAGAAAAAAACATATAAATAAATGCTTTCAATGCTTCTGGAAAAAGTAGACTAGTGAAAAAAACACATCACTTTTGTAATTTGTGGTTGTAGAGAGAGTCTAGCAATTCAAAGCAGCTTGATAAAGAGATGTCGCTTCTAAGATTTTTTTCTGAGAGCAACATTTTTTTTAAGGGTCATTTGGTGAGTAGCTGTTTCTACCAACATGGTTATATTGGTATCTGAAGTGCAATATAAAGATTGCTAAGGCAATAATAATGCTTTTGGAGATCAGAGAGCTTTTTTCCTTCCTCTTTTTTTTATCTATCTGTATCTATTCTGTACAATTCTAACTTAATTCTTTCCTCTCTTGTCTTCCTAGATACCTCTTTCCTCCATTTCACTATGCTGGCATAGTCTTTTTTTTTTTTCCAACAGTGTAGACTTAACCAAGGCAATTGCCTTAATAAAACTATCAGTCTCTACCATGTTTGATTTCAGGAGTCACTCTCTGCAAATTTGTGAAAAGCTTTAAAAGTAAAAACTCTACTGTACAATGTGGAAGTATGCAGAATTGTATAATCTGAGGTACTAGTAGTAGAAAAAAGTATCAAAATTGAGTAAGAAGGAGGTAATGTAAATTAGTCTGGCTTTAAGTTTGATGACTAGAATATTATATTCTCCACTCATTGTAGCAAATCTCTTATGTGTCTAATGAAAATACTGTGTGTCATGAAAACATAGCTTGACATTTCACTGTGCAAGGTGTCCTTAGATTTTGGCTTATTTTCTATTTTTCTGTACAGTTTGAAGCCCAAAAGATCTGAGATGGTCACTACTGGTGCAAATGGAGGTGAAATCCAAAAGCCTGAGTATGAGGAAAATGGTTTGATTAACCCTGAGGGAGAACTTGTTTCAGAGGAACCTCTAGGTGATACAAATAATACTGGGAGGGAAAATGCACAAGAGGAAACAGTTGATGCTGTGAATGGAGTATGTGATGATAAAAGGAAGAAGAAGAAAAAGAAAAAGCATAAGCAAGAAGAACAGGAACATGTATTGCCTACCAGTGACTCTAGTGGTTACCAAAGTGACCATAAAAAGTCCAAAAAAAAGAAAAGGAAGCATTGTGATGAAGCTGAAGAAACAGAATTATCCCAACTGTCACAAGAACCCAAAGCTAAGAAGAAAAAGGACTAAAGTCTGAAGTGCCTTTCTTGAATAAGTTTCCAGACATTTTTGGTAAACTTCAAATAAAACCATATTTTCAAAATGTGTGTGTAGATTTCCTTACCAAACAACCTGTTGTGCTGGATGAGCTTAAATTTGCATGTATATGTGTACGAAGAAATTTGAGGACAGAAGGTTTTAAAGTTGTGACAGAAATCTCTGCTACTCTAATCCCATGTTTGCTGTTTAGTAGCTTTATAAGATGGGTAAACTAGTCTCTCTGTTAGAGATCTGGGAAACATCACAATTCCCAATTGCCTTGGTCCTGCTTTTTGGTGTTTCTGCCCCTTAAAACTGTGTCCTGTGGAAAGCTGTGTTCTTGCCTGTGACTGAGGATATCTACTCTGCAGAATACTACTGACAGTGGGTCAAGGACATGTAGTTATCTCAGTGGTGTTCACACTCTTTTTCTTAGGCTGAGAATGTTTTGTGTGTGGGAACAAAAGCAAAAACTGAAGTGTCAATGCTGTGAAGCTGCAGTTTACTGTTTAATTAGGCCCTTCTGTATTAAATCTTCCTTTATTGCATTTATTTTTAAGTTCCTTCTTATAAGAAGGAAGAAGAAAAAGATGAGTATAGGAGATATAACTTGGAGAAGGATGGTAAGTAAGGGATTTTATGTTTGTAGGAAGAGAAGGGTGGGTGGTGACAGTTGCAATTTCCAATTAACTAAGGATAGTGAGAGTGTTTGTAACAATGTAGTTGAAATCAGACCATTACTGCTTTCAGAGAAGGGAAACCAACCTCCAGTAGAACTGTTGCTGATGATTGCAACATGATTCATGCCAGGCAGCTTATGGAGCAATTCTATACCACCAACTATTGGTCTTGCTGTATTCTACCCTTTCTTCAACTTGGAGAGAAAGATGAGGTTCAGGGAAGAACTGAAGCTGTAGATAAGAGTCAAAGAGAGGTTGTAAAAATGTTTTCTTTGCTCTGAATTCTTTTGTCTGTCTGATTTTGCTGCTTTTACCATTTGGCTTATTGAAAATTGGTTGCTGTAATCTCACATACTGCAGACAGACTTTTTGAGGTATTAAGCAACTTCTTGAAAGTCTTAATAAAATCTGTCTCAGTTCTGAACCTAATATTAGGCCAACATTTTTTGGCACATGACTGTGACTGGCACTTGTTTGTTTGTTTTTCTTTCTTGGCTTACAACAGAAAAAGGCAATTAAAAACAACTTCAGTGAAGAAGCTGACAGTTTATGATTCCTGAACTTGTAATTGCTCCAGTAGCTGATTAGATTCTTGCTAAATTAATGTGAAAATAGCAACTGTGCTACAAAATAAACTTCTGCAATTGTCAGGTGAAGGAATCTGCGTAGTAGTTGACCGTTTTCTCTTTGGAGGAGGAGAAATCAAGAAAAGACTTAGAAAAAAAAATCACAGTGACAGTATTGGCAGCTTTGCAGTTGCACTGCTGATGTTACTGTAGACACTGTTTTGGATTAACTAAATGTGGCAAACACCCATTACTTTCAGAAGTGAATTGTCACTACATTCCTAACTGAATCAGTTCTTTTTTTTTTTTTTCCCCTTTAAAAACATGATTTTTTTTTCAATATTTAAAATTAACAAAAGGAAAAAGAGGTAAATATAAATACTTTTCACTAGAGTGCCCCTTATCAATATAAAAGCTTAGCTTTCTGTGCTCCCCTAGACCACAAGTGAAAAGTTTTATTGAATTTTGAGTTGAGCCAGGATTTCAATATAGAGAAAAAACATTTGTAAAAATGCAGGTGAGGTTATGTGGCATCATATTTGTATAGCCTTTTGTCAGACTGCATCCCTGAACAAGTCAGTTATATGCCTCATTTAGCAAAGAGAGGGCTAGAATATGAAATTTTGTTTTCTACTCTTTCTTAGAGTAGATGATCTAGAGAAAATGTATGCTGTGTTTTCCTATTTAACGTTAATGAAGTCTGCAAGGAAGCCAATATGCAGCCCTCTCTGTGGTTAATAATCTGCAAATCTTTTGTCTACATTTTAAAAAATGCAGTTACAACTTACCACATAAAATTGCAGATACTAAAGAAATGACTGCTGCTTCATAATATCTTGGTTGTGCAGACTCAGGTCCTCAAAGTGTTGCATGCCTTTGTGCAGAAGAGCAAGAGCTCGTAGAAGGAAGGATTTTAACTGAATTTAAAACCATTGTGTTATGTGATTGCTGAAGCTTGCAATGAAATGCAGTATTAACTTTTGCTCTTCACCTTTGCTTTGCATTCTCATAGAAACAAATTCCATGTTTTTTTTTTCAGCTTGGCATTTTTCCGCTTTTTAAATACACAGCCTGAACAGCCAAATGAGTGACCTCAAAAAGACCTAAGTAAGCTAGATGCCTTTGGAAAACATGAACATTGACCAGATCTGCTTTTGAGGAAAGAATTTGCCTTTGGAAGGATCTCATCCTTTGTTAGGTCTCAGACAGTGTAGACCTCTACTGCAGAAAGCAGTGTGGCAGCTCCACATGCAAAATGTTGGATTTTTCTTTCCTGTATATCTATGGAGGGATTACATGATCTGATGCTCTCGTGATGTTGAGTATGAAAAAAAGCAAAATAGTTTCATGCAAATGACTATAATAACTATTGAAGACATAGGTATTCTGTCATAGTATTGCATGCATTCTGTTATTCAGCTTTGAGAAATTCCATAATTTCAAGAACACTTGAACGATTTGTGTATGCTATAGACTTAACCCTTTTATAGAGAAGAAGATAACAAGTATCTTCTGGGGGGATATGAATCGGATAACCTCTGAAAATCAAGCTTCATACTTCTCTAGCATCATCTTTAAACTTTTTACAGACACAAATCTTGATTTTTGTGATCTTTTTATGTGTGTGTGTGTGTGTGTATTTATAGCAGGGTTAAACTGATCCTCCATCTTCATAGCAAGCTACTCAATTGGCCTGATGTTAAGCAATTGGGAGTATTGCAGTTCTGTTAGTGGCTTCAAGCTCCACTGAAGCTAACTCTCCCAGGTGAAGAGGAGAGATGCACAATAAGGATTGAACTTGAGTTTTCCCCCTTTGCCCATGCTCAGGAAACCCTCCAAGACTCTCTCCTCGCACCCCCTGAACTTGTAAGAGTATTACTGCTGCTTGAGAAATACTGTTTGGGTCAAAGACAGACTTTGTGGTGTGATAATTCTTAGTACATAGCAAGCAAAGCTTGTGAATAGCAATACAAATACTGGTATACAAGTTTTGTTATCATTACCTACCTGATTCTTATCTCAGGCTCGCCTTATGACTTCAGGCTTTCATATTCTGGTGCTGTCTGTGGCTGGTGGAAAATCTTTCTTCTCTAAGACTTCAAGAAATATTTTTATTGCAAATGAAACATAAGGTCTCATTCAAGACTAGGATTCCATTGTATTGCACAAATCAATTGAAGAGTTGTATGTTTAAGTGGCTCTGAAAAGAGCCAATCTGTAGGTCATTTTGTTATTTAGAAGGTCATATTATGCAGTGTTATCCACTGGAGTTTTGCATGTCAAAAGAGGCAGATCTCTGTCAAATACTTTGGTTTGCAAATAAGATGCATTTAGAAATAATACTGCAGTTTTGTCTACAAAGCCATGATAATAAAGCTCAAACTCACTGTGTGATAGGCATTTATACAGTACACAATTTCAGTTATATAATTAACAACAGTTAGTGGAATGTAAGCTGTGAAAGTATGGTCCCAGATTTCACTGAAATTGGGGGGTGTGTGCTTTATTTTTTTATTAATACGAAGCAACTTCTGTTCATAGAACTGACTTAAGCCAGAGTCTCATTGCTTCAGAGTGGACTGGACGATAATTGGCATTGACAAAGCCAATTGTTTTAGACTCTTGCTTATTAATACACATGAAAGCAAGATCCGTGCTTTTGTTTTACTTTCTCTTAAAATACTAATGCATGGATAATTAAAATTCCTATGTAGACCAATCAAAGCAACCTGAAAAAAGCTAGAGTAAAAAGAAAGGCAAAATCTAAATTTATGCTGCATCAGTAATTTTTAATATCATCATTGGGAGAAATCAGGGTACTTTTTGAGAATTAAAAAACTATTCTATATTTTTGCCTCAGCTCCCTTTTTGCTGCAGATTAAAAAATCACTAACTTCTGACCGTATTTCAGAATAATATCAGTTTATTACATTAGTGCTTGAAGGCTCAGTTTTCCTCCAGAGACTTTTGTTAATTTTCCATGGACTCAGAGATGACCATTTAAAAAAATCCTTCCCTACAAGGATTCCCATTTGTCCCCTTGCTGCAAAACAACAAAAGAAACTTCAGGGATAGTGTCAGCACTTAATTTCTTGATGGAGCTTATAGGCAATAGATGGTGCCTTTCTGAAGAGGGGCATGCCTTCACTTTTGGCGTATCTTTACGTCCTACACAGTGAAGCAGTTAATTCTTTGAAAGGCAAAGGCATTTTCTGTGTATTATGGCTAAAAAGTGCATGGAGCAGTCTGTACTGATGATAAATAGCATGTGCTGACAGTTTGTGTGATATGAATTCATATGTTAAGTTGAATTTAGGATAGGTAACCTACTTCTATGTGTTGCTACTTAATCCAATGTTTCCAATAATTGTCTCGGAGAAAGAAAAGCTCCCGTTTCATGTATGTACATTCACAATTCATCTTTTCACTTAGGAAAGACATTCTTGAAATTTGAACTCTTCTTCCCTAGCCAAATTAATAATGTTAAGGGACAGTTATAAAGCTTTTGGAGCATTGGAAATGTGCATGTGCTATAGATTCAGGAGTATTTGTGAATTTTTATCTGTATACAGATAGTTAGGACTTTACCAAGCACTCATTAAAATATTCATGTGCTTGTAGGCTGAATTCTGCAGTCATTTATGCGCTGGTGATTTCTGCCTCACTGCAGCGCCGAGAGTAAGTTTGCAAAAGCTTCTTCAAAAATGATCCTGAAAAGCCATTATCATACTCATGCTTGATTTGGTTTTCCATTTTCCTTCCATTTTCCATTCCTCTTTTTTTTTTTTTTTCCTTGAAACAGTCTTAGAAATAGCGGAGTTTGTGTGTGAATAATAGAACTCCATTTGTGAGGGCAAGTCATGCAAATCTCAATTACACTTCAAAGAAAAGATGATAGAAAAACGTTGACAAATTGGTTTGAATTCAAAGGCAGTGAAAAATAGCCTGTTTCCTGAAGAAAGAGTGGTTTATTTCCCCCTTTTGATCCAAACAGTAACTGTGGATGTAGAGTGGAGGAAGTAGGCTAAATATCTTTGCAATGCAATGGTTGTGGTGGTTTTCAGCNCTTGAAACAGTCTTAGAAATAGCGGAGTTTGTGTGTGAATAATAGAACTCCATTTGTGAGGGCAAGTCATGCAAATCTCAATTACACTTCAAAGAAAAGATGATAGAAAAACGTTGACAAATTGGTTTGAATTCAAAGGCAGTGAAAAATAGCCTGTTTCCTGAAGAAAGAGTGGTTTATTTCCCCCTTTTGATCCAAACAGTAACTGTGGATACAGTAACTGTAGAGTGGAGGAAGTAGACTGAATATCTTTGCAATGCAATGGCTGTGGTGGTTTTCAGCAGATTTGACATAGGTTGCAGTGCTTAAACATCAGCAATGAGAGATAGTAGATACAGGCAATAGTTATGTCTGTGAACAAGGTTATGTTAAAATTTACTGATGGGGTCTTGTAGGCTAAATTCTACAGTCAGAAAGAGAAAAAAAAAAAAAATTCTCTATACCTCTCCTAGTACAGACAATTTTTGAAACTTAAGCAACTTAAGAAACTGTTTTTTTTTCCCTGGGTGTCGCTTTGAAAAATGGTCTAAGAAAATTCAATGCTTCTTATGGAAAAGTGAGTGTGGAGAAAAAAATTCAAAAACTTGGAGATCTTCATAAACGCAAATAAAAATATTGTAATTTTTTAATCTTAAAAGTTACAGGTGACAGTTTGGAATTTCGGCAGTTCTCTTAAGAATGAAAGTAAATTTGAAGACTTCTAAGAACGTTTTTCACTTCTCTCCATTAAATATTTTGTTTGACTCAGAATACCTCCTTATTTCTCAAATGTGTCATATGACATATTTAAAATTAGCAAAAAATCATTGCAAGCAGAAAAATATTACACTCTAAGCACGTGAATTACACTGTTAAATTGGGAATCAAGAGAGGTTTTCTATTCTCTTATTTTTTCCTCCCAAATTCACTTTTGATGCAATCAGCTAAAGTTCATACAAAAAAAGCTGTCAGAAGAGGAGTTCCATTGAAAACTACTGTTCTATTTAGAACAGTAGTTTTACTGTTCTACAAATTTAGAATTTACATGTAAAATCAATGTAGGTCTTGAAAAATCTAGCTTGCTGAAGAGGGCTGCTTATTTTCCTGCAATACCACATGGTGGAGTATTGCTTTTTCTGTAGGACATTTTTAACCATATTTTTCACTAAAGAACTCAACATCTGCGACCTGGTACTCGATTAGGGGGAGTTTTGTGCTCTCGCTCATTTTAACAGGGTGACGTTTAATAAAGCCACAATGGAAAAGGGTGGTGAGCTAACTGAAACAAGACTATGGAAAAGACAAATAGAGTTTGTGCATAGACAGTATGTCAGCATCAGAATCTTTGTGTCAACCATAGCTCTGTAACCATGTTAGTTTATTTTCAATTTTATTTAACTCAGGAAAACACAACTTAGGTATTTTTTCCTGTTCCCTTTGAATTCCTTCCTTATTTTGTCATCATAAGGAAAGAGGCTTATGTAATCATTTTGTGCATATGGGTTTGTGCAAATGCAGTGATCTGTGGGTGTGTTTGCATCCTTTCTTAATAAATTTTTAGGTATAGGGTAGCTGACAGACCTGTGTCTAATTACCTGAAATACTGGATTCTTGTAAGCTTCATGGAAATAAGGTCATTGGATAGTGGAGGAAAACTATAGTACTTCCCCTATTTGAAGAAAAAGCAACAAAAATTTTTGGTCGATTTGCGATTTTCTTTTTTGGCGATTTTCTTTTTCCAATTTTTTGGTGAATTTTTTATTGTGAATTTTTATTGTGTTTTTTTTTAATTTATTTTTGCGATTTTTTTGTGATTTTTTTTTGCTTTTTTTTTTTTCAATTTTTTCCTACGGAATTTTTTTTGTGATTTCCTTTGACGATTTTTTTTGTATTTTCTGGTGAATTTGTTTTTGAGAAATTTTATTTGCAAATTTTCTTTTGTGATTTTTTTTGCGATTTTTTGCGATTTTTTTTATTTTTTTGCTAATTATTTTGTGAATTTTTGATTTTTTTTATTTTTTTTGATTTTTGCGATCTTTGCTTTTTTTGACTTCGATTTTTTGCTTTTTTTTGTTTTTTTACAATGTTTTCATTTTTTGCCTTTTGATTTTTTTCATTTTTCTTGCGATATTTGCAAAT
The DNA here is from genome assembly GCA_013389825.1 of Crypturellus undulatus. Taxonomy (NCBI): domain Eukaryota; kingdom Metazoa; phylum Chordata; class Aves; order Tinamiformes; family Tinamidae; genus Crypturellus; species Crypturellus undulatus. Next base: position 716,855 of record VWPW01003300.1, on the reverse strand, counting down.
TTTTGCGATTTTTTGGCATTTTTGGTCGTTTTTTTGCATTTTTTTTGCATTTTTTTGCAATGCTTTTTAACCTTTTCATTTTTTTCTATTTTTTTTGATTTCTTGCGATTTTTTTGTNTTTTTGCAATTTTTTTTTGCAATTTTTTGCAATGCTTTTTAACTTTTTCATTTTTTTCTATTTTTTTGATTTCTTGCAATTTTTTGCGATTTTTTTCTTTTTTTCGATTTTTTGGATTTTTTTTGTGATTTTTTAATTTTTTTTGCTATTTTATGCATTTTTGCGATTTTTTGCAATTTTTGTGATTTTTTTCAGCGATTTTTTTCGATTCTTTTGCTTTTTTGCCTTTTCTTTTTTGCCTTTTTTAGATTTTTTCTTTTTTGATTTTTTTGCGATATTTTTTGATTTTTTTCATTATTTTTTCCGATTTTTTGCGATCTTTTTGCATTTTTTTTCCATTTTTTCGATTTTTTCATTTTTTTCCTTTTTTCGATTTTTTTGATTTTTTCGATTTTTTGGCAATTTTTTTGTGAAAATTTTTTTGCAAAATTTTTCTTGCAAATTTTTTTTGCGAATTATTTTTTCTTTTTTTTGCGAAATTTATATTTTCAATTTTTTTCGATTTTTGTTTGCCTTTTTTGCGTTTTTTTGCAAATTTTTTTGGCAATATTTTTACAATTTTTTTTGCACATTTTTTGCGATTTTTTTTCTTTTTTTAATTTATTTTTGCAATTTTTTTTGCAAAATTTCTTTGCGATTTTTTTTTTTTTTGCAATTTNTTTTTCTTTTTTTAATTTATTTTTGCAAATTTTTTTGCAAAATTTCTTTGCGTTTTTTTTTTTTGCATTTTTTTTCGTAATTTTTTTTTTTTTTTTTTTCCTGGAGCCAGGTGTGAATTTTTTGCCAGGTGTGAATTCTGCCAAAGTTTCAGGCAGAATTCACACCTTATTGGGCACCGGTGAATCCATTATTAGGTAGAAAGAAAGCAGAAGGCAGGCATCATTAGTGCTGATGCTAATCAAAGAATTTGGTTTTGTCTTTGGTGCACTTGGGTTCTCTTATGCCATGTAAATATTTTGCATTTATTCACAATTCTAATTTTCCTGAGTTGGATGTAGCACTTTTTGGTACTGATCGGTGCTCCTTTGCTTTCCTCAGATGGTAGGAAATGCCTAAAAAGCCTATGTCAACTTTAGTTCATCGACAGCACGTATAGACAAATTTGAATTATGGTCATAGAGAAACGGTGACATCAGAGCATATGTTTAGCCCTATGCTCTATATACCAATCACAGGATAAAATGCAGAAACTGTTCTGGTTTTAGAGACTGTAAACCAGGGCTCCTACTTGATTGCACTCTACTACAGTAATGTGCTCAGTTATACTTTCCCTTGCTCGGGTGAGGGATTTTTTAAGTGTTTGGCTGTAGCGCTTAGGAAAGTTAAAAGTATCTTAATCCTTGTGAACAAATTAAAACGAGAGAAGCATTCACAGTTGTTTAAAGTTAATAGATCGGTGCTAAAATATTGTTTAAATAACAAAGTAAATTCCTAGTTTTGTGTCTGTGATTTATATAGTATGATTCATGGCATTATGCAAGAATCCCAAGATGGGGAATAGCAGAACTTCAGCATAAGGTCTAAAGGTAAAATAAGAGGTTATGATTAGAAAGTTTGACTAGGAGAGTAAAAATTTGATTTCAGTCTCCTCTTCATAACATAGCATCTAAATCTTCTCAGTATTAAAATAAAAAGAAATTGCATTAGCTTAGTATTTCTTGCTAATTGAGACAACATCTTCCAGTTTTGCTTTGGCACTGGAATTGTGGTGTCTGCTCTCTCTAGGGGCCCTAGTCAAAAGAAGAGGAAAGTCTCCTGCTGTGCCAAAATTATAAAATAAATAACATTCTCAAAGTATTAATACAGAGCTGGACCATAGAGTGTTGCTAGCTGTCATAAAACAGACACAAAAAGGATTGGAAATCTTCCCTTCTAAAAGGGAAGATTTAGGAAATGACTGATCCTGGGGAAGAGTAAGTTTGTTGATCTGGAAACATCATTTTCAGAAAGAAATGATGAGTAAATGTCCAATCATTTGAAATTTATGAATAGTCAAGCACCCAGAATGTAGATCTACAGCTGAACTTCTTCCAAACATGTTTAACCTTGCTTGGTCTGGAAATCTCATGAATCTGAGTTGTTTTGTGCTTATATTTACCAGTATTGGTTTTGCTTACCTTGAATAGTATTTAAAGAAAAAAAGAAAAAAAAATGCTATCTGGAAAGCTTTTCCTCATATTGAGAGAGAAATAATGTAGTAATAATTAAAGAAAAAAAGACGGTCGGTTCTGCTGCAGCTCCCTTCCAGCCTGTGCGTCAACTTTACATGTGGACTTGTGATACTGCTCATAGTGTCTTCAGGTCAGTATGAAGAATGGCCATAGTTGGAGGACTGCACCTTAACTGAGAGTTGGTTATAATCCAGAATAATTAACACAATTTAGGACTGCCATGGATTTGGGGGGAGGAACCCCTTGATGTCTTTGCGCTATTCTAAATAGATGTCCTAATCGCTAGTAGCTACTGCAGGGGCAGTAGTATGCAATCAGATGACGCAAAACTACTTTTTCTATGATGAGTAAGGAAGACACTTAGCTGGTGTGGCCAAGGGCAATGTCCTTTCACAAAAGACTGATTTAACCCTGAAATAGCTTGGACCCTGCCCTGATTTTTGTGAGTCTCATGTAGGTTTTGGACAGTGAGAGATTTTAGGAGGATTTGGAGGCAAGGCATATTAGAATGCTTTGAAGTCATGAAAGGTTTTGGTAAATCAGAGTATTTTAACAGTGCTTAAAATGATAAATGTTGATAAAGGGAACTTTATTTTCATGAAATTATGTAAATTTGTTTAAAATTATTGCAAGCTTACATCAGAAAAAAAATGTGTATTTCTGCCACCCATGTTGCAAATTGTGCCCAGCTTTCTCAGAATAAGTTTCTGATTATTTCCATGTCCCCAGTGCAACAAAAGCTACGGTTTAATTTCCAGCTGACTTCTCAACATCATGACTTGTACAACTTTCTCATCTTGAGGAATTTTCCTAAGAAACAGCATCATAACTAATTAAAACAGCTTCCCTGCTCTCTTTTATTTTGGTCTTTTTTTATTCATATTTAATTGGATACTATTTTACATATTTAAGGCCAATTTATTAGTGCATCATATAGTAAAACCCTTTCAGCCTTGCCTCAGTCTGTAATGCTGAATACTGCAAAAAAACAACAGAAGGACCAAGCATCTGACATAAGCCGGTCCCGTGTTGTCACTGCTCTGATAGATCCAGTGCAAAGGCCCCAGTGGTGTGGAGGGCTCCATACCAGGCTCCTGCCTGGCTAGTGCCTTGTCTTTAGTGCACTTTGAACATCTCGGCTTGCTGAGAAACCTCTCAGGCCTTCTGTGAGGTTACCCAGTACATCAACGTGGAGATACCAGCTATTTCTTCTTTCTTTCTTTCTTTCCTTCTTTATTAATAATAATAAAAAAAAGGTGGGTGGGAGGTGGCAAATGCTCAAGAGCTCAGTTGCAGGAATGCAGGAATGTGGGTAAGAAAAATAAAACAGATGAATACAAAGAACTCTAGGAACCTCTAAGAAAAACTGATACTAAACTCTCTCCTTGATCTTTTTTTCTTTGTTAAAGCTTTCTTGTATTACCAGCTTTTTTAGTTATGTTTTTCTTTTGATCCCAGTTCCCCCAACATATTATGATATTCATTCCTCATCATTTATTTATTTATTATTTCTTTAGATGGAACTTTCCTTAGTGTTCTCATTCTTACTGTCCCTATTTCTTGAGTTCTGGAGAAAGAAAATAAAAAAACCTAAGGAGCTCTTACATACAGCAGGGATTTATATTAGTGGTGTTTTAAATTCAGGAAGAAACTTACATATGGGATGCCAGCTCCTATAACAGAGAGGAGCCACTACTTCATATGCCCCTCTGTCTTTGCTCATATTTATCTTTTAGGAGCCACTGCAATCTAAAAGATTCTTTTTCTGTGTGACATTGCTATTAATTTAAGTCTCTGTTTTAGGCTTCTGGGAAGAAAATATAGTGGAAGTGGAAGAAGTAGTGAGAGAGAGCAAATAAAAAGGCATTTCTTTGCAGAACTCCTCACCCCTAACGTTTCCATTTAATGTTGCTGAAGAACATGTAATAATGATACCTACAACTTTATGTGAAAAATAATTGTATGTTTAATACGTACGCTATGAATATAAATCTGCTCGGTAACAGGTATTTTGTACCCATACATTAATAAAATGCTAGTGTTCTTTGACCATCTTCCAGCCAGCCTCTTGCGGCTCCACAGATTTCGTAATCCGATTTGACCTAGAGAGCTAGCATCTGCTTGTCAGTGACTTGCCCTAAAATCTAAAGCAAGGCCTCCAACAGAGAAATTCCCAAACGATTACAAATCCTTATTTTTTACTAAATGTCAGCATGGTCTCCCATAAAACCAACAATCTGATGTGTTTTTCCATGCTTGTAGGACATTAGCCATTTGGTGTGGTAATAAACATCCCCAAATCTTATGTCATTGATTGTTTGGCTTCAGTGATGATGAAATATGGAAAACAAAATGAAAGAACATAAACCTTGTGTGAGATTTATTCGGAGACCTTCTGGGAAGCATACCTGGCTTTTCATACTTATCATAGCACCTGACAGAAGTGACACATTCAACCTTAGCCAAGTCTAGTTTATCTTGTCAGTGGCTGAAAAAGACAGGGGAAACCTTTCAACATTGTACTTCATAAAATTGTAACCAGACTGATAAATCTGTTTATTTTTCCTTTCAATGTGCCCTGATTTCCATAACAGGGGCAGCCTGCATGTATGCTGATGAATGGTTACTCTCCCATCACAGACCTTTATGGACACGTTGCCAAGAACTTGTTTTGTGAATTCCTCAGCTTCTTTTTTTATTATTTATTTTTTTATTATTATTTTTTCTTTTCCAGCACCTGAAAACTTGCAACTGGCCTGGCTTGAAAGCTTGAAAGCTGCCTTGGCAATTTTACTAAGGCACTTACTTTGATAGCTAAAAATGACCTTGAAGAATGATTAATACTGTGTGGGGGCTGATGACATAAATCTGTTAAAGTGTTCCTGATGTACAGCTTCACATGTAGGAATGTTATAGCTATATTCCTATACTAACACAGTGACATTGAACAGACTGTAGCAGATATAAAATCCACAAAAAGGAACCCCTGCCCAAAAAGAGTTTGAATTATTTTTACGAACGTTACCAACAAAATGCTTCTGGTAAGAAAATATAAACTTAATGAAAAAATAATAAACAATAGTCTTAAGGTACATTGAGATGTATTCTCCAACTCACCATAATTCTAGTGGTTAAGTGGTTGCCTCAAGAATGAAACAATTCATTGCAGTTAGAAGTTGTCAAGTAAATGTGGATGCACTGGTTTTAATGCAGAATAATAACAAGATATGATGAAAAGAGAATAGATAAAAGCCTTATTAAACAACACCAAGAAATATCTGCATCCTTTGCAAAAAATGTATCTGTGAAAAACAGTAATTTAATAATAATTTTGGATGTACATAATTGGAATTTATGGGTTATTTCCTTCCTAACCTAAGAAGAAAAAATAAAATTGTAAGCAGATAGAATAAGGTAAGATGTACTTTATACTGGACCAGAAAGAAATGCTATAACATTGTTATCCCTATCCAAAGAACATCCATGTCTCATTATTTTGCCTTTGCAACTATGGGGAATTAGCTGAACAATTAGCTTTCCAGAGGAACTGCTGGGGACAGTTTCTAGTAAGGCGATCTCATACGTAGCTCTTACAGTGCTTAATCATAGAAAATTACAATCGTGATCATTTTGCTGTATATTGGCAATGAGTCTCTATGAAACATTGCCTTATCCCAGTATGTTTGTTTGTTTGTTTTTGCCTTCAGAAAAAAACTTTGGGTAGGCGCTGATAAGGGAGTGATGAGTATCCTAGAAATACTTAAAATTAAATGCACTTCCAGCCAGATTCATCGGTGTCGCCAGTTCCTGTGTCTGCCAACATTCTCCCAGCTGCGCAGAGAATCTGAGCTGGAGGAGCCTCCACTTGCAATTTTAACAATAGAATAAAATAAACATTCTCAGTGCAAATAGACTATTTTATTTTGCATGTCTGACAGTTTGGCACCTTTCAGAGAACTAAATTAACTTAAAACATTAATCACTGTACATGCTGTGCAAGAAACAAAACAAGTACTAAATAGGATTTGAGACTTGGTAAACTTTTTATATAAGATGAAACTGTCATTTTAACTGACAAGAAAGAGCTGTGAAAACCACTCAGAAAAATGACTTATTTCTATTTAAGACTCATCAAATATTAATAGAACAAACATGGCACTAAAACTAGTGTGATCTTCTGTAAAAATTAAAAAAAAAAAGAAAAATTAAGTGAAGTATTGTAAAACTATTCTATATCTCAGTCTTTCCTAAACTACAACTATGTAAGCCAAGTTTCAGCTTAAACCTTTCCTTTAAAGGAAAACATACCTTAAAATATGAGAATTATATACTAAAGTAGGCGTATGTTAATTCTAAATACAGTGAAATATGTACACTGACATATGTACGGTGACAAACAGAGCAAAGAACAATGTATAATGTAAAAAACATTTGCGTTCAGAAAGAAGATACGCATTTCTTTAAAACTGCAGTGTTTGCAGAAAGTTTAAGATCCTTAATATGGTAAAACTTTAAATCATGCTACTGTGCTTATATCCCAGAAAGAAGATTCCTACAATACAAAACTAATATTAAACATTTTTGCTAATGCTTACTAGCCTGGCAAAAACTTCGTATGGCTTTCTGGGAGGTAAAAACCCAGTTGCCATGCGTTTGTGAGATATAATAATGCATGAATTAAAAGTAAGCTTAGTGATTCCTTTTAAAAAGATCAATATGTGTGGCTCATGACAGTCTGCACACATATTGGCCCTATTTAACATTTTTGCAAGTGACTCAGGAGGAGATCTCCAGTAAGTTTGTTTTTAATTAAATTAATTTGTTTTTAATTAATTAATCTTTAGAGACCTTGCTGGGCTTTCTCAGACCTCAGACTCTCATTTGAGGCAAATCTTGTTGCCAGTGCATAGGGTAGACAAGTAGTAGGAATTTTTCTGGTTATAACGAAAGAAAGAAAAGAATTTACTTGTATTCTAACAAGTTCCAAAGTGGAAAATATTAAAAAACCTACTTATTTATCCTAGAAGTTAATTTTACTGAAGTTTGAAAATAACTTATCGTATTTGTATTCATGAAAGCAGAGAAGTTTATTGCTAGGATTTTTGCCTTGATATCACTTACTATCCCTTGATCTCTATGCTTATATTAGAAAATAAAATGAAAGCTTACTAGTATTACTTTCTTTCAGCCTAAAATTTTTTAGGCGCACATTAAAAGGAGTAGCAGATTTGGATCTTAAACATGATGAACAGTTTAGACAAACTATCTTTCTTTTTCAAAGTACAAATGTCTTTTAAGTTATCAGTCAGAGCCTTGTTCTTTTGCCATGACCTTTGCTTTTGACATCTCTGGATCTTAACTTGCCTATCCTATATTTCATATTTTTGCCAAAATAAAATGTCCAAAGTACATGGATGAATGAATTTATCTGTGCCATCTCCAATCCATAGACTGTAAAAAAATCAATTCAAGCAGCAGACAGAAAACCACCTCAGAATTTTTTCCAAAGTGTGTCTAAAGATAGTTCACTATTCTAACAGTCTCAGTCATTTAAAGCACCAGATTCACACAGTAGCTTTAATTCCATCTTGGAATAGTTTTGAAGAGAGGAATTTAATTGGGGTTATATTCTGTTTTATCTGATGCTTCTGTCAAACCTTGCTGTAATCCGCTTCTTCCTTAGTCATTGCAAAAAGGGATAATTTATTATAGTCATAGGGAAAAGGAGAGAGAAAAAATAAACAGCAACATCTGTTCCCAAGTTTTCCTTTTCTCTAGACTTCACTATCACTTTTCTCTCCTGTATGTTTCAGCTGAAAAAAGTACAAGACTCTTCTTTTTCTCTTTTAGAATTCTGTAATGAAACAGAAATGAATGTTGGCACTATTTGTCTGAGAAATTCTGTGAAGGTTTCTTCTGCGTGCTGCCATGCAAGATGGACTGGATGACAGTTTCTAAGACTGGGTATTTTTTGAATACATCATTACTACCATTTATAAGCTAATACTGACACTTTTCTAAACCTTAGATAGTATTTACCTAAAATGCTATAAAATCATAATTTTGTATCCTCTCTCTCAATGGCTCAATTCTGTAGCAATTTAGGTTACCTGTGAATTAATTATTCCATTTATATTGCCAAATATGTACAAATTTCAACACCGTCAGGTTTTGCACCCATTGTGAAGTCAAAAAGATAGGTTAAAAACAGATCTATCTTTAAAATTTTTGTTATCTCAAGATAGGATTTTGATTTTGAGCCTATCACGTTAAAGTTTTTAGCCCATGGTGTTATACTCGATGACACCTCCAGAAATTTAAGACCCTCTACCTTTTGGGAGGACTGCTTTTCACATGAAATCTGGACTTTGGAGAAATACTCCATCCTCCCATCTGTACCCATCACACTACTGTGCTGTAGACCATCCTCAACCTAGAGGAAGGATGAGCCTAGACCATGACCTCATCAAAAAGTGCCTTTTGAACACCGTAGATCACTAAAACAACAGGAACGCAAATACAATAGCCTGTAGGAACCAAACAATAACAACAAAAATCCTCTAGTTGGGGCAGACTCTGGTCTACAATATCAATCATATTAGTATAATATCAGTCAGCCGCAAATAGCTACTCCATAGTTTTGCCAAACCAGCCTATCATAAATCAAAAACAGCTAAACAAAATCACCTCCAGAAAGGGACTTTTGAACACACTCCTGCAAGGAATTCTACTGGCTGTTACCACACTTGGAAAATTGAGAGCTTGTGGTCCACCTGAGAGCTATTTTTAGCTTTTTAGGTTTGTAATTACAAATGTCTGTTTTTGTGATCTCCCAGGGACACAGGATTCATAGCATAGATAAGGAAGAAGTTTTTAGCAGCAGAGATTTTTAGATGTTAGTTTCACGAAAGAAAAAATGTCACAAACAAAGTGGCTATAGTGCTGTGAGTCCCTCACACTTTTCAATCAAGGATAATCCTATTATTTCTGTCTTTAATCTCAGGAATCTTGTCAAAGTTTGGTTCACTGCATAGGATCTGTCTTTTTTATAGTGACTAGACTGCATTTTATCCCAGTATATGAGAAATATACTTATCGCCTGCTAGGAAAATAGATGGTTGTGAAGTCAACTACAACTCTTCTGTCAGGCCTTCTTAGGGGCTGATACTACTATTGGTAGCAGAATATGCAGAAGGCACACAAGTAGCACTCAGCAAACCATCACTATTAACTGGCTACAATTATAAAATCTCCTTCCCCTTGAGACTAGCTGTAAAATCAAACTATGACAAAACAGTAGCATTTTGTTTCAAAAGCACACCCACTAAAACCTCAGCCAAAAAGCTCTAAGCTAAGCTAGTTTCACCCTAAGCTAGTTTCCAAATAGGAAAATAAAATCTCTCTGTTCCTCCATTGCCACAGTGCCTCGGTACTGATTAATTTTTGTATTGTGTGTACACTCTGAAAACATAGTTATATCCACATATCCCAATCAGATGACTGTAAATATTCACTCCACAAGCTGTCCCTCTTTGCCTGCTGGTGTTCCTCCATGCCAGGAACTTGTTGGTGTAGTAGACTGAGTTTTCTCTTTGAACTCATTTTTCCATTTTCATTTAGATTTTGGAGCTTGGACCCTCTTCTCTTCTCTTCTCTCTTCTCTCTTCTCTCTTCTCTTCTCTTTTTTCAAGAAAAGCCACTGCTGTAAGTTAGTGAAGTTACAATTATTTTTTCTGGACAATAATATGTTCCTAATTGCTTAAACACATGCAGTCCTGGATGTTTCTGACCAATATAACTGACAAGCAATCTTATGCATATATATAAAACAAACTCACCAGGTTTTAAGCTAAAGTAAAGTGAGAAAAACTAATTGGCTGAAGGGTAAGCATAATAAATTCTGGGCAAAAAGTGTAGCTGATCCCATCATAAAACAACCAGTATGAGAATGTGCTACATAATAAACTAAGTGTTACTGTTTTCTACAATCACTCAAGCCCTGCATTTTGATTAATTGCAGATTCTGAATTACTGAGAAAATGGCAGTTAATTACCCCCAACACCTTTGCAGGAACAGCTTGGAGAGGACTATGAAATTAGCACTCTGAAGTCTGAGTTAAATATATCATTTTAGCTTAATGGAATTTAATAATATTGCAATTCAAATGTATGTTGCACAAAATTAATAGCTTCTAATACTGAAATACCTTTATTTGATCTGTCTCATATTTCTCACACTGACTTTTATTGATTTCTTCTGAAATAACCATTGCTCTAGAAACCAGTGGAGACACTTAGGAGTGTGTACTCCAGGCTTATTCATAAGCCAACAATTATACTACACGTTTGCTTTCTTTATCCTGATATTCTGATTTTTTTTTTGCCCCATCCTTAACTCTTCTATATTGGTTATATCTGGGTCCAAAGGGATAAAACGTGGTTTTAAATCACAGCCTTTGGTAAAGGACACTCCAGAGATGTGTCACCTTAATGGAAATCCCATCCTCTCAGCTTGCAGACTACATACAGATGACTTTTTGGTGCCACGCCAGCTCCCATTAGCTTTTCTGGAAGAGTAGCAAGTGCATTTCTGTAATTTCATTATTCTATGATCCATCTTAGTATCACTTTATAATTTTAAATGGTGATCTGTTTAGGGAGTAGCTAGAAATCCTGGAAAGATTACAAGGTTTTAGTAAATCCCACTCACTCCACAGTTGTATCTGTGATAGTCTCGGAGTTAAGCTAGCCATGGAAAGTTTTATAGAGATTTTTGGAAAAGTGTGATACACTGAAATCATATCTTTTTAACAAAACCCACTGGGTGGCGCTCGGTTTTGTTTATCACAGCTGTAAAATTTGATCTTCAGTTCTCTTCCAGTCCAGTTTAGAACTGCATGTTATTCATTAAATTATAATTTGTTTGGACATAGGGGAATAGAAAAATAATATCTGATGTCTATTTACAGTTTAATAGATTCTCTGAAAACTAGAAATGAATAACGAGGCTAATAAAAAACATTTGCCTAAGCATTATCAGAAATGTCAGTTTAAATAACAAAAAAACCTTAAGGTAGTCAGGTTGTCTGAAAAATATTGAACTAGCTCTTACACTTAGGAAAATACATTTACTTGCTAAGTTAAAAATAGGATGGTGTATTACCGTACATCCACACATCCAGTTCAGGATGTGTGGATGTACACTCTAGTTGATGCTTTACAATTTTGTACGATAACCTGATTCTTGCTTATGTCATTACACCAAAAGCTTTGCAAAGTGATCTAAAAACCCTATCCACATCATTTCTGAATCCTATATTTTCCTTTCAGTTCTCAATTCAAGATAACTTTTTAAGTTCTAAAATAAAATCTCTTCCATTTCTGAAATATCTGAGTGGAGGCATATGAAGCTATATTCTTTCCTGCTGCTTTTCCACTGATGTCTACCAGTTCCAGCCAGTAGCATTTTGAACTACTAATAATCTTTTTTTTTTTTTTAATCTTTTTTCTTTATTTCCCAGACCATTTCCTCAATAGAAACTTACTCTTGAAATTTTCATCCAAGATTTTACTGTCCTCTCACAAAATATATTCATAAAGCATCTTAAAAGAATGAGAACGGTGCCCAGTTGGAATTAGAGCCTTTAAAAACAAAACATCATAAAAATATATGTTCTTCTACCAATAATGCCAAATCTTTCCTCTGTGTTTTGTCCTTGACAAATGCTAACATTTGGGAACTGTTTTTTTGCTTGTTTGTTTGTTTTTAAACCTGTGCATGTTATATTTGGGATGAAGGCCAGTTGTCTTCTCAAGTGAGAATAAGATTAAAATGTTGGACTGAGAAGTAGTATTTCTCAGCAAGCTAAAAAAAAAAAAAAAAAAAAAGGCAAGGAGCAGTTGGTAAAGCAATCAAGGAGTTCCCAAACTCAGGCATTCAGCAAACAAACAGAGAGCTAGAAAGAGAACTTAGCCTTTCTCTTTTGATTTACAGCAGTGTTGGAAAGGAACTTAAATACGTGCCATGGGGCTCCTAGAACAGTTGAGTCAACGCATCATCTAAATTGTAAGGGATGTTAAATTACCTTAGCAATTTATGTTCAGACCTACAGAGAGAAATGGGTTTGCTCTTAGAAACTCGTTCCTCTGGTCTGAAAATTCAGGAAAGAAAAAGTCATATATTTGAGAAATCAGTAAGGTCCTACAGAATCCAGAATCCATATAATAACAGCTATGAAATCACTAAGGAATTATCAGGTCTGATTTTAGAAGAAACACATTTCAAATGCACATTCTTACATTTTTCAATATAGACACAACTGTAGCATGAAATGTCATATACATGTCATGAAATGTCATATCTTCTTTAACGTTTCTGTAATCTTTTATTCCAATATCATATCTTTTATCAGGTGCAAATCATTCCGTTTATTAATGGAGAGCTGTCAAAACAGGAATGTTTATTACAAATATTGAGTTGCTGTTATTCTCTTAGCCAGAACATTTCACCAAAATATCTGAGCATCTTTTAAATAAATCAGGATCATTAGTAAAGATTTCAAGGTGTATCATCTGCCACAAATTAGGATCAGTAAAGATTTCAAGGTGTATCATCTGCCACATTGCCGTAGTCAAAATTTCTGCAAGAGGTTTTCTAAACTTGTGCTGTCTGGAGTTTTTGGAAACTACTAAAACTGATTGCTTTCCTAATATAATAGCAAGGTGTTATACCTTTTCCTCATCATCTAACTTTGACATTTTTTCAAAAACAAAGCAATTATATTCCTTCTAAAATCTTAAGTCACATTATAATCATTGTTGATTTGTATCCACAAGTTGTCCAAGACTGTATCCAAGCATAGAAAAAATACACTATTGAAACTAGTTTATGAAGCGCTTATGAAGCGCGTAATTAAATGCATAATGATGTTGCTGAACTAGAGCTACAGAAAGGAGAGAAAGAGCTGCTAACTTGTAAACTTTTCTTATTACAATATGGTTTCCATGGAGTTCTCACAGACCTGATCATGTTCAATTTCTCAGAGGCCAAAAAATAGGTCTTCTCTATGTCACAAGTGCAGCTACAGCACAGTCAAATGAAACTGAATCTTTAAACCACTCCAGCAAACAGAACCTCAAACTTGCTTGGAAGACAAATTAAAGTTAATTCTAAATTATGGAGGACCTTACTGAAATCATCCAAGTAGTCCTGAATTCTCAACAGATAAAAGCAATGCAAATCCACTGATGTCAGTGCACCAGTTTCCTTTCATTCCAGCCAAGTGTCTGGTAAAAAAATCCCCTAATGTCAAAACACCAACTTTTTGTAGAAATGAACGTGGTATGATACATTCTCCCAGATCTTGGAGGGGAATTCTGCTTTCAGAGATTCAGCTACTGCGAAAGAGCCATATGAATAAACTATGCAGACATTTAACTTTCTTCCAGATCTCCGATGAGTTCGATTAGACTCATTGCTATTTGGTGGAAAGGAGCATTTGAGGGCTTTTTTTTTTTTTATCCCTAAAGAAGAGTGGTGAGGGAGGACATTTAAATGCTTTTTTCTTCAAATAGAATAGGAAATAACAAATATTTGAGCATATGCAGGAAAAAACTTCCTTCCCTATTTTTGTGCATCCAGGTGCTCACAATGTAGTCTGTGCACATCATGTTTGCATGGGAGTCACAAAATTCAATAATTTAAACTCTGTGGTTTCTATCAAATGGATAAAAATACATTTCAATTAAACTTCTCATCCAAGGGTTCTTTCATACATATTTCTGATGCTCATAACCATCCTCAGTAACCTGAGCTCAGGACCCTGAGCCATCTGTATCTCTAAAAGTCTCAGGTACATTTAATACATGGAAACTTTGGGGGAAAAAATGCCCCAGGCTGTCTTCTGAGAAGATTAGCAAGTGCAAATGGTGAAATAAGAAACAGTCACATCAATACCATCAGGATTAGTTTCAAGAGAAACAAAAGTATGTTACTGCACCTGTGCCAGGTTTAATTGCCATAAAGACTGTGGCTAGCTTAGCTTTTGGCTTTTTTCATCAGCCCAGAGCACAGCAAGATATATTCATGCAGACTCAGCCTGCTTCTGTATCAGTGGAAAAATATTCCTACAATGTAAGTGAACATGTCTTGGGGAACCTTTTAAATGCATTGTCAATATAAAGGTCAGTTACAGTTAGTACTGTCAAGAACTGGGATGGTCCATTATAATTAAATTACCACTTCTGTACATAATGCCAAATATATATGTAGGCGAGGGGTTGTCCATGGCTTTTTTGTAACTACAGTTACTTATAAGTTTTGGGCCAAAATCAGTACTTCCTGCACTACAATCTTGTTGAAATTCTCGGAGTTGTTGGCTATAACTGAGACAAAAGCATATTTTTATAGATGATGCATATAAGATTGCAACTGATAAGATCCTACGTTCTGAAACATACCCAAGGACATGAATTATCAGCAGGCAGGCATTAAGAAGCTGAAAATGCCAAGGTGATCTATGTCATTATTTTATTTTATTATCTTTGAAATAACTATTGGTTGTTCACCCTCCTTCTAAACAGACCCTCAGCTAGCTATTACACACCAGAAGAACTATGCTTCACATACATATAGATGTATAAAGTCATAGATCCACCTGAGAGCTGTTATATCCAATACAGTTAGGAATCTTTATTTTCTTTGACTGTTGTTTTACTCTTTCACACATCTACCACTTTTACCTCCTTCTGCTCCACTCCTGTACATACACACATATTCCATAGTAAGTGCAGATTAAATAAGAAACCAGTCTTGGATTAAAATAAAGACATCCTGACCATACATTAAAAAAAAAAGTTCCTATTCTCCTGCATTTATTAGCTCCAGTGAAGATGGTGCTTATTAATGGATCACTATGTCTGAAATGCTGAACACCAGTGACTATAGATTGTCATTGTGGCTGTATATTGAGCGTGTCTGTGTTTTTGTCTGTTGAAACCTGTGGTGCCTAGAGGACAAACAGAAGCTCAAGGAAGAATTAATAGTAGTTGAAATTTTTTTTGTTTGATTCTTAAGTCATTTGCAAGAGGACGTTAATTGAAGGTTTTATTTAATGAATGTTTTATTTGGTAGTATACAGCTAACAATACCTATACGTAATTCCTTTTTAACTGCAAAAATTAAATTCCTTGTCCTCATGAAACCATATTTTGATGAGGTGCGCATGAAAATCCAGAACCCTAAGTGCCTGACAGAAAAGTAAATATTCAATAGCATCATTATATCTTCAAAAAGGTGGGGTAACTTCTGATTTAGCTCATAGACAGAAAACTATGCAAAACTTAAAATCCTAATGTGTTCTTTCCTTGAATTAACAATTGTAGAAGAAAAGTCTCACATAATATTGCCTCCCTGGAGATAACAGGTGAAAAACCACAGTGTTACATAACTACCTGAGAAATGCCCAGATGATGCTTAATGAGCAGATAAGTTATTACACCAGCTCTTCCTCCCTCGGCTGCCCTGACCATCTCAAGCATGCAGCCAAGGGATTGCAAAGATTTTGACATGGGCCCATGGAGAAGTGCACTGGTACATACTTATTGCCCCTTAAATTTTGTTTAGGGAGATTAGGCAGAGTGCAATAGTATCAGCAGGCTATGTATTATTTTTCTTTTTTTTTTCACACTTTTATATTTCTAAATATCCGTTGGCTGAGCTGTTCCCATGCCCCTACATGATATGCTCAACAGTGGAAGCAAAGGTGATTTAATGAGAAGGGAAAAGCATTTGTTTCCTACTAGAGGGCTTATATCTCCTGCGTATTATCCCATATATATATTTATAATGTATATCTATAACCCTGAAAGAGCACGGGGAGCATGCTGTGTTGAAGGCTGCCCCTTAACCAAGAGGGTAAGAAAAGTGGGTAGGGAGTGAAAACCTCTTTAACAGAGTTGTTTAACATTTCAGAATACACTACTGGATTTGCAATCAGTTGGCCAGTGGAGTCTTATAACCAAACAGACGTCTCTTTTAAGAAAAGCTTTGTACGTCTGAACAGAAAGAGGTCTGTCCTCGAGCAGGAAGCTCAGTGCAGGGCTTACACAGAGATATATTTTCAGTCATGTGGCCAAGACAATAAACATGTATCTTTTGATCTGTGTGGCAACAGCATATGAGCTGTAGTTTATACTGGGACAGAATGAGATGCAAATCTGCCAGGAGTGAGTCAGTGCTCTGGAGTGTTTCTGCACATCCTAAATTTCACCAGGCTGAGGTTAGGGGACTTCAAATAAATGTCTAAAGAGCACATAAAAATATTCCAGTGAGTGTGATGGCTTAAGTCCTCATGTCAAAACACAGGAACATGCCGTCTATTCTGTATAAAATATTTTTTGCTTTACTAACTATAAATTAAATCTCTTTAAAACCTGTGCTTCTGTAAGCATACATTTACAGGCAGTCTTTTCCTCTTTATACGATGCAAAGAGGGGCAGTAATACCTCCCCAGGGACTGCAGAGGGCATGACTAGCATTTTAAAACATCATTTTAAATTATCTCCTATTAATTGCCATCACATTCAAATTTGGGCCTTTTAATAGCGTTGCTACCACTATATCTTAACGTCTTAGCCATTATAGGTCCAACCACACTGGTACATTATTTCCTAGACCTCCTCTGTTTACAAACCAAAGCAGCTCACTCAAGCGCAGCCTGCTGAAATACCGCACTGTTATTAGGAAATGTGAGTGGGCTGAAGTGGGGATCCCTGCAGAGTTAACTTGGCAGCACTTGAGATCCTGGCTCAACCTGATATTAAAAGTGAGTCATCAGTTTACCCACCCAGCAGGCCCTCACTTTGTACTTCTCACTGTAAGCAGCTCCACAGAGGGCCAAGAGATCCAGGGTTTGCTGCCCTAATTAATTACCAACTGAAAGGATCTCCTTGTTAAGACTTGTTTTTCCATTCTTCCCTTTTTCCTTTTTTTTTTTTTTTCCTTTCTTGTTCTTCAGGATTAAACTATGATAAATAACAGAAGCGCAAGTCACATCTACCACCTGGAAGGTTAGTTTGCAGCGTGTGTTACTTATCTGCTGCAGACTGCTGGGTTTCCACTCCAGAGCTTAGGCTCTGGATCTGCCTTGGCTCCCTCCAAGCTATTTCTGTATCTGCTAGGAGCTGTTGGCAGTTCAAATCTTGCAGTCACATTAATTTGGGACTCGCTTATTTTCCCAAGGAAATCCAGGAACCGTCTTGCACTGTTACAGAGGGCCTCAGACAGGAAGGCAGTGCTCACTTTCCTGTGATAAGTAATGAAGTCACGGTATGGTAAAGGCTGTAGGCTGAAAATTCCCTCATGGTTAATCAATCAAGGCAGGATTTTCCCTCCAGGCATGCATTTCAGATATTTAACTATTTGGAATAGCCTGTTGTCTTGCATGCAGTGCTTACTTGGTCTTGCTGTTTTTGCAGCAGCACCAAGTAGCATGTAAACATCACATAGAGCACTAGGATGTACAGGCTATTTCATATCCTATCCCCTACACTGTCCGCTTACTGACCCTAGTTTCCTCCTGTCTCTTTTTTACAACCTGAAATTAATGCTCTTGATTTACCTGTCACTTCCCTGACTTATAAGTACACTTTCTTGAAAGCAATCTCTGCAGAAGGTACTTTTTGACCTTCCTTGTGTGCCCCGTTTAAAGAAACTTCAACATGCAGGCTAAAACTAAGGCATGTGGTTCTCAGTGGGAGTTGGCATGTAAATATAGATACTTTCTTGAAGCAGAGCCTGTATTTTCACAAAGATTTGCCATTTTTTCCTGCTTCTGAGGAGACCAACATTCAGCATTTATTTTACTATTGGTCCTATCATAGCTGAGTAACCATTTGGGAAAAAACAAATGTTTTGGGAGTACATGAAAATCATCAATGCCACAGTTATTTTGACTTAACAAATTCTGTTACTTAGATATTTTTGTGTGCCTTGGTATTTTCTTTTGATTTTTCTCAAGAGCCACTAGTTTTATGAACTCTTCCTCAGGTTGGTCTGACCCTCTCTACATCTATAATGGACAGAATCACTGCTATTCATTTCATGATATTCATTTCATGACCATGTAACAGTCTTGTTTCATGCAGTGGTGCACTAAATGCAAAAGCAGTTTAGTTTTGCTGATAATCAGTTTTGCTGATATGCACACCATAGAGGTTTGGTTTGTTTGTTTGGGTCCTATTAAAGACAAAGCACTGCGACAGAAGGAAGAGAAATTACATTATATATGGAACCACTAGAAGCAGGAGGGAAGCTTAACTTTAAAGAGGCTGAAGAAAATGTAAACCTTCCTAAACAGCAAAATGAGCTGGATTATGAAAAGGAGAGTGTCTCATGTCAAGTGCCTCTTCACCCTGTAAGTGTACTGTGAAATACAATCACTTTTCTTGAATAGTCTCCATCCTAACAGCAACATTCTTGAACTTATAAACACTATTAATTGTGTCAAACTTGGAATTTGAATCCAGGAAATTCTGCTGTGTTAAACTGAATGGGCCTTATTCATGACTGGGTTAGCTCAGTATGGTTATGTTAGGCAGGATGATTTTTTCATAAATAATTCTGCATTATTTTCTCAACAAATCTTCTAAATCAGACATTTTGAAGTAGATGAGCTGGCAACAGGACTCTGTTTCTGCATGCCACATGAAATAATTGAAAAAAACATGCTTTGTAAAAGATGACTAAATGATATTGAATTTTTCAAAATCTAGAAAAAAATGTCTAATATTGGATTCCTTCATTTAAACAGATGTGTGAAGTTATCAGCAGCCTTTCCAGGCATAGTTCTAAATTTACATTGCGGGTAGAGCATCCATCATTCTGTGCAAAAGAGCATGTGTTCCTGCAACCAGAATAGTTTCTCTTTTAGATCTTGACTAAAGCATATTTAAAATACAGTGGTTTTACATGGACTCAAGGGCATAGGAATGGAAGGAAATACATTGAAAAAGTCCCTCCCTCTAAGTTTGTTTTCAATGAAAGGCTATCAAGATAGCACATAACTAGCAGTCAAACCAGAAGAAAAGGTCTGCTCCATATTGCAGCACAGGTTTTATTTTTAATTTTTTAATTGGTCCCTCACATTTGGTGGCTGGTTGTCCCACGTAACAGTTCTCCGTTGTGCTATATTGCTTAAACTTTTAGTTTGTTGTGTCGTCTTTCTAGTTGCAAGTCTGATTTTAAGGTGCTCTGACACATTCTGCATATTGTGTTACTGTGGGTAGAAGGGCATTGCATGCAGAAACAGACTCCCTCCTTTTGCTTCTTTTGGTCCGTGAAACCCCTGCCCATGGAATTGCCAAGAATGCCCAGGCTTTAGTCTAACAGCCACTACTGTCTCAGAAAGACTCAGACCAAACCTCAGCAGGATGATCAATATCAGCCCATCTCAGAAATAATACACCAAAATAACAAATCAGTGTTTGTGTAGCTCTTTACATTTGCAAAATGCTTTTCAAGCAAGAATTAATAAATATTTTACTTTTTACCTTTACCTTATATACCTTTAATCCAAACCACACTGTTCAAACAAGTCCATGGCTTGGGATTACTTATAAAACTCAAGAGTAAATCAGTGATCAGCAAAAAGGAGTAGATAATGCTAAATGTCCTATTAACAGGAATTTCCCAAACTTTATCTGGCTGGCAAACAGAAGGCAGCTACTGCGCAGACTGCATAGGCAAAGTTTGGCTTCCTCACTTACATTCAGCCCTGTTTTATCCAGGCATCTTATTTTAAGTAAGATCACTCACAGAGCAAGATGTTACTCAGTCCTAGTAAATATAGCACAATTTCCTCCCTTGCTTTTGGTACATGGTAAATAAGTTCTCATATATAGCTGATGACAGGAGCCAAATGGTTTCTTAGAAAACAGAAGAATGGGGGACATGTAGAGCTGAAAAGGAAAATGATAATAACTCCAGGCAATTGTTTAGCGCAAGAGGAAAAAATGTAACTATAAGTGAAGTTCTGCCAGAACTACAAAACAGCCAAAGGAAAAGTGAACCCTGGATCAATGGGCAGCAGCGTCCTTGACTAATTTTGCTTCTGACATATGCCCAAATTCAGCAAGTGCTCTTTCTACAGGACAACACCATTTAAGTTCACTCCTAATGTTTAATGTTTAGATACTAAGTGGGTTGCCTTTGGGCATCCGAGGAGTGCGAGTCAGAACTGCTGTTTCAAAAGCCTGGCTAAAGAATAGCAGAGTCAGAGTAGGTGAAATAAAGTGCTGAAGTAGTTTAATAGACTAACCTGAACACCAGGCTGTGACAGAACAAAAACCAGATCACTTTGATATTTCTGAATTAGCAATTCTGTTTCACATAAGAAGGAATATTCAATCATCATTTTTCTTAAAAAGTATAACCAGATGGGCAGCCACCCTAACAGCCAAAAAACATGTCTTTTGAGAGACATTCTGGGGCATTCCATAGAATAAAACACCCTTTTCTGTTTGTTTCTAGCAGCTTTAGTTTCTGTGTTCTGACAAAGGCATACAAGACCAACTGTTACACATGGAAAATGCTGTAGTGGGAATACTTGCATGTTGAACCAGCTCCTGTAAGCAGCTGAATTACTCAAATCTTACTCAAGTAAAGATCCTGTTAACAATTTCATCTAAGTACAGATTTCAGAATCAGGGAATCAGTAGCAATGAGGGAGAATTTATATTCTATGAATATTTTTCTCCACTCCTTTCTTTACTTTGTAGTTCAGGGCTAGGAACAGTTCAGTTTCAGATACAAAGTGGGAACACCCAGGAAGAAACAAGAGAATCTAACTCTCTGTCCCTCCACTTCCCACCTCTGCTGTCTACCCCATGTATATTAGGATATTGCAGGTGTCATGCCTGCCCTGGACACGTGTGTTTAAGTTTTGCTCAAAGAAGTATAAAGTGCTCTGTTTCACCATCACTGAGCCTTTTTTCTTTTCTTTTTTTTTTTTCAAATTTCATGAGATTAGATGAATGGCATGCAAATATGGCTTTGAAATAATGAATAACTGAAGTTCTTATATTTCAAGATGTATGGTTATCAAGGCAGGTCCAATCTAAAGTCTACTATAAATACTAAGTAATTATTATGAGGAAGTATACAGCTACTGGAGGTGTAAATCACTTGCAGAGAGGCAGTTTCCAGATTGTAATAATATGTTAAGGGACCAGTAGAAATTTTTTTTATATCAAATTATAACTCAAAAATCATGAAATGTTGAGGGCTAGAGCAGAAATACCTTTTAGAAGGTAGGCAATCTCTACTTACGCAGTTAGAGAAACTGTTGCTATGGAAATTACAGTCAGACCCAGCAGAGAGTAATTACTGTTCAGGTAGCTGAACTAGTAGCCTGCTTTTTGCTGAGACAAAGGATTATGTTGTGTCTATATATTTATCCACACACACACACACACACAAATACATACTATACAATTAATAATACATGTATTTGTGTGTATGGCAGAATAATTTTTCTGGTCTTATACCCGACACATTATTTGGAAGACGTTTTTGATCAAGAGATTTATTAAGGGACACCAAGACACTGTATGGATCTCTTCCAGAAATTTCAAGAGTGTGGGTTGATCTAGGACAATGTTTACATAACACACCATGATTTATATAATTTACCACTCACTTCACTCATATGGGAAGAGCTTTACTAACTTTAGCTAGCAGTTGCAAGCCTATCGCCTAAAATAAGGGATTAGCCTTTAAGTAGTCAAATGAGAAAAAGAAAAAAGTTGGAGGATTGAGTGTGTTTTTGGGGAGAGATAGATTTCTATAATAAGGAATTCTTTTTTATACAATACATCTCTTTACAAGTAATTCTGTGATTGATAAAACACAGTTTACCCCTAAGTTTGCTTCAGTGAGAATTTGGAGGTCATGAATGCCTTCTTACTTTGTTGGATGATTTCTCCCTGAAGTTCTGTATGTTGAAGAAAATGGTATGTTACTTTTCTTCCACTTTCCAGGCTCAGCACATAGTAAAATCCTTGACTGCAGATTTCAGGCTTTCTTTTACATGGTTAAGTTATCAGTTTTCCGTCGGGGCTGCATTATGTTTTTTGAAGGAGGTGGAAGAAGTGGGGCAAAAGGTTTATTTTACAACCTGCCAGTTAAGATGTGTCCTAATGAATTGAATCTGGCTAACTCTGCACCCTCTATCAAACTTTCCAGACTTGCAAAGCTTTGAACCTTGCACATGAAAGGAGGAAGCATTTATTGGAATCTGCCATGGCTGAAAGTTTGCTGCTCATCTGAAGGTATCGTTTGTATTTCACTTCATAAAATAATGAACATTGGAGCTGTCTTTGTGAACTAGACCAGCAGTCTTGTCCAATTTTAGTGGTAAAGGTCATAAAAGTGAAGTGTTCCAGCAGTGAGACCAGTTCAAGGGTAGTCTTCAAAGGACATGCTTCTGTCCTGGCCAGAAACTAGGGTATAAGCATATCAAAGATATAACATCTGAAAAGACCTAGTTCTAACTGTATTTCTATGCTGTAGCTGTCAACTCAATCTTATCAGGAGTTTAGGGTACTTGAGTGACATTACTGTGACAGAAATAATATTTATGGAAATAGTTGGTCAATTTTAGATGTTTAACAATTTTTTTTTTATGAGCATAACTTGCTTAATTTTAAGTAAATTTAGTCTTTCTTATAATGAAACAGTCTGAACTTGTTTGCAGCATATTTTATATGTTTAAAACACATTTTTAAAAACTTTTTTAAATTAAATGTCATAGAACAGATCTACACTCAAGTTGGAAAGCTATTTGATGATGGATAGTTAATTTCAAAAGGTTAGCCATGCATTTTCTCCCATGAGCTACTTTTTTCTCATTAACTTTTCCTGTCATTCTCCCAGGCTTCTGTCCTCATCTTGCCAACCCTCACCAAGTAAACAGTCTTACATGTATTTCAACCAAGGAAAGTGCTCAGAATAAACGAACAAACAAACAAATAAACATGAAGTGGAGCACCAGCCCCACAGGTACCAAATAATTTAGCACCGAATCTGTGCTACAAAATATTGTCCTTGGGCCCCATGTTGCATTTCATTTTAATTAATACCTACTTAAGCTTTAAACAGGTAGAACTCAAAGTATCACTGAATTCAAGTATCTGTTGAACAGCGGAGAGCATATGGTGAAATCTAGTTCAACTACACCAACAGTGTTTTTTTTCTTATAAAATAAGTTATTAACTACTCTGCCAGGCATTTTAGATGAACAAATTATTTGCCTTAAATGAATGAATTATTTATATGACTGTTTTTCTTCCTTAGTGTGTGCACACACACATCAAAAATGAGTCTGCTTTTGTAAATAGCTGAAAATTAACCATCTCCTCAGAGATTGTTTCTTGCAAATCTTACCCAGGATTTTTTAATCTTTTTTTTTTCTGAAGGACATATATGTATTAACATGAGTAGTGCATAAATATCTATTTCTAAGGCAAGCAATTTAATATTCAATGGAAAATACTTGTACCAATTACATAAATATTTTTTAAAAGCCTAAGAATTTTACAGCTGCCATATAGGCCAGACCAAAGATCCTGTTATCCATGTATCTTCAAAAAATTAAGTACCATATGATCCTGCAGTGAGTATATCATACTAGCATCCAGCAAGTATCAATTTAGGGCTTTCTCCAGAAAGAAAACAAGTTCTTGCTGTCAAGGATAATTTTGAAAAGAATTCAAGCTATACTTACTGCACTTTCCACTTATGATCTGTTTACTGGTAGATCCATTACTCTGTAGTGGTTTTCATGGTCTGTTGTGCAAGCTAAACAGCTGCAATATTTCACTCTAGACCTGGCTCACCCACAGCAGAAGTAATTTATCCTTGAAGAGCTCTAGAAAACCTAGGCACTGAAGCACCCTGTGACAGGGATGTGGCACCACTCAGCATTTTCTATGTCAATTTTCACTTCAACTAACAAGATCTGTTATATAAAACCCAAACTTCTCAGAACCAAAATGCTAATGAAGAGCCTTTGTTCTCTGGAAAAGCTATCAGGATCTTCCAAACTGAGCAGCGATGCCTGGGGAGAATTCGTGACAAGGATAGGAGGGCAGGCTCCCAGTTGCTTCTAGGCAACTTTGAGTACCATCTGCATGGAACTTCTAGCAGAGGTTAAAACTGACGTGGAGTTTTTGTTATGCTTTAATGAAAGTCTAGTTTCTGTGGAAAATGAATATTAGAGCAACATGATGACAAATACTGATGCACATTTTCCACTGTCCAGAGAGTTAATTCTCCTTTCTCACATCACTTATTTGGTTTAATCATATGATATAATAAAACAGTGCTTAACTTTCAAAAGCATCAGACAAATATTGAAAGCAATATGCAACCCACAGCACAGTATCTTTCCATAGTTACAAAAAGTCCTATGCAATCCTACAATTAATGTCAGATTTGATTTCTCTTCTGCTTTTCTGTCCTTATTTCAGCAATAATTTATGTTTTTTTTCCTCTCTAGTTCTTTCTCAGACTCTCACATTGATGTTTTTCATAATCACTTACTTCACTTTGTGTATTATTCCACTTTTCACTTCACTTTGGTATTTTGTTTCTTGTTATTGTTTCAGTAATATGTTAAATGTATTTTTTTCCTCTATCCTACCTCCCACACTCCCATATTGATATCACTTATGCTGCCCTCATTTCCTCAATATTCTTGGGTAGTGGTTTATGGATAGAGTCTTTAGCTGAGTGGTGTTTGAACGTGGTCGCTGGTTTGTTTGTGAGGTGTCTACACCATGTCTGCTTCAACCACTTGATAGAGATTTTTTATAGCTATATTGGTTTGGCAGAACTCAAACATATTTCAGCATTATTTTTACATGGAATGTTGATCTACTTTTTCTACTTTGTTCCTAACTTCCAAAGTGAGCTTATTATTGCTACCAAAGAGTGCATTGATCATTGAATAAGTCTGAAAAAGGTGATTTTAAGCAAGACTTAACACCAAAAGTTAGTACCTTGGGATAAATATAAAACAAACAGAAATGAAATCAAAATATTTTCAATTCCTGACTCTATCTGGGGAACCAAAATGAGGATTCTTTGAATTCTATTGCAAGCTAATTATTTCTTGTTATGAGCTCAGGATATTTTTTTCCCAGACCTATTTGGCTATATTGGCTTTTCCCCAATAACTGGAAAATATTTTTGAATGAATGTTTTATCCTAAGTTATTCCAAACATTTTCAATTTAGTACCATGGCTGATATTTTTTTGTTTCAGGTTGGCATTCTGTCTGCTTTTAGATACATTTATTTTTCCTTCCCACTGAAAAACCAATATAATAATACAGGAGCTTAATAACTATTGGGTAGACTTGTCACTGATGTTCAGATTACACTTTTACTGCTACATAAACATAAAGCCACATTTAAAGAAAAGAGTTATGTGGAGGCAGGATAGGTGTTGTTACAAAAGTTGGTGGCTAGAGGGAACTCTTTTTCCTTCTTAGAGTGGCTTGAAACAGGCAATGAATCTTATGCTACAACAAAGTACTCCATTAAAAGAAAAAGAAGATGGGAAAATCCTTGGAACCAAGACACTAGCATGAATTGAAAAGTACGCACAGTGGAGGGCAGGAGGAACTGGGAGCTGTGTCAAAGAAATTTATCATTTCTACAGCAATAAAAAGGTCCTTTAGATGTCCCAGTTCAGGTCACACACGGTTAAAAGTCCTCCTGGTAGCCCACTCCTTGGCAGCTGTTAGTCACGTTATGGTAATGTGTGTTACCTAGCTGCAGTGGTGGATGTTTTGGTTTCATGCACTAGGAAAGAGAAGACCTAGACCACAAAAAAAGAGCAGGGAGTTCACAGAGCAGCAGTAGGTAAGGCATTTAGGGAACAGCTCCTGTACTTTTAGGCCCCAAGCCAGCAAATTAATTAAGCGTATGCTTAACTTTAAACACATAAATAGCTCATAGCTTTAGCTGAGCTATTTGTACATTTAAAGCTAAGCAGTTTTATGGCGTACGGGCATCAGGTTGCTTAAGCTTTGGCATTTTTGCTCCAGCTGCACTGCTAGGCATGGCCACGAAGGCTGGGCACATTCTCAGTGGGGAAGAGCTTTTGTTTGGAGAGCGTGCTTGGGCTGGTGTGCTGTGAAAGCTAAGACGTGGGGAAGCCTGACATGTGCACATGTCTAGAATGAAACTGGGCCGTGGCCAGCTTGTGTACCTAACCTAGCAATTTGGAAGCACTCCTGGTACAGCAGCATAGCCTGAGACCCACTTTTTCTCTTCCCTGTTATTCCCAGTCTTGTACAATGCCCTGAAACACAACGTAACAGAGAAAATCATGTGAGGGGAGGCAAAGCAAGGACGGAAGAAGATGAATAAAACACAATGATTAAAACTCACCATTAGCTTAACCTTGAATGGCTTTCTTAATGCTGCATTATTCCATACATATGTGCAACTCCATTGACCTCACTGAGGATGTTAAAAAGTTGCATAAAACTTACTGATATGTGGGCAAAACAAAAATCAGAGATTTCTCCCAAGCCTTAAATGTCTTTATATGCACTGGCTACTAGAAGCCAATGACCATAGCCTTTTTAATGGGGGTCACCATTAGAAACACAGTAGGACCCAGGTGTAAGCATTTCAGCAAATGTTCTTGCAGATGCACTCCAAATGTTCTCAGCTGTGCTCCAAGTACAATTTGCCAAGAGCTGTTGAACATATCTTGCATTCAGCAGCTGCAGATACACTGCTCAAAAAACTTTGTATTTGACAGGTCCTGCCTGCCTCCTGCCTACACAACCAGTTGGCCTGAGTATCCTTGGCCCTGTGATAACATGACGGATGTATTCAGGTAGCTGCTGCCCTAGAACTCTGTCCTGTGTAATCATGCCAGGACTGTGCTCACCGATTGCACAGCACACAGGGTTGAGCCTGAGCATGATTTCTGGTCTGTCCATGGCAAACACTGTAGACATATATGCTGGGTAAGTACTGACCTATTCAGAACTCTTCAGTCATGTCACATCAGACTAAAAGTCCATCTAGCTCTTCTATTTAAAGAATTTGTCTTGTCATATTCATATCACACTGCAGCAGGGAGTTCCATAACGTACTACTTTTGCTTTTTAAAATTAACACCTGATAAATTGCCTTTGATGTCCTCTGGTTCCACTCAAAAAGACAATAAACAGATGCTCCTTATGCAACTTCTCTGTACTATGCAGGATTTTGTAGATTTCTAATGTGCCTCTCTTCAGGTGTCTCTCTAGAGGGTAAAAACGTCCTCCTCCATTTAGTTCTTCTTCACATGCAAGTTGTTCCATACCTTTGATCATCCTTGTCACTCCCCTCTGAACTTTCTTCAGTTCTACTATGTCTTTTTTAAGATGTGTGTGTTGGGGGAGGGAACCATAACTGCTGAACTAGGTCACATAAAACCTTGGATGGATTCCTGGGTTTCTATTTTAATGTCTCTGAAGCCTTGGCAAAGGTTCAGAACTATTCAGTTTTCTTCCTTTCTCTCCCTTCAGTAGAACTATTCCTATGATTAAAGCATACCTCCCAACCTCCCAGCTTGTCATTGTAAGCTGGGAGAGAGCAGTTCAGCTAGGAATACACCAATGAAACGATCACAGCGTTTGGTCCTCTTCCATCTCAGTCATTCTTTTCAAATAATTTCTCTAATGAATTGATCAAATTCCATTCAGAGTGAAGCAGTGTCTTCGCCCCCATCAGAAGAGTGTTCCAGAATCTCACTCTCTTGATCTAAGAAGTCTCCTTTCCAGTCTACCTCTTCTCATAGGCACTTTATATGCATTTATTTTTGTGTCTCTCCTCTCTCATTCATGTTTATTTCCCTGATGTACTTATAGACTGCAAATATGTTCAAGTTTATTATATTTATATAAAAAAAGTCCTAGTTTTCTCTCTCATAATAACATTCCCATTTTCCTGGTCACCCTCATTACCCTTATTTGCAACTGCCCCAGTTGAAATTCAGCTTTTCAGAACATGTGTGGCCAAAGCTTTACTCAGTATTCTGGATGAGGGCTCACTAGTACCTTGGCTAACCGCACTCCACTGGAAATACCTCACTTGATTATTTCTAATATCATATCTACATTTTTCACATTGTAACTGTCACAGTCATGTGATCAGTTAATGAACCTGAATATATCTTCTTATCTGTGGAGAGCCTTCAGTTTGTGGCAGAGATTCCTGTTAATTCCCATTCCCAGCTTTTCACTTCGCTGTTGAAATTGATTCCTCTCCTATTGCTCCGACTCTCACTTCTCCCTGTGCGATGTTCCGAACCTCACCCTTGCTGATGGAAATGCGACGACTGGTCCCAAGGTGAGCCCTTGAGGGATTCAACATGCAGACTCTCTCCAGCGCAACACCTCCTCTTGAGAGAAATCTGTCCTCATTTCTCTTTCTGTCAGTCCTTTACGCATACCATACCTCTTTAGTATTAATCCCTCTCTTCTCCAGATGAACTAATAACTTCAGTGGTAAGGTACAAAGTACATATTGGAGAGTGAATTCCTTCTTTTATGCAAAATGTGGTAATTTTACCAAAGAATGTTATTAGATTAGATTGATGTATCACCCTAACTAAAGCCACGTTGCATTTTATACCACTTTTGAGGTACCTACATGTATTGAAATATTTTATCCTTGAAACTTTGTTGCACCTCTCTTGAGTGCTATCTAGTGATATTGTCTGGTTGCTGTCTCTAGTGATTCGAAGTTGGTGTCGCCTATTTCCAGTGCAGGTAACAGTCACTGAAAGAACAGAAAACCCAGCACTATTTATAGATCACCGGCAAGAGGAAGAAAAGTGACACATCCATTTTCTCTGATGTCTTTAATGCACCTTACAGCAGACTGGGAGGTACCTCTGTCCTCTCGGTACTGCAGGGAATTGTAGGAGTTGCAGGGACTGCAGGGAGTTCAGAACAGCCCCAACAGCAAGATCAGGAAGTCCATAGCCTTGGTATGAATATTGTGGGGAGCAAGGACATGGATAGAGAGATCTAACATCTACTGCAATAACAACCTTATTTTCATTGCTAGGTTTGCAGAATCTCTTAGATAAAGCATTTTTAAAATGTGGATATGCGTAGCTGGCTGCTGCAATCAGCGCTGAGGCTGTGTTCACTAACGACTATGAGTGAACCACAATTATAAACAAGAGAGTTGAAAAAGGATTTTGTAATAATCTGATTCTAGAGCACAGAAGCAGGATTCATTTTTCTATTTCATTCATAACTAGAGCAATGCTTAATTTGGAGAATTTAGTGGAACAGAACTGGACATCATTAAGCTGAGGCAGAGTCTGTAAAACCTGGCACATTGAGATCTCTGGCTTATAAGGCTTTAGGTTAAGTACATGTATCAGTATTTGCATGCTCTGTACCTAAATCCCATAGCTGCTCTTAGAGCTCATGGATTACCAAAGCTGAGTTATCAAAGTGTTGAGTTGCTGGGACAGTTCCTGCTGTCCGCTTTTTATTTACAACATCCAGCTCCATCATCTCAGTTTATTACTGAATTTATTAGCACAACCCAACCATGTTTGGGATAGAGATAAATAGCAAAATATTTATTTATCTGTTAACAGCAAATATGCCATCTTTGTTTACAATCTTTTATTCTGTGTTATACTTCACCACTGCCATCTTAAATATACCTAATGTTTGCTTAGATTTTCAAACAGTAAGAAAGTAAATGATTGTAGCTGTGTCCATGATGTACTCTCTATCCCCAAGAAGTAACTGATATTTATAACTTTTTGCCTTCTGAGGAGTGATCTTGGGGTATTTTCTTATTCCAGAAAGTTTCTTTAAATATTTTTAGACTAAGAATTATGGGAAGGGATTAGAATATTTTGTGCCAAGTTTTTCAAAAGGTGTATTGCCAAAAATGTCTGTGTAGGAAGAAGAGAAAGAACTTAAGGATATTTGGTCATTTTAACCTAAATTTCAACAGTTATATGCGTGTTCTATTTCATTCACAGAACCAAATGCCATGCACCAGTGCACACACACATTTTAATTTTCCTGATCCAGATGCTTTACATAGATATTTTCCAAACACATGGCTGTTGATAGTAAAAATGTAGAGAGAACTCATGGAATCTGCTTTTTCTCTGCCTGTTTTCGCTTTATACTCACTCTTTTTGCGTTCCAAACTACGAGGCATTTATAGATCTGTATCTTAGAAAACATGAATTTTATTTCTCTTCACCACCGCTTTCTCACCTCTTAGCATTCTCATCTTGTGCAATTAATCAAAACAATGAAACTGTGGCTTCATTTTCTCTGAAAGGTACTATATTAACTAAAAGATAAGTGATTGTGATTGTTTAAAAGCTACTAAAAAATATTACAAAAGAAAGGCCTCACAGATAGATTATTGTCACATACCCTTGCTTACATGGATTTACGTCCCCTTTCTGCTTTTGTGATCTTAATGTGACACCCCTGGGTTCACTCATTGGAACTAGAAAGTGAAGCCAAGGAGTAAAAACCAATTAGAAACCAAAAAGTCCATTTTCCATTGTGCAGAGAGCACACAAATAGTACAGAAAGAAAAGATGCCTGGGATAAATATACAAGTTTTTTTGCACTGCAGAGCACGTCCCTGCATTCCCTTATTCCCCCATTATGGAGCTAACAGCCCTGGTTTCTATAGTCTTGCAAGGACTATTTGAACAGGCAGATGCTGCTCAGTGCGCAGCAGGGCCCTGCCTTGCGTCTGGTCCGTGTGAAGGACGCAGGGCAGCACAAGGCAGGGGAAGGGCCGCACTGCGGCAGGGACAGTGTGGGGCCTCGCGCAGTGCCCGGGCAGAGCGCGGCCGCCGCAGCCTGCCCTCCTGCCGGGGCATCTGCTGCTTCCAGCAAAATCACCTCTCCGCGTGCGCTTGGGAAGAACGGGAAACACGTCCATAACGTCCCTTGCCTCGCTTTGCAGAGTGGGAGCCTGCATCATTGCATTGGAAATCAGTGGTTCTAACTTGATTTTTTTTAAGTTGCGGAGTTTTTCATATTTTTCTTTTTGAAGAATTTCCTCTTTCACTCGGCAATCAAGTGAGCACCTTATTTAGCTGTACTGGGATGTTTTGTGTTTAGAACGAAATATAAATGAAGCTAAGCCTTTCAATGCTAACTTGTTACCTTTCTTTTCCATAACTTCTGGTTTGTTTGCTTTTGTGCATGTGATTTTTGTTTTCGTTTTCTTCTAATTTGTTTGCCGTTGTTTTGAAGATAATCTTCTGATCTAGTTTGGACCACAAGTGGCTCACAGATCGTAGCCTGAGTAACAAACATTTTTTGATGTTCATGCTCTTTTGGTAGATTTGTACCTTCTCCTTATTTCCCTTAAGAGTTATGCTGTACAGCTGCACATCTTGAAGAAAGCTGAAGTTTACAAAGTCTTTGTTTTGATTTATATTAGGATTTGTTCTTGCGCACAAGAGAAAACTTGAAAAGAAAAAAAACCCTCACACATTATTTTGAATATATGCTTATTTAAACTGCCCATGCCAATTAATAAATTTCTTTTTAAATACATAACTAATGATTTCAGGTCCAACTTCAATTTCAGAGCTGATTTTTGCATTTAGGTAGGCAGACTGGCTATGCGTTGTTAAAATGGTGTGTGTGTCAGGTGTTATATGTGTGTGAACTGACTTTAAATTCAGCCAGCCAGCTAAACACCACCAATTCCAATAGCTAAAGGGATTAGGATTCAAGCAGGAAACAACCATACTCTATTTCTAATGATCAAGGGAGAAAAAAAATTATTTAGAAAATCTACTCCGTTTGAGAAAGAGATTTATATTGCATGAGTGACTTCTTTTTAAATTAAATGGCAGGCATCCTTAAACTGTAATTTACCGGCACAGCTGAATTCCCCAAGGTAACAAAGCAAACTCAGGGGCTGTGCTGAGGAATGCTCAGTAACTCTCCACCACTGGACAGCAACAAGTCTGCAGTGTCTCAGACGTGTGCAGACTCAAGAGCAGAGACACAGAGCAAACTGCACTGGAGCTGGGAATGGGGAGATAATAAAATTCCCTTCTCAGCTTACCGGTGTTTGTCTGGAAAGGTCACTCCTAACACACGTCGGGTTGACATGACATAATAATATTTCTGTCTTAATGAGGCTGATAAAGTTGAAGGAATAGCACCGTTAGTAGACACCCTGGAAGAGCTGGGTAGAGCAGAACGCCTTCATGAAATTCTCTGCTTTTGTTTTGCCTCTGCAATAAATCAGGTTATTATCAAGCGGCAGGTGCTTTTATACTTTTTCCTGTCCATTCTTGATTCTCTGCTGGGCTCATTTCAGTTGCTTACATCTTGCTGTAGAAATGTTTGTTTTTAGGAAGGCCCTGATTCTGGAAGGTACTTGGACACTGCTTTAACCTCCAACCCTCAGCAATCCCATTGACTGGAAGTGAGGTACCTACTCTCCGGAGTCAAAGCTGGCGTTACTCATTCCACTTAGACATTGTGTGTAAACCGTAGCTGTATCTTTTTTATTCCCTTATATTATTTTCTCCTAAATATCTCCTAAATATCATTCCTGATTTCCCTTTATCTCTGCATCAAGTCAAGTTTTTCTCATACTGAAGGCTCCCCACTGCTCCTCAAACACCTACCTCTTGGTAATAGTTACTATTGCAACTAATGGCCCATTGGCAAAATGACCACATTTTACAGAGTATGTGCATGCTCTGTTTCTGCTCTATAAAGTCATTTGTGTGATCACAAACTGTCTTTCCTTCAGTATTTAAGTGAATGTCCAGTGTAAAATTCAAGGATTACTTTTGCACACATTTATGAGAGAAAATTCAATGAAACGAGCATAAACAGAAATTAGACTTAGAAGACACTAATTTTTTTTTTCTCACTATTCATTCTGTCCTAAAAAGCTGCCAGATGAATTCAAAATGGTGAGAAAGGCTGAGGGCCAAATTCAACACTTGCATAAGAGAGCGCTGAGTTTAGGTTTGATGGATGATAAAAAAGAGGGATATTTATCACATGGGCAAAATGTGATTCTCATTTTCATACACAGAAAGTTCATTATACCCATTCAAAGTCCTTTTGTGCTGCCAAAAGAATATTAAGACATAAGGTGCAGATGAGAAATTTGAGATTAAAAAAACAAACAAACAAAAAAAAACAGCAAGGACCTCTGCAACTTTGTGTTATAGTTTATTTCAAGCATCTTTAGAAAACAAAGTTCAAGGAGAGGAGGCTGTCACAAAGCAGGGACTGACATATTCACAATGCAAACCCCAGAGCCACAAATAATTTAATATTTCATTATTTAATTTATTCAAGTGTTGCAAGCCCCAAAAGACCAACTCTTAACAGCTCAATTTTCTCCATTAATTCTAATTAAGGTTTTCCTTGGCTCATGATTCTAGTGAACTTGAAGAATTTTTTCTTTCTTTCTTTTTAAATCTATGTTTCTCACCAGGTGGATTTTTCCCTGCAAACCCTGGAACTTATGAACTTTCCAGTACATTTTATAAGATACTCTTGTCTATACATTTGACTGAAGATGGAGGCATTCCACAAATCCCCAAGTAGAAATCATTTTATTAGCCAGTTTGTGCACTGTATACAGGAGAATATGGGATTATTTGTTAAGAAATTTACTGCCAAAAAATTTATGGCAGTAATATAAACTCACAAGTGTCCCTTTCTGCTGAGGGGGAGTTGACTTCAGTAGCTGTATGACTGATGATGTGACAAAGTGTGATAGGGAATGCAGCTGCTGGACCAGAAAAAAAAAAAAAGCTCTTAGAAACAGAGATAGAGATAGAACAGAAAAATACATTTAAAGTGAAATCATTAATTATTATTATTATTATGCTAAATAACAATCCCTTTAAAAAATATGAAGATGACTTACTTGTTTTTGTTGTCTGTATTGGTTTAGAAAAGCTAAGTACTTGAAAATCAAGCCCTCTTTTTATTCTTTTAATAACTACCCTTTTCAAAAATATTTTTCCAAAATCTGAAGGCTTTTTTTTTAATGCAGCTTAATGTAATTTATTTTTCTTTCATTAAAAGATTATACATTTTATCAGTGTTTCCAGTTGTCCATGAAGGGTGACTCTAAGGGAACAGAGCACTGGCAACTTTCTCCTTTAAATCAAGATGGTTATTTTTGGCTTTTACTCTTTGTCATTCTTAGTTTTTTTCCAGCACCTCCTCTCCCCCTTGCTTCCTCCTGTCTTCTCTCCTCCTACTCCCCAAAGTGTGGAGAATTTCCAGTTTGAATTTGAACTCTGCAGCTGGCTGCTCCATCTAAAACCGGCGGAACCAAAACGCCAGATTAGGACTGTGTGAATAGTTAATGGATACTACTTTTCTTTTTTGATCTGGAAAAACAACCTCCCCTCCCAGAACTTTATCTGAAGTCAAATGAACCATTCTATTCAGTCTCCAAAAACGCTTTAGAGTCTTTTAATTTTATTTTGTTTTTATTGTATTTTTTTTTCTATTCAGCTTAGGCAACTTTGATCTCAAATCACTGTTTTGAAACAAAACATTTTGTTTTCAAATAAGCTGAAATGAAGTACTGTAACATAAAAGGAAAAAGCCTGCACTTTTTCTGGCCAAAGTTATTCACTACACTTGGCAAAAAAATGCGAATAGTCCTGATCAACCTAGAACCAATTTTCTATATCAAATAAACAATTTGTCTGAAAAAAACCCCACATGTACTATATATAATGCAAAATAAAATATCATCTATACGCATATATATGTATGTACATATATGTATGTATATGTGTATAGATAGTATTTCATTTTGATACTTATATGGTACTTAATTTTGCACATGAATAATGACTATTCATAAGTGTAAGCCTACCACAGTGTGATTCCATAGCCCAACTGCAACTTCCCTATTTAACCAAGGCAAAAATAAAGGATTATAGTGGACCAGGGAATACTAATTCTACCTAGTCTTCCATTGATGAAGAGAGGGAAAAAGCGGGATACATTTCTACCCCATCCTCTGTGCCCCCGAGAGGAAAAGAGATGTAGGAGGCCTGCTGGTTATGGTTTAGGCTTCCTCCTTTTGCCTAGACCACTCCTGTCAGCAGGAGCCAGGGCGGCTTTTGCCAGCTTGGGCAAAGCAGGCAGCCAGGCTATTTTGCTGCCCCATTGCTTTGCTGAATCTGGGCAGCTGTCAGCATTTCTGAGGAGCAGAGGTGGCCCTCGGCCATGGCTGTGGGCTTTGCTCTCCAGAAGAAGTGACAGCAAGTGGGGGTTCAATGGGCCCAACCAAAGTCTTCAGTTAAAGTTTGACCTTGCCAGTCCAGGCTCTCCTCAAAGCAACTGGAAAGAAACAGGCTGTGATGTGGAGTGAGTCACAGGACCTGTTTCATAAACCTTTTGGATGTTATGGTCCCTATCTTCCACTGACTATAAAGGACAAATGAGTCCTTTGACACTTTCAGAGGTAAAAAAATGACCTACTTTCTGTTGCTAAAAATAGGAGCCAGGAAACTACTATTCACCTTCCTTCTTTTAATAGCTGTGTTAAAAAAAAACTCTTCATAGCTGTTGCTGATAGTGCAGAATTGCTTCAGTTTAAACTGGGCAATACTCTAATGAGTCTGGGTGAAGGCTGGATTTGCGATATAGTAACAGCTCATTCATCACCAGACACGCTCCAATGCAGCTCCTTTAAAACCTCTAGAAGTAAAAATAGTGCTTATCATATCTTTCAGCAATTATATTTTTCCTCAGAGGTGAATTAAGATGTTGCTTTTAGAGTTAGTACTGTTTAATATTATTGAGATTTTAGTTTCATCTATTTCACACCTATCAAATTCATAAACCTGGATATCTTAAAGGATGTTGTTTGGGTTCCTTTTGGCTCTGTGGTATCTGTGTGTTGTTGCATGGCTTGGTCTCTGCTTAGAATTTGATTTCTGATTTTTTTTCCTTCTATAGTCACTAGCCTTTTCACAGGTTGCTTGTGGGGGAGGCATGTTATATTTTCAAGAAGAAATTTGACTTCAAAACTCTTTTGGGATGTAGGTAAGGATTTCATCCTAACTGTTGTTGTTATTCTTGTTGCTACAGCTCTGTTATAGTTACTTTCAGTGAAATGGCTTTCTATTAAACCAAAAGTTTTGTAAACAGTTTTTACACAAGTTTTACTTATGTCTTAGGAAGTTAAATACCACCATAAATAATATTATTTAGACTTCATAGATGGAGAGGATGAAAGCACAGAAAAAATAAATGACTTGCAAAAGACAAAGAGTAAGCTAATGGCACAACCAAGAAAGGCACCTTAGACTCTTCTTTTAGCCAAGACAATTCAGCCTGCAAAAGGAAATTCTGTATTTTGTGAAACTGATTATTATTTTGAAGATTGTGGTAAACTACGATGCTCTTTCTGACAGTATTTGGAATAACCTGTAGTTCCTTACCAAGACAGCCCTGTTTTGAATCACCTCTGGAGACTGATATATTTCAACCCTAGGGATAAAATTGTTACAGACTTTCAAAATATGTGCCAGACGTAGGATCACAAAAATGTAAAAGCTGGGTCCTGTTTCCAGTCAGAAAGGCTAGATACGGGAAGCCTTTGCTTGTCTGCTCTTGAAAAAGAAAAGTATGTTTTTATTGGAATCCAATGGCCTTTTTACATTTGGTTTAAACTCTTTCCACTATCTGCATGTCAACTGTAAAATATATTGCTTAGATTTCAGGGATTCAACATGGTAAATGCTCATGGAAGTAGGGCTGCAACAGAAGGCTGCAACTCCCAACCTTTCTCAATATATGAATTGACTTAAAAATGTTCCAGTGAAGGTGCAGAGGCCAGTATAGAGAATTTTAGCTTACTGACAAAAGTCTTTCTTTTCATAGTTATTTTTCACAGATACCTTGGATATAGCTCTGTGACAATTGGTCATCTGCATATGGCAGGCTGAAGTCTAAGGCAGGTAATATTTACACCTGGAAGCAATATTTTTTCCAGAACAGGATTTCCGCTTTTCTAACCATGGAGAATTTAAGTCTAAAAGAAGGTCTAAGATACAGCATTTTATTGGGACTATTGCTAAATGACCATTGACGTGGTTAATTCATTACTACTCAGCACCCTTACATCGTATCTCAGTATTTTCTTCTTAAAATAACTTTTAGAAAATTTATCAGGAAAATCCAGTATACATGTAATTCAACCACAAGCTATTATACCATATAATCTTCATGGAAATAGAAGAGAAAACTCATTTTTTTTCAGCAGAAGGAAGAGCAAATGGAGCACTGGAGGCCAATTCAGATGACCTTGGTTTGGGTCAGGGGGACTTGGGTGTTAGTCTGGTCTCTGCATTAGCCTGGCCTCACTCAGCATCTCTGATCTGTTACAGCATGTCCTCTCGAGGGCTAGGCTTAGATGAGAACTTCCAATTCCTCTTAAAATCTCCATAGATATCCCAATTTCACCTCTAGCAGGGTGGTCAGTGTTATAAGTAATGAGAGAAATAATCTTCTGCTTTTTTTTGTTTGTTTGTTTGTCAGTTGATTTTTTCATCAAGTTCTTAAAAGAATTTAGAGTAAACTACAGCTTTTCTGCAATCAGTGCTGTCTCAGGGGTGTTGTGTAACTTCAGGGCAAGTGAACAGTCACAGCAATCTCTAAGCTTGTCCCTATGGACAGCCTTGTATTAGGATGACTGCCAAAGAGGGAATAAGGTTATAGAGTCACTGAAAAGGAGCACCAGAAATAGGTACAAAAATGACTGAGTAGAAAAAGAAGTAAAAATAAATCGCTAGCTGATGAGGTTATTTTCTTTTAAGAAAATACTTAAAATTACTTAAAGTTTTCTATAAGATATTTTTAATAAGTTTTTTTTATCTCAGTTTTTAAATTCTTAGACAATTTTTCAGAAATAATTTCTCCATGTTAATGTAGCTACTTTACCATAATAAATAAAACAGACAAGGCGTCATAAGTGAATCCCAGCCATGATTCCCAGCATGATTAGTACATTGAGAATATCTTTACAGTCAGTGAGAAAAGTGAGGCCCCTCCAGAAAGAAATTTAGAGCTAAATTAATGTCTTTCTGGCACATCTGGCTTTCAAAAGATCTCTCTCTCACTGAAAAAGACTGGTCTTCTAATCTGGGCAACAAAGGGAAGTTCCTGAAATTAGGTTGTATGAATATTTTCCTAATGTATTACTACCATGGTATGTCCGCTTCCTTCAGATGCTGCATTCATTTGCTTCTAATAAGTTCAAAGCCGTGGAGAAAGTGAACTCTGGTACAGGACTCACATTAGCCTTGCTCTAGATTCAGTATTAAGCAATGGATGCAGATGTCAGAGGCGTGCTCTCTGATCAGAAGTGAACATGGATACAGTTCAGATGGTTTTGTTTATTTGTTAGCAAGCAAACTGCATCATGTTAGCAGTTAGGGAGCCGGGCTTGTATAGCAAATAATGCAGGATAATGTTAATTGTTCCTGTTGCCCTATAGGTCACTCTAAACATGTTTAACTCTTTTTCTGTGGCACCACTGTGTGCTTTTGCATGGATAATTATGACCAGACATGTTAACACACACTTGATCTTTGCACTTGACATTGATAAACTCAAGGTTTTGCTGTTTTTTTGAGAAATTCCTCTTTCTAAACCACTAGTAAGGTGGCAGCCTGTGCTGTCTGTGGTTGCACAGAGGAATTGAGACAGGCTGCTTGCTGTCAGCCTCCCTGTGGACATGCAACCACTGGGTTTGACACAGTAAAACTTCTCATACCTGTATTTTGTGGGTGCACAGCAGCTGCCCACTCCTCATCCAAATCTCAGAAATGTGACTACCCCATCCCACAGGCAAACCGCAGAGAAACCACACTTTTCATTTTGTCTGTGACCTAGGAAAATCTCTTCTTACTCACCATGCAGGCACTTCTGCTCTGTGACCTCCTAATTAACTGCCACCTTCTGGGAATTTGTTTGATTCATTAGGTGTGGATGGAAAAAAATATCTTGACTCTGAGTTTTCTGGGAAGAGATAGCTTTGTTTTGTTTTAGTTTGTTTTTTCCTTGATTGTGTTTCCCAGTGTCCGATGCGGCTGCTGGTCAACTTAGCATGGGCTGTGATCAGAACAGCTATGCTGCAGATATTTGGCCTTTTGCATGACGCATGTGTGAGTTCAGCTTTAGAGGCTCATTTCTGGACACCACAGAACGATAGTACCTCCCTGTAACCACAAAATCAGCTCCTGCCTGGGCTGTGACACTGCTGTGGCATGATCATTTTGCCCTCCTTATGCCCTGAGGTTTGGCAAACAGTTTAGCATTCCCTGTGCTCTGCATCTAACACACACTGGAATTTCCCACTTCTAGTTATGTACATCTCCAAGCATGCTTCAATACTGTTGCTGATGTAAAAGTCAACCGTGTTATTTGGAGAGTCAGTGGGCTTGGCAGTTAGTTGTGTGCTTGGTTGACTTTCTGCTTTTTCTCTGTGATTTATTTGTCTTTTTTTTTTTTTTTTTTAAACAGGAATAATTTAAGGGTTGTTCTATGTATATTATTGGCAATGTTTTCTATAACCATCGAGCAAGAGCAAGTATTTTCCACATGCCTAGAACTGAAGCCATTCTTTTAAATATAAAGAGCCACTGGAGTGAAATTCAAGAACATTATCAATGACTTGGAAGCTCATTTAAAAATTCATTTTCAAGGCCGGATTAAAGAGAAATCTCTCTGGATATATTCACATTTTCATTAAGCGTGCTCCCTTGCTGCAGTCTTGGTTAACAGTTATTACACTGTCAAGTTGTTATTTTAAGAATCCATTCAGGAATCTTAGCTCCAGTACAAAACCATATGGTCTATCAGCACAGGCTTTTATGCTGCTTTGCAAACTTGGTCTTTATCAGCAAATCACCTCAAAATCATATGAATGCAGGTAGGTGCAAACCACCCTGCCAGTCTTTGGGCATTACTGAAGTCACTGTTGATATAGGAAGACATATAATTGACATGATTGAACAGTTCATTTCTACAACATTTAGTGTGCTTTGATTTTGAATCTTATTCCAGTAGGATGGAAAGAAAATCTTTTAAACTTTTTTGCTCAAGAAAGCTTGTGGATGATTATTCCTTAGTTAGGTACACTAAGTCACCACCTTTGGTCATGGAGTATACAGACTCAAATGTCTGTTTTACTTAATTTAAGCAATAGCTTTTCACCTTCCTTAATCTCATTTAAGAAATTGAAGGCTTTTTTTTTTTCTCCTGGCTACACTGCACTGACTCCAACTTTGCATAGCCGTCCAGCTATATAAGGTGCATGTCAGCTGTGTGTGCTTTTCTTTATCTCCTGGCTGACAACCAGCAGTGTTCCTGCTGCATATTCCTGCAAAAAGTTTTGATTTCCACAAAAAATATTTTGCCAAAGTTAAAATTTAATCAAAGCTGTTTTTATTAATCTTACTTATCATTCAAAAGTAATGTTCAACATCAGAACATGCTCCAGGATTTCATTGTATCTGTGATGAGTCTCTAGGAGAGTTGGGCAAATCTTTTTTCAAATCTCTGATTTCAGTTACAAGAAGTACGTAAGGTACACAGTCAAAATTTGCTAATTTAGTGTGTAGAAAGTATGGTTCTGTATTTCATTACACAGCATTTTCCCACAAAGCTGATTTTGACCTTTGCATCTAACACATTATTTTTATGTGTGGATGTTGATGTTTGATTCTATGTTCAAAATATAGACAAAAAGACTACAATAATATGTGTTTTCTGACCTAAGAGGGGGGAAAGAGCACGTTTTTCATGTGTTCTTTCTTTTCCTTAAATTGGGTGAACAATCTAGAATCCATTTTGTATTGTTCATATCCATTGAGTCAGTCCACTAGAGTGTTAAGATACTTAACATGAGAACAATTCTATATAGTCACCCATGTGTCCTTTCATGCATCTTGAAGTACATGCTTGAAATCCTAGTCCTTCGAAGTTTGTGTGTGTGCATATTCCCACTGAAGTTAACTGGAGGTGATCTGCATAAGATTAAGAATGTACAGAATTTTTTACAGAATCATTGCGGTAGTTGGTGTTGTATAGGGAACATAATTCTTAAATATTTGGAGGCTGAAAAAAAAAAACCACAATCTAGACTCTTATTTTAAAATAATTCTGGCTAGACATGTATATTCAATACTTCTAGAGCCTTCCTGTCTGTATTTTCACTATATTCTCAGAACAGATACAGAGCCATTCCACTGGAAACTTCAGTGAGTTGTAGCAAAACTTCATCATGGGTGCTGTTTGTAGAATATGAAGAATCAGAGAAGTGATTAGTCTTGCAGCATGGGAAGAAGCATAGGGTGGAGTAATGACAGAAGTGGAAGAAAGGGAGAATAAAAATGCCTGGAAATGTTGGGAATGCTGTGGGCTTTCTTCTGGATGTGTCTAAGCATAATAGTACAGCACATTTCACAACCAGCCAGTGATTACATGCACTAGTTGTATTCTCTGGGCAAGGATTGCTTATTTCATACATCATTTACAATTAATTGTAGTCATTCTGCAAAGTCAGTACATACCCTGAATGCAAAATTAGGATAAACTGTTTTTATTTCAAAGTCTTCTGTTGTTTCTGTTTTGAAGTATTTCATTTTTTAGTTCAGCATCCAGCTTGCAGTTCTCTTTTGGAAAATAAAACTTTGCCGAATGAAACTGAACACTTCACAGTCTTTTGACAGTATACATTCATGCCCACCCACTTCATGTTGGAAGGCTAAATGAAGTTCAAGGTTTGTAGGCATCATAAAGACAGATTGCAAAAGAAAAGCAAGAATATACATTTGAAATAGGGGATCCTGTATCCAGACCTCTCAGAAATACTACAGCTATTTAAGTTTGGGGGAGGAAAGGGGAGGCTGCATATGCATATCCTCTGTATGATTACAGAGACAGTCTTCTACTGTACAAAAGCCCTGGCTGCGTGTTCCTTAATGAGGGGGCAGAAAGAGTCCAGATCAAACTGAGCTGCCTGCCCCTTACCATGTAAGTGTGCCATGCTCCCCCATGTCACCATGGAGGGACCAGTAGAGCACAATAGCTTTGTTCCTGGGCATTTTGAATAGAGCTAAAACTTGTAAGAACTTTTACAATACATGGATGAGTCTAAGACAGGCTTGTAAAGTGAGTTTGGTCATTTGGAGGGAATTTTTTTTGGTCATAGATCTAAGTATTTGGTCCTTTTAAAGACATTTCTGAGTAAGTAAATTTAAATAAGTGAAATATTTTAAATGAAATTATCAGCATTATGATTCAAAATCATTACATTAGTTTTTGTAATGGTATGTTCATAGTTATGGTATTTCAGTACAGGGGGAAAATCTTAAAAGCATTTCTTCAATTCTTACTTGAACTAAAGCAGTCTCAAGCTTTCCATTTGCCTCTCAACACTTTTCTGACTGAAAGTAATTTCATATCACATTTAGCTGTTCATTAAAAAGTCTAATAGAATTTTGAAGGATCTGATTACAATAATTTTCCATTTCTTTCTGGCATACTTTGGTCTCATAATTGGAAATACTAACAGATGGATAGTCCCTGAAATATAGTTTATGCTTCATAGTTCATCATTTATTAAATATGCCAATCAGAATATTTTGAAAACATCAGTTCTCAACATATTCTAAACATCAACATATCAACATCAACATCAACATATTCTAAAACTATCGAATTTTGATTCTCCACTGGCCTTGACATAACCGATGTTTTAAAGCAATATTATTGGATAGGAGGAGGTATTACCATATGAAAAGCATTTGATTGATGTTTTTTGCAGTCTCACTTCTCATGCTGTTGAAGATGCAAAATTTGTTTCTGCTTTAGGTGCCCCATTTCTACTTTGATGCAGTAGCATATATTTCCTTGGGCTATTCTACATTTTCCACTTTCATTTCACCTAGATTCTTGTACTTTAGCATCTTTTTCTATTAGCATGAGTGAGAAAAAATTGAAAAGTTTAGAACTTG
Source organism: Crypturellus undulatus (assembly GCA_013389825.1). Lineage (NCBI taxonomy): Eukaryota > Metazoa > Chordata > Aves > Tinamiformes > Tinamidae > Crypturellus > Crypturellus undulatus. The sequence continues at coordinate 673,447 of VWPW01003300.1, read as the reverse complement.
ATGATCTTGAAGGTCTTTTCTAATCATAATGATTCTAGGATTCTAATTGTGTGTGTGTGCGTGTGAGTGTGTGTGTGTGTGTGTGTTTGAGAGAGAGAGAGTATGACTAGGGGAGGATGAGTTATCCTTTACAGACAGTTAACAAGAAAAAATGTTGTCCTAACTATCTATACTTAATAGCTTTACATACTGTCCTTATGACTTAACATGGCATTGATATTACTCATGCTTTGGTATATGATTTTATATGTGATGACTACTGGGTGATATGGATAAAAATGATAAATATGTTCTGTGGCTCATCCTTATGAACTTTAAATCAAGTAGTATTGAGCCTGCTGGCAATTCTTTTGTTAATTCTGTAGAATGATCTTATGACTTCCAGAAAATCACGAAATTATAAGCAATGCTGAGAAGTTTCAGATTCAAGATGATCAATCCAGTGCTATGTATCCTAAAGTAGCAGTCATCCAGGTAGAAATATGCATGAGCCATAAACTGTTGGAAGCTGAGAAAAGATCCTGGAGAATATGTTTTCTGTCTTCTTATATGCTTTACTAATCCTGCACTTTTGGCTACAGTCAAAGAACAGGCACTGAGCTAAATGGAGCTGTAATCTTATCCAGTACATCAAGAGCTTGAAGTTTCTGTTCAGTTGAAATGTATGTGCAAAAACAACAAACAGCTCAAGAACTATGTAAATTAATCAGCAAAAACCTTCTAACAGCCTAATTAAGAAAACAGTGATCTGCTCACACACACAATTTCAAGGAATTAAAATACCATTCACCATAGAAGTGATTAATTATAAATTATTCACTTATGCTAAACATGCACATTCCATGTAGAAAGGAATGAAATAAACTTTGAGCTCTTTAACTAGCAATGATATTATGAAGATAAAAGGTGTTTCTCCTCTTTTACTATAGCTATTAAATTATAATAGCTATAAAAGCTATCAAACCCATTTGGCTTCTTGTTAATAATTGTAATAATTGTACAATGAGTATCAAAAATAGAATAGAGAAAGAGGGAAAACACTAATTACAATTCTCTCAATCATATGCATTACCTAGAAGATGATAACCAAACTCCTGAAGAATAGAGAGGTAATGATATTTAATTTAATCAAGGCAAATATCTCTTCCCAGACCACACAGCACATCTGTGAGTATTGGCTCCTAGTCATACTTAAACCAAGGTATTTGACTTCCTTTTACATCAATGGTGGTAGGACATCATTGTCCCAGACACAAGGAGCTGTTGCATCTTCCTTGGAGGAGACTCCAGCATATTTTTCTCACCTTTGGCACTATAGTAACAAATGGGATTTGTTAAACTGAACACAGCAAAGTTCAGTAGAAAACAGAGTTACTGGCAGGAGATCACAATGTAAGCATGTGATTTATAAATAGCTGAGAAAGTTTATCTCTTTGGATTTACAAAAACATGCTGTCATGAAAACAGATTGCTGCTATTGTAATTAGCGTGGTGCATAACTTGCATGAGGCTGAATTTATCTTGTGATTATCTATCTGCTTGCAGGGTCCCTGCTCCAAAGCATCTGACCAGCACCCAGGATTTATAAAACATAATAACAAAAGGTCCTGAGAAGAACTGTTTAGATATATCCGCTATAGACTTTCATTAGACCCAGTGGAGTAACAAATGTCTCTGCATTCTACTTCATTGTCATGAATCTTTTTGGTATATTTTTTCCTTCTTTTCTGACTGTGGGATACAATTAGTTGATGTGAAACTGCATGCCAAAAAGCCAAAATGATGTGTTTAATGGTTTCAGTATAGAATGTTAAATTTTCCTGGTTTTGACTTTTTTCCTTTACATGCACCACACAGAGTAGTAGAGACATTCTTTGTCATCTGACAAATCTCAGAATCTGCATAAAGGATTTTGAAGTCATAAATGCCATTCTACATAGAAAAATTCAATCTTACACTGCCTTTCAACTTTTCCTGTATAACAAAAAACATAGAACATGTTGTTTTAGGAATCATTTGCTACAGGGTAACAGAGGCTCTCTTCCTGATATCCACACCCTCACCTTTACTTAATAAGACAGAGGTGAACAAGACTGTATCTTCATTCCAGTAACCTTCCAGTTTATAAACCTGGGGCCTGAATTTGCCCAGCAGAAGTTAGAAATATAGTTGCTATTAAATCCAGTGCTTTCAAAGATTTTTTTTCCAGTACTCCAGGAGAAATGAGGATGTGACAAAAGTAAGAATGTTTAGTGGCACAGAAGAACAGAACATTGGCCCTCTGCTCCCTTCCTAGGTTTGTGCCATTTCTTTCCTGAAAATCAGTGGTCCTAAATTCTGATCTGGCTGGTAAGTCCTATCTGGCTGACATGTCTAGCTGACATATGAGTTAAGATCTATATGCCATATTTTGAAAATCAGATCTCCTTATTCCTTCAGAAGGACTCAGGAAAACTGACTGATATCTTCTTCCTTTGATCACAACAGTGCTTAGGGAAAAGGCAAGTCCAGAATGTTTCCTCTTCTTCCCAAGCCTGAGGCAAGAGCAAATATTTCTGCTTTGCTAGTAACAGATATTCTGATTGGAGAATGATTTGAGGGTTTTATGCCTTTTTTTGCTATTTTATTCATTGATTAAAGGGTTTTAGAATGTGGTTTTATTCTCTTCTGTTATCTAACAGGTGCTGGATAGAATTCAAAAAAAAAAAAAAAAAAAAAAACATATAGTGAAAGCCTTTTGGCCAAAATCAGAGCTTAATCAGAACCAGAATCCCTTCTGATTCCCCGACTGCTGATTCATACAGTAGTAAGGTATACTGCCTTCAATTAACTGCAATCATCATTTATATCATATCATTCACAATTGAATTAACTCATTAGAAATAATGGATTACAGAATGAATTTCACAACAGGATAAATATCTCACCTCATGCAAAAAGGCAGAGGTGAGCTCAAAGATTTCAGTTCAAGGAGGCAGATGCCAAACATTTTTGCGTGGGTGAAGAAGGCATGCACTGCACATGCCCGGCACATACCCATTCATGCTGTCTGCAAAACTTATTTCTCTAAGAGCAATCAGAGCCCAGTGAGGTCCCAGGGGCCATCCTTTCCCAGCTGCAGCACCTTGTGTGGCTCTGCGTACTGCCCAACGTCATCTCAGGAAAGGAAACGGTCTGAACTTTTTTAAATCTGTTGATTGAACTGTTTATTTCCTAAACATTATCAGATTTTAAAAGATTTATTTTGGCAAATAATGACTTTTCCTGTTTTCCTGCTGAGTAAAGTTACACTGGTTCAGATTACTTGTCAAAGATTTATTTTTTAGTAGATGCTAACTATCAAGGGGTTTTTTTCCTTCTTTTTTCACTGTGGGTTCAACAAAATCAGTCCACACAGAAGGTTTACACCATGTCTGTACAGTGCAGTATCATGTTTCTAATTTATTTTCAAAACTTCTTTGAGTAGGACTCATTAAAGAATGTGGACCCTCTGCATTGGAATCAGTTCCCTGATTCAAACATCCTGGCAGGCAGAAAGGAAGGACCCTGTGCAAGAAAAGACCTGAAGTTGCCCTGGTTTTGGCACTTGAGGAACATGAGGGATGGATGGAGCTTGAGGGCCTCCACAGTGCAGGTAAGTGCAGTCTGCAGAGCTGAAGGGGTTTCCTGAGCAAGCAGCAAGGTCACTTTTACATATCAAGCACTGTGGGTGTAGTGAGGACTACACCCAGGACTGTGGGTGTAGTCAGTGGACATTCACTTTAAAAAAGTATTTTGTCTTACTTGTCCTTGCCAAGTGAACGTGATGCATATTATCCATTGAATGAAAGTGAATTAGTTTGGTGGTTCCATGCCAGAAATATTTCATTAACTTAGCCCTCTGAAAACAAAGTATATTGTTTAATATATGTGTTTCCTCTCACAGTGTATAATCCTTACCCCGTCTCACTAGCAGATTATTCCCTTCTTAACTAAACAGCTGTTTGCTTGACGTTTCAAGGAATAACACTATAAAGTTCTGGTCACATGATTCCGTAAGTTTTGTGATGGGGTAGATGGCAGTGTTTATCAGCAATAAAAATTGCTAGAACCGCTAAAGAGACTTATGAGATTAACACATGCACTATCTCATACTTACTAAGGTAATTTCATCTAGATTGTAGCTGACATCCATTTCGTGAACTCTTTCACAGTCTTAAGTTGTGCTGGTGGTGATGATATGTGAGAGATTAAACTGTGGAGATAACCGCTTCACTCTGCATTCATACATCCAGGTAATATCTGATAGAAGTGAGGATTTCATCGTAAGCAATGCAAGGATGTAGACCATGCAATGGACAAGGATTGGCTGAGTGGAAACTGCTGAAAATCACAGAATCACAAAATGGTTGAAGTTGCAGGGAACCTCCGGAAGGACCTCTAGTCCGGCCCGATGCTTACCAACACTGCAGACCATACTTACCTGCAGTGTGGAGAGCCTGAGGCTTCCATCTATCCCATGTGCTCCTGTGATGTGTCAAAACCAGAACAAGCAAAACTAAAGCTCTTTTGCTGCACAGAGTCCGTTCTCTCTGTTTAGGCAGGGTTGTCTACAGGTGTCTCCTCCCCAGGACCATGCTCAGATGACATCTGAATATCTCCCAGGATGGAGACTCCACAACCTCTTTGGGCATCTTGTACCAGTGGTCACCCTCACAGAAAAAAAAAAAAAAAAGAATATATATATATATATATATATATTTCATATTTTCACACAGAAATTCCTGTGTTTAAATTTGTGCTGCTTCTCATTCCGTCACTGAGCATCGCTGAAAAGAGTCTGGCTCCACCCTTTTTATCTATCCTCCCTTCAGATATTTAGGCACATTGATAAAGGCCCTGTGAACCTTCTCTTTTTCAATCTAAGCAGTATCAGCTTTCTCAACCTTTTCTCATATGCCAGATACTCTATTCCCTTCATAATATTAGTGGCTCTTTGCTGGACTGGCTCTAGTAAATCCATGTCTCTCATACTGAGGAGTCAAGAACTGGGCAAAGCACTCCAGATGTGGCCTCACAAGTGCTGAGTGAGGGCAAGGATCACCTCCCTTGACCTGGTAGCAATGCTTATACTAATGCAGCCCAATATGCTGTTGGTTGTCTTTGCTGAAAGGACATATTGCTGGCTTGTGCTCAAATTATTGTCCACCAGGACCCCTAAGTCCTTTTCTGCAAAACTGCTTTCCATTAAGTCAGTCCCCAGCATGTATTGCTGGATGGGGTTGCTCTTCCCCAGGTGAAGGGCTTTGCACTTCCCTTTCTTGAATTTCATGATGTTCCTCCCTTCCCAGCTTTCCAGCCTGATGAAATTCCTCTGAGAGGCAATGCAGCCATCTGGCATGTCTGCCACTGCTCACAGCTTTTTATTGTCAGCAAATTTGCTGACGGACACAATGAGAAACAATAAATTACTTAGTTTAAAAGTATTAAGCTAAGAGCTTAAAATATTATCAAAGAAATAGTTCCACAAAGCACAGTGCTTCTCAAGTCAGGCCAAGAGGGAGCTGTACTGCAGTTGCTCTCCCACCACCTTTTGGAGGACCAACAATAGTGATGACTGTTAAAATAATTCAGGTATTTGCAGTCAGAGCTGGTGGTAGGGGAAGAAAGAAGATAATTTACTCATAACCCCACCTAGGTAAATCATATTGTGTCACCTAGTTTGAACTGCATAAGTGTTTTCCCATGGGAAATCTTGCAGTTATTTTCGTTAGCCTGGTACATTGTTTCATAGAAATTCTTGTTGGTTAGGTACAGTATTTATCATAGGAAACATCCGTGCTTGGATATAGTGCCTTTTCATGTCTAAATCAGGTTTAGTGCTATTGAGTTTGCTATCCATTCCTAGAGATTATTTGAAGTGTGTACTCATTTCCATCTGAGACTGAGAGAGAGATCAGGAATTCAGTAACAATCTTCTCAACTATGATAAACCAATACAGACTACTTGGCCTTTTTAATTGTCAGTTCCCAGTATTTACCCAGATGCAACCTTAAAATCCCCATTCTCCCCAGTTATAAAAGCATTTACTTTTTGTTTTATCAAAACATCAGAAACGGTGTGATTTTTCTGCTTTCACATAATTATTAGTCATTTCTAATGTAGCTCGATAAATATCCAGAGGATGGATCTATTCACCATGTCTAATGTTCAGCTATGACAGTAGAATGAGCTACACTCTTTTGAGTTTCAAACAATAGACCTGGTGGGAAATGAGAAGCAGCATAGCAGTATAATTACATGGAAAAGTGTCTGTGATTAATTAAACCCGAAAGTGTCTGTGATTAACATTTGTTTCTGTGTGTGCATTTGAGTACGGATTAACGTTTCTGTTATTGCACAACAACACAAATGAGAGACCAATTCCATGCTGTGCTGTTTTAGATTTATTGTTTTTACAGTGGCCACCGCTATTGTCTAGTGTTTTCTGTCTCAGTTCATTAAACTGATAGAATTAATCAACATGTTCTACTGAGATTATGTATGGTTAGCATGTCATGTTAGCATCGTCTCTCTTCGATTCAGCATCCTTTTCTGAAAAGGCAATTTCTAAACCTCAAGCTATAATCTCATTAGCACTCCCTGATTCTAACCAAGACTGATTGCCTGGTCAAATCACTGTAGCTCAATTCATAAGCCAAGAAATAGTGAATACTGTGGTGATTTGCATCAACTGGAAACAGGTCTTGGAAGCTCCTATTATCTGAGATCTGTGTTACATTACACCAGAGTAGGCTCAAGTACCATAGCAGTGGAACACAGCATTGGCTAGTTTTATATAGGAAAAGCTAGGTGTGATAATTAAGAAGCACCAAATTCTATCTATGTAAGCAAGAAAGCTCATTAAAATTAGCTTGTATATTTTGGTGCTATATTGCAGTGAAGTAACTTACCAATTTTATATTGGTAAGTGTGAATACTTTCCTCTTAAAAGCAACAATTTAATCATTCTGGCAGGAGAATTATGTAATATCCAACCTCCTTAATGTCTAGACCTCTGAATCTCAAGTGTAGTAACATACTTTTGTGCTTCTCTGTCCTTGTAGAACTGTGATAATTCCTACTTGGCAAGTTACTGGAGGAGTGGGTAGATGAATCTTCAATATTTAAATCATTATGGAAGAGGTTGTTCCAAATGCTAAGGTGCTACTGGTTTTCTCATGCACCTTTCTCGTCTTACTGGAGCATGGAGCCCTTAGACTATTTTAAATTATGCCAAGAGATTAGTCTGTAGAGGGCTGTCCTGGGTATTAGTGGAGGGCGAAGGTGAACTTGGCTTAAAGCCACTTTTGTGCCCTGTAGCTGGAATTGCACTGAGTGATTTTGTGCTATAGCCAAGGATTTGGCCCCCTAACCAGTACTGGTATGCAATATACCTGCCAGCATCAAAAGCAAAAGTGCATTTTTTTTTCCATTTGAACTGTATACTTTGTTTTTTTTTAATGATTTTTCTTTTTAATTAATTTATTAGTTTATTTATTTTTTCTCTCAAGGACTGTGATGGGACCACCAAAATCATCGTTGTGATCTATTCAGTCCTGGAATTTGTGTCACCAGAACTGAATAGCTTTTGCATGTGCCTGCCGCATGATGAAATTGTAGGCAAATAACCAAAGCAAATATCTGAAGAACAGGGAAATGAGTTAATTTCTTTTGTAAAGAGTACATGTTTCAGTATATCTTGGATCTGATCCTCATTCATGGCTCTTACACCACTCTAGCAATGTAAAACCATCCTTATGTAGTTCAAATGCCGGCAAACTTATATCTGCCATTGTCATGAAGCCTTGGTACAAGGTGTCCAGCTGAGTCGAAAGCTGGGACAAACCTGCTTACCCCACATCCTCCTCAAGTGGCATATTTTCTCCCCTCCATCTTGCCGTCCAAATTGATGTTACCATTTCTGGAACAGAGTCCCATTGTAAGTAGGGGAAATATTTGGGCAAATCAAAAAGGAAGCTAAAAGAAAACATCAACATTTTATCTTCATATCTATACTTTATAGTATATAGTATAGTAGAACCACTGGTATATAGTGTTTCTGAAGCAGTTATTTTTTAAATGGAAAGCAGTTATATGAATATAATCGACCACTTCCATGGAATGCAATGCCATTTCATCTATTAAATAGGCCTTTTTAAGCATTTATCCTCCATTACTAAATGGAAGTTGTGATTTTATCACTCACACGTTTAAGAAAATAGAAAAGGTACTAAGTGCTGATATTATATTCCACCTTTTATTATAGAATTAGATAACAAACCTCTCAAAGTGGCTATTCCATTACTTAAAGCTAACTTAGGGCAAACTAAGCTCTACATTTAACAGGAGAAAGGTCCTCTCTGAAAGAATGGTAGGAATGCCAATTAGTCATGAATAGACTGATGTCTGTTCTCCACCTAATACTCTGGTAATATCTGTATGGTCTTCATAACTTTCTCTAGCTCTATTTCTAAATAGAGTTGATGATGGGACTTCTTAAAACGTCTTTAAGAAGAGGGCTCAGCACAGGAGGAGCTAACTGCGGTACACAGAGACCATATTTCCCATAAACTGGTAGGAAATCATTACCCTCTTAGATCACTGTGGGAGACAAGTTACTCTGCTGCAGCCAAGGGATATATCAGTGGGTAGGAGAAAGCATAATCATGTCCTCAGGTTATATCACTGGTCAGTGATCTGTTCCAAATGAGGTGAAGGTACAAGCTTAAATGTGTAACCCACTCCACTATACCAATATGCATTCAGGTTAATGTTACTAGTGGAATTTTTTATCTCCTTCTTTCTCCTTTCCTTTATTCTTTCCCGTGATGCTGAGAACTCTAATTCACTATTTTTAAAAGTTCATTTTTTTTAGCATCTGTATTTCTACTAGAAATGTTGACTTTTTTTTTTTAACCTTAGGAAACATTTGATCTATAAATTAATAAGTTTTTAACTGAACACCATAAAAAGAGGAACAATTGGACAAGCCTTGCATTTGGCTGGAAACTTTAAGACTGACTTTGAACAGCTGGACTCTTTACAGTCCTTGTGATGCAGATTAAATGAAAATAATACACGGCAGAAAAACAGCTAAAGCATTTGAACTTCGCAAGTTATAGCCTAGAGCCATTTCACTACAGCTCATTAGGGAGTTTATGTTTATAATGTAATGCCTTTAAATAGATTTGATTTTTCTAAACAGAGTTTTGTAAATTAGAACTTTCCCAGGGGGCTAACCCAGTGCAAGCTGCTCTAATTGTGGAGCACATCCTGACTGAAGAGGTAGGAGCACAGAAGAAATGGTTTGCCTAAAAATGCACAGTCTTGTGTATTGTAGTTATTTGTGGGTTTATGAATGTGACGGTCATCTGATGTACTAAGTACACTCAGCACACTTGGGAAGCATTCACTCTATTGCCAACCATGCATAATTTGAACCCAGAATCTCCCTACCATCTTCTCCCTCAGTTTTAAGATTGCCTTAAAAATCATGAGATATCCAAAATCCAGAATTGGGTCTTTGGAAACAAGGGCTGAATTGGATCTGAAATGTCAGTTTGTCAAGGTAGAAGTCATTTGGGCCTTCACCTTCACAAGATCATATTTAACTTCCAGGAACAGATCTCAGAAACTTTTATTCTATAAAGGTTTTGATGTAAATACAGGCTTTTCCTAAGGATACCGCTTAGAATTACTGATTTTCTTCTTTCCTCCCTCCCTTCCTCTTTCAGTCCTTCTCTCTCTCTCTCCCTCCTTCTTCTCTCACTCTCACTCCCTCTCCAAATTTTTTACAGATGCATTTTTGAGATCATCCTTAGTGAATATTTTTTTTGTTTGCAGTAACCCTGAGAGAGACACAGACAGTGCATATACAAAGCACATAGATGCATAAGGAAAGTATACAAAATAAAAAGTAGAAACGAAAATACTTTTTTAATCTAAAATGTCTACCTTACATATACACTTTAGAACACAAAATAGAACATGTTCCAGTCCAGTTGCCCTTAGGCACTACTGAAAGATCAATAATATGCTGTATTTTGGGGACGTATTCGCAATACATGGAGCACATTATGGTATGGCATACTGCCTTTGTTTAGTTTTCCCCTGATTTTTTTGTTTTTCTGCTGCATTAATTGAAGTTGTATAGTCATATATAGTCTTATATAGGTAGGCATGTATTTTTGTTGATAACTTCATACTATTGTTAATTTTAGAAAATACAAACACCGAATCATACTAACAAAATGTTCAAATGTAAAAGACAAAAACAAGAACTGCACAGTACTGCATATGTAGAGAGAGATCCTTCACTGGTTCTTTTTCCATAATTAAATATGGACTTGGTGAATGCTTCTCTCCAGTAGCCATCAGATATTTCAGAAAAGGGCCTCACATGCTCAGAGGCGCCAGTTCACTTTGCAAGGAAATGGTCAATGGCCCACTGAGCAGTACTTCCTCTGCCCCATGATCAACAGCATTCCTAAAGGCAATTCCAGTCTCCAGTTGCTTTATTCCTAAAGTATTTTTCCAAGAATTAGAACATATTAATTAGTTCAGGTTTTTGCTGCACAGGGGAACCTTCATCTGCTCTGTCAAGAGAGTGTGAAGATGTAAAAATGGCAAATCTTGGACTCTCTTTGCATGTAGCTTTTATACAATAGCCTCCCAAATCAAACCTGTTTTCTGAGACCCATTTCAGCTCAAGTGAGGCTTTCAACATCCATGATGTGCAGAAAGCAAACAGGTTCAACCTGAAGTTTGTGATAAATACAGCTTTTTAGAGATGCAATGAAAAGGATCTATTCATCTGTGGAACTCTCCACAAGCAAAATGCTATGATGAAGACTTTTTTATTGCACTTCTCAAATGTGTAGGAGACCTCTGTGTCACCGGAGTTTTATTTCTTCTTTCTGTCTTTTTTTTCTTTACTGGTTTAGGAAAGTCAATGAGAAGTCTTCTGGAGCACAGAATACTGCATACATACGTGGCAACTTATTTTGTGTATCTCACCACTGCCTGAGATGTTGCTGACAAGCCCTCGAACCAAGTTAAAGTTAGAAGTATTATACACTATCATTCAAAATTGTTTAGACTTTTTCTTTTGATTCATGCCATTGCTGCATTTTGTACATCCCCCTGACCACTCTTAGCAGCTGTAACAACACTTGCGGTATTACCAGTAATTTGCAACTTATCAAACATGATTGAACCTTGTTCTTTTGTGTAAACGAAATAGAACTCTCTGGTTAGCTTTCTTTATACTTTGGAAATAGTGCAAAGGAAACCAAGTCTATATTTGCATGCCAGACAATGAAACATAACACAGAGTGTATACATGCCTTTGACACTGTAATTACTAGCTGTTGTTTAGATTCCATGTATGGTCACTGGCTTTGGCTGTGTTGGAATCAGCTGTATCAACATTTAATCAAAGTCTTATAGATTTTGGTTGTATATTTTTCTAATGTCAAAATGGAAATGCTGAGACTAAAAAATAAGTTCTTGGGGAGGAAAATGCATGCCCACTGCACTGCGAAAATAATGAACATTTGTGGCATAATGAACAAAGCCTATCAGAGGTTTTGTCCATAATGAAATACAACAGAACAGGCAATTTTCAATTTAATTTACTTCTTCAGGATTTCAGCAACTTTTCTTTCTGGTAACTGTACTTGAGACTGTATGTTAATGTTGTTCCATTTAACTGGCTTAACTTGCTTAGCTTTTCTCAGACATGAATCCTGCCAGAGGCTGTATAGCCTCTACCTTGCTTGATCGGCACCTTGGTCTTTGAAAAATGTTGCACTTTATTCAGACTTGCTATCCACTGACTCTGATTGTCATATAAAAGGCACAGAGCATGAATGGAACCTCTTACAACTTTTGCCTGCACTGCAGCACACTCATAGGCAGCACAGCTACTCTCTGGGAGCCAAGTACATAGCACTGAAACCCCTGAGAATATTCCCTGTGTGGTCTGTGCTCAGTAAAGGAAAAGAACATAATGTGCACTTAATAGGAACAGTTAAAGTGAAAATCATATTTTCAGAATGTGTGTTTCTAGTAAGCCCTTGCTCTATTAGTCTTACAAACCAGCTTACTTGGAAAAAGTTTGAATAAAGTGAAGTAATGGGTGTTTTGCCAAATAGAGTGGAGCTAAATTCAAGGTATCATTGAAATGCTGTTCCTGCTAAGAAATAAGACATTAAATGTCTCAGTTTTCTATTTCATTTTTATATTAGAAGTTCTTTTTTAATCGATCTTTTCTTTATTTTTTTTTTCTTTTTGCTGTTGGCTTTTTTTTTTCAACTGGTAAACCAGTGGGATTAACCCTTCTCAAGAATATGTTGGACAGAAGAAGTTGCTATTCATTTCTTTAATGCTTAACTTAAGTCCAAAACACGAGAGGTAAAGTCCTTGTCTCTGAATATTTCAATACATCCACACATATAATATAATAATGGGAAATATCCCAGTAACTAGGCATTAGAGAAGTCTTCCAGAATTCATAAGGAAAATATAGAAGTCACTAGATAACAAAGATTAAAAAAAAAAAAAGAGCATGCTTAGTGTAAAGTGGGGATGCTAGTAGAAATGAAATAATGAGTAAACACAAACTGTTCCAGGCCTTCAGATCACATGAGTAGGACGTCTTTTACTGTTCGCAGTAGAAGTGAAAAATTCATAACCTGACGTTCCCCTTGAATATGCTGGAAAAGGGTTCAGTCATATTTCTGCTTTAGAAAAAAAAAAAAAGAAGAGATGAAACTGAGAATCTGAATGTGCTTAAGCATTAGTTAGTTAGGACGTAATACTGAAATGGATTAAATGGTACTTACAAACATTTTTAAAGCATTTTCAGGAAACTTAATTTATTTCTTTAGTTAAACTTTCAGGGCTTCATTCTGATGTAATTTATCTTATAGAATCATTTAAAAATCCTTAGAGATTTCAAAATCACTTTTTTTTTTCCCATGATTTTTTTTCCCAGATTTATCTTCAGTCTGGATGTACCTACAGGTAGGGTTGTGGTAGGGGTCGATGTTCACAGAGATTAATTGCCATGAGAATGTAGGATAAGAAAGGTGGCTTCCACAAAAACATGGAAGAGCTTTGGAGGAAGCAGGAGAAAATATGTGAATATGAAAACTGCAGTCTGGTTAATGGAATAGTGACTACTGTCAATGTGGACGGTAAATCCATTCATAAGTGACTAATAACAACAGAGACAATTTTTGTTTGAGATGATTGGTGCTAAATGTCAGAAGATCCTTTGCCTATCCGTCTCAGAGAGATCCCAATGTTTTCTCTAGTCTCTGGAGCAGGCTTTAATGTGTCTGATATCTATATAGTAATTCTTGATTTAAATCTTCATGAGTGAGAGTACCATTCATCCTGATGGCGTGTAGATGGAAAAAAATGAAACAGTAAAAAGCTTAAATAAACAATGACAATACTCTTCTAAGACATTTATTTCTGGACAGATTTAATTATATAAACCTATGCAAGGAAAAAGGAAATTTCAGTATATGTGTTTTGTTTTTTAACTGAAATATATTTGTGTTTCAATATGACTAAGTGCTCTTTAAACATTTTATTGCTAGGAAAGCAACATAAGTAGCAGCTGCTATTATTGTTTAGAAAATATTTGATATTATTTCTGTTGTAAAAGCCAATTTTCCAACAGACAAAATTTCTTAGAAATTCACTTTTTGGACTGTAGTGTTTCGAGTTCCTGAAAGTCTGGATGCAAATGATTCTGGCATTTTTGTATTTGAGAAATTCATAGTTGAGAGTCACTTGTATTATTTTTTACACACCTTAGACTGACACACCTTAGAAATGGCTGTAGGTGGTGTTTTTAGGCTGGAATTATTTCTCACAGAGAAGAATTTCTCACTGTATACCTCTGTTTTAAAACTCTCTCTGATCAAGTTTTAAGCATTCAAAAATTGAAATATGAGTAGATGGTACAACAGAAAAGACTTTTCCTCTGACCATTAAGGGGCCAGTCAAAAACACATTAAAGGAAATGCAAAGCTTTATGGTGGGCACTGACTTAAGTTCTCTATGTTCCACTCAGAAATAATAAGCAGTTTGTGAGTCTGTAAGCCTTAGAAAAGCTACAAATTGTTATGTACTATTGAGGTGCTGGGGAGAAAAGATCACGGCTGATCTTTTCCTGGCGTGAATATATTTCTCTCCAAAGTAATCAATCCCCAAACCAAAAACATAACACTAGAAATTCTGAGGTCTTCATTTTCTTCCGAAGTTTTCCATTCATTGTTCTTAGCTGCTTTCTCGTCGTGATTCTTAAGCAGCTGAAACCATAGAAGGTGGAAACCTGTAATGTAAGGTATTTATTAATGGCCCAACCCATTCCTATAAAGCGTTTTCTTGAAGAAAAATTAATGGCCTGTTGAATGAATCGGAAGTCCAGGATTTGGAGAAGAGCACCATTTTTGTGTGGGTTCCTCACATACCATAATACAGGATGTAGTTAGGGTTGCGTTCTTGTGGGAGGACCAGTCACCCACAGAACTGCCACATTTTGCCTGAGACCAAGATGTGCTAAAAATAGGTTTAAAGAAGCAATCCCTTGGAATAACTTTGCAGCTAGATGCTGGAAGTTTCTCCTACGCTGCTCTCGTTCCCATACAGCTATCGAGTGCCCTGTCCAGCTTCACATTTTGAACAATACTGGACAGCCTGAGATAGGCTATATTGCACATTGAGATGCAAGTGTTTATAGGCATCATGACCTTTTCAGTGCCTCCAGTTGGCAGAAATATTCAGAAAAGTTTTGAAGCATTTATGAAGTATTTTAAGAGCTCAAGGATACAGTAAAATGCCACTTCTACTCTGAGAGCCACAGGATTACTGCAGCTTCTACCAAAGAACAGGACCTCCAGATGTTGTCTGGACAATTAGTTCCAGATTGTGGCACTTGCACATTTTTATCTAGAAGGTGGCTGGTGGGATGATTCAGTCCAACAGAGCTTCAAAGACTGAGCTTCAAAATAAAATAAGACAATTACATACAAAAAATGTCTACTAATGGACTCAAGCTCTAAAAGTAAGGGCATAACCTGATTCCAGTTAACATAATTTAATAGTCAGATACCTGATTTCAGACTAAATTACCAAGAGTAACTTGCTGATCTAAATGATTCCCTTGATCTTTTAGACATGTGTATCATATTTAGGGCCAAAAAATACAGATTCCGTGAGTGTCATTGATATAAGCAAAGGCAACAATAGCTCTACTTAGGCAGCATGCTGTAGCTCAAACAGAAGTGGCAGAAATAGTGAAAATGCATTTTCTTAGACAGGAATTTCTATTTGTTTTTTTTTTTGTGGTAATTATTAATTTAAAAACTTATGATTTATTCCTATATTTTTAATAAGAATATGCATTACTAACTTACTAATGTAGCTGAAATTCTCACACTTGAAAATGTATATTTGCCTTACATAAACATATGGAAAGTATCAATTTTCAATACATTTGTGTTGTGAAAAATTAGAAAGCATTGGCATATTATTAAGTTATCTTATTACACAAAAGAAAACCCCTATAAAATTTGTAGAGAAAGAGTAAATAATATTTATCCATCACCATCCAAACAACTCCAAAGTATATTAAAATATCAATAAAAATTTTAAATATTAAATATGTCTTTCTCTTATTCTCCCCAAAAGGCTTGATTGTTCTTTAAATTAGATGGGTATGTTTGGCATCTGCTTATTTTTGTGTATAAAATAAGAATATAAAGCTTGATTCTTCAAGATGCTGGCAAAAAAAGGAACCTGGAAAAAGTAATTAAGCACATACTTGAGTGGCGTATTTGAAGTAAAGCTATATATTTACATTTAAAAAGTTTTGGCTATACTTTTTAATACTTCAAGCCAAATTGCTCAACACTTTATCTGATCCAGATTTTACTAAATAAAAGTACATCACACCAATATTTTTTGTATTTTGTTCTGTTTTATTCTGAAGTGTGTTTTTTTTTTCCTTAGCTTTTGCATTCAAACACCTCTCTGGAATGTGGACAATTTAGTTGTTCCAGAACAACATAGTTGTTCATGGGAAGTCACGTTCTCCAGGGAAGCGTTGATCTGTCATATAAATGTAGCCAAATCCATACTGGGGTTTGAATATCAGAATAGTGACATTGATCTGGACATTATATTCAATGGGGGAAGCAGTGAATGGCATGTGGGGGTAAGCCACCTGTGTTACTAATCTCTGGGGAAGCTGAGTTTTGAAATGTCTAGAGCTTTTTCAGCTTTTTTAGAGACTGTATTTCTAAATATGCTGCCATAGTTAAGCAAGTGCCTATGCATGAAGGTATCTATCTAGATCAGACCCATTAAAATAGAATGCAACATTCTGGTTCAATATAGAGAGAGATGAAGATTTTTATCTCAAGCCTGACTTAAGTCAAAGAGACAGCAAAGCAACCTGAAGTGGCCTCCACAGTAGAGATATTTTAGGTAATAAAGATCACACAAAGTACTTCAGTCTTTCTGCTGCTTATATTCATATTTGTTCATGCATGCTTCTTCTAAGTGAGGATTTGATGATTCACATCTAAAGACGTATAGGCTTTCACATTCAAGATGTGTATGTTGGTTGCCAGTAAATTCAGGAGAACATCTATGGCTTTTATTAATTAATAAAGAATTTTGGAAGTTCTATGAAAAAATAAAGGAAAAGCAGCACATATTTATATTGCAGGCCTAGCACTCCTGTCTATTGCTCCAGTAACCATTAAAAGATGAAGACTAAAGTTCCTGGAAAATCCAATATTAAAGAATTTGTGCTTAATGGTACTTTTGTTTAGTACTGGAACTGGCTGAAAACCAAACAAAAATCTCTACTAAAAAGAAATGTTTGAAAATAATAGAACAGAAGGCTTTACTTTCCCCAAATAAATCAAGAGCAGCTAACATGAAATACATTGATATATAGGAGCCCCAGCTAGTATAAATACAAGGAGAACCAGTTCCGCAAAATGAGAATGAAAAGTGAATGTAGTGGATCTGGCTTACTCATTGACTGTACTATGGAAAATTGTATTATCAGTGCCAATAATCATAGAAAAGCGTATTTCTCCAAAACATTTGTGAATGATCCATTGAAAAATCTGGCTGTGGGAGGACAGTAAAATACCTGTACATCCAGCGTTCATAGTTGTGTATGAAGCATCTGTTAGATTTCCACATGGTTGAAATTGAGAACAAATTATCAATCTGAATATATTTGATAATATAATAAACCATTTTCTCTCATTTTTGCTACCTTTATCCATTTATTCTTTTTATCTTTTTGTTTCTCTACCAACTCCCTATTAAATTCAATTAGGTTTGAAAAGCATGTCAAACTTTTATTTTTTTTATTATTTTTATGAAGAAGCTTGCTGGCCTGGCAGCTCTTCCAAAACTTTCACTTTTCTGATGTATTTTTGATTGTGTCTTTCAGCAAATCAAAATTGTTGATGTGAAAGGACATCAATCATAACTACTCCTTGGGATGTAAAAAATTTGTACATTCCAAGCCTCTTGAACAGTGTTAAGCAGCTGTGGTTAATATTTAAACTGCAGATATGTTAAATATATTTTGAATTTTGCCACATTTGCTATTCCAGTCATTAAATGAACTTTGCAGGTGTTCAAATATCCTGCTAATCCTGGGGTTTTTACTAAGACTTTTAGCAATATTAAACTGAATCTCTGAAACCCAGACACAAAAAAAAAAAAAAAAAATCTCTTAATAACCGAGATGAGCTAAGTCATAACAGGAATATATGCTCAAGAGGAAAAAAAATAAAGAGGCTTAAAAAAAAACTCATCAGTCTCATTTTAAGTGTAATACCACATTCAACCACTTCATGTGCCTTCTTGTTCCCCTTTCATGAAAATATATTTCCTAGAGAAATACAAATGCCTGAATATGTATTTCTCATCAGAATGCTTTGTACTGGAGCTGCTTTTGTTAACACTAATCTCTAACCTTTTTGTCGTCATCACCTGTACGTGATGGAAAAGCAACAGAGAAAAGTGCTGGTTCCCATGAGAGGAGATGACAAGGTTTCATTCATCTTCAGGAGAAAGCCCCCAAATTATTCTCAGTGCTTAAAGTATACACTGTACTTGCACAATCTTTCCCCTTTTACCTTACCTTTGTAGCCTCTTACCCAAAAAAGAAATCCACACGCACTTGTATGTTTAACCGCGACAGAGAATGGTGCTAACCTAACTGGAATGGTACTTATTTGGAGAGAGATGATGGACTGTGTAAACCGAGACTTCGTAGTAGCACCCAAACCATAAGGGGATGGTTTAGGCGTTTTGAAAAGCAGCCACTTGTGCTGGGAGAAAATACAGGAACACCGTGCCAGAGATTGAGATGAAAAATACAGAAAAATGAATCTGGCTAGGAAAGGTTTTATTACAGAGGAGATAAACAGCAGAAGGTGTCTGCTGTTATTGCCCTTAGGTACAGCAGACGGTGCAGTGGAAGCACTGTTAAGGGAGCAGAGGCTTTGGGAATAATTTTTCTTCTTCTATGGAACTCCTTTATTTCTTTTGTGTTTCTTTTTGTTTTCTCCCTGTTTCTTCTCTGTGTATTTGGTTAGGGTTGAGCTCCAGTCTCGGTCTGTAGAACGGGAGAAGTGGTGACCGAGCAGGGGAACTGCCTCAGGCCTGGAGAGGCCCAGCCGCCCGGCCGCTGACGGCAGGAGGTGTCGGGGAGCCTTAGCAGCCCGATGGGTGAGAAATGGCATTTCCTTCCTTGGACTGGCCAGCGTGGCCAGACAGCTTGGCCATCTGTGACAAGCCGGCTGCTTTGGCCTTGCCTTGGTACATGGCAAGATCTGCCTTACAGGGACTAGGTGCTCATGTTGTGTGGGGGCTGGCACTTCGGTAGAGCTCTTGGGTACCACTGCAGGGCTAATAAATGCTCCCGCATTGAAGGAAGTGAGAGTTTTATGGAGACTAGTGCTTAGGATCCCTTCAGGCCTAGGTTTGCTCCCGAAAAAGAAGGCAGAACATCACTCAAATCATACTCTTTACTGCAGGATTTTACTTCTTCAAATGTGCCCGTTTAAGTTTTAATATGACCTGACATCGCTTAACTTGGGAAGACATATAATTTTGTTAAGTTGTTTGGAGGAACAGTTAGAGGACTGGCCATGTGGAAAAGCATGGAAATATATCCTTTTAACCAATCCAGTATTAAAGGTATAATTTCATACTCAGAATAGTCTTTACAGATTTTTTTTTTCTCTTTTTAGTGCGAATAACAGAAACAGTACTACAATAAACTTAGGATTTATACTTGCTGCTTTAAAGTCAGCCTTTAAATACCATTTTTGTTTATGGTTTTAACAAGGTCATCTAGTTGAAAAAGAAGTTCAAACTTGTGTGCAGTAGCCATGTGACTTGTTTAGTCAATCACAGCACAGGATATTTTAAACCCATTTTACAATGGAGTATAAAAGCTTCTCTCAATAACCATCTGGAGAATATTGAGTTTCATAACTGGTAGGAATTATTCAATATCCTCCTCCCCACAGGAATAACAATTTCAAAATCTTCAAAGACTGATATCTAACTGGAGAAAAGGTATTTAATGTTGTTAAAACTGGAAATTGTGTAGAACCAAATAACTCGTTTTGATCTACCTGAAAAATGACTTTGTAGATCAGGGAAATAGTTTCCCCGACTGTCAGGTTCTATATATAATCAAACCTTTCTTTCTCTTTTTGTCATTGAATTATTTAGTTCACAGTGACCCAAAAATGTCCTTTTCTGACTGGGGCTCAGGATACCAAGTTGATTGAATTAATGGGAAAGCTGTTGTTTTTCTTTACAAAACCTGTAAAAAGGCCTTGCATTTTTTGTTCTCCCAACTGAGACTAGCCTCCTGGCAGCCTTATGCATGTTCACAGGATCCTAATGGAGAAGAGGAAACTTAGAGCAGGGAGGCAGGATCTTGCATTCCAAGGAGGAAGTGGGCCTGAGCTGGGGCAGCTTTGCTGGGGTCGACAGAGGTGGCTGGATCCCAAAGTGTGATGTGGGCAGCTGGAGGCTGTGTCAGCACTGATCCACCATGGACATCTCAGTGCTGTGCCAGATGTCTCTTTGAGAGTGCCGGCTAGGACAACAAATTTTGGATGTTGAGCCCCATGTTGCCATATGTGTAGAAATGGCTCGTTTGTGCTCCCCTAAGACTACAGATACTGCAAATTTTGCTAATAAGACCAAGAATATTTTTGTTAGCTACTTTTGCATACACACACAGACCAAACTTGAATAAGTCTATTGCTTTGACAGTTTTCTTGGTGCTTAATAACTAAAAAGTCCTGCCCTGCTGAATTCAGCTAGCAAAGCATTACATAGTAGTCTCTGTTTCTGAAGCTGGAAAGGCTGCCACAGTAGATAATGCAGTAAAGTTACAAGTAAAGTTTTCCTCATCTGTGGTGGAGAAATGGAAGACTACAAATTTGAGAAGAATAGCCATCCCTTAACAAATCAGGCTCCTGAAGCATGATGTGATGCAAAAGATCATGGAGGGGGCATTTTAAAATGATGTTTTTGAAATGAGGTGTTAATTGGGCCACCCTAAAAAGCTACATAAGATTTATATATACCAGTGCAGTCCTGCTCTATCCCAAACAAATTACCAATGCAGTCCTGGAGTTTGAAGCAAAAAGGCTCACAGTGAAAACATACTGGTGCATGAACTTTTTTTTTTAATTTGAATGAAGACATTTTATCAATATGAAAGGATGGTAACCCCGAGAGTAAACAGTTATCTGTAAAATAGAGATTATGCGCTTAATAACATTTAATATTTTGGTATCTCAAACCTCCTGTGTAGATCAGTCTGGGAGAGTGGTGTTTATTTTCTTGCTACATGTGAAAGTTCATTCTCAGTATCAAGTTTGTTTGGTCCACTAACTTTGTTAACCTTTGCATTTACTTCTGTATTTGATGGCCTTTCATGAGCAGCCCCTTTAGTAGCTAGGATAGAAACAGTTACATCAGGGTTAGAGGTCATAGCCATTATAGGATTTTGACTTAAAACACCCACTGCTTTAAGGGGATCACAGTATGTTTATGAAAAATTATTTTCTTTGTGAGAGTTTCTATGAACAAGATTATTATAGTAATATATAAACCATCTGGGCAACCTTTAATATCTACCTACTTTCTTGATGAAATAACAAGCAAGACCATGAAAAATAGCTCTCCACCTAACTAGAACATACCAGAGCATCAGTGCTTTCCTCTGCCTCTTTCATGGTATTTCAATGAAGGGTAAGTGTGAAAAATCAACACCAAATGCTAATACATGTTTAGCAGGAGACATTCTTTGCAATTAAAATGCAAATTTGAGAGTTTTACAATTTTTAATGGCATACTTCTAGCCTTTTACATATTTTAAAAACACATATGCAGAATAAATTCCTTATTAGAGCTGATTTTTATCCACCACTCCAGAATGTATTTTATTGAAGTCAAAACACCAAATAACACTTTTAAAAACTAATAAAATTATATTTATATTGTAAGGAATACATTCCCAATCACATGGTTCAGATTCATAGTGCTCAAGAGACACTGAAATCATTGCTTAGAAACAGTATTTGCTGACTTCACCAGGGTAACAGTTTAATCCTTAAAGTAATCAACTTTCACCCTCTTCTTTGGGTCTTTCGACTTTTAAGTTCTCACTAGTCTTTTTGAGAAAAAACAGTGCTAGGAGACAGCTATTATTCTCCTCCATGGGATAGTCCACTTCATTCAGACAAGTAATATCATCTTCTGTTTACACTCATCTGAAACAAGTGCACAGGGTCACCCTCTACACTCTGATGTTTTACCAAAGCAAAAGGAAAGACTCTGCAGCAGGACACAACCGAGCTCCGAAACCCGAATAACCTGGGAAGCAGACTTTGCATGCCTATTTATTTCTTGCATTTGATCCTCTGGAAAAAAAATCACAATATCATGTCCTCAAAGCATTTCACATAGGCTGAAGCACTGTAATAGAGAAGTCAGCTTTGGACGGCATTTCCTTTTGTCTGTTTTTAAAAGTCAGAAGCTATATCCTCAGCTGGTGCAAGCTCCACTTACCTCAGCTCGTCCTTTGGTTTGAGGAGCTGAGCTTCATATTTAGTAAGTATGTATTAACATTTTCAGGATAAAAAAAATATTTAAGTAGTTTATAAGGAAAGAGGAAAAAAACAATATTTTTCTTAGAATAGTTCTGGGAGAAGAGCAACCAAATTATAGGAATAAACCACAATATGTGGACAAAGCAAAAGTCCTCCACAGTTAAATCACTAGTCATAAATCTACTGTCTGAATAATAAGGAAGCCAAGAGAGTTGCACAAATGACTCCAACTGAGAACCTGAAACAGTGATTTTTTGTGCATCCCGTGTCTCAGAAAATAATCAACAAAAACTCCACATTATGCCCTGCTGCCTTCCAAAGCCTGACTTTGGACCACATGAGCAATATCTATTAAGAGAATAGTTTGAGCTCCAATGACTTTGCTGGCTCAAAGGAACTGTAGCACTCGACTATTTTATAACAAATAAAATCTTTCACCTTCAAGGAAGAAACACACATTTTTCATTTCTTGTGACCTACTCACTGACTCACTTGTCTGCTCTGTTCAGCCTCTGCTGAGTGATGTGGTCATCTGAAATAAGCAGGGAGCTGGCTGCTGGTGCCAGCAGCCTGTAATGAGACCTCTGAAAGCAAGAAGGAGAATCACAGTTTGGTTACAAACCCCTAGGCACATGGCTAGCCCTGAAAGATATATTGAGGAGCACGTACTTCAAAACAAAAGCCCTCAGTAATTTAATCACTGGCCCTAAATCTGCTGGCTTGCTTAGTAGTTGACTAAAAACTCTCTAAAATATGTGCCTAGAGGATCATTTTACCAATCACTCACCCCAGCTACAACCAATAAGTAATAAAAGAAAGGATTTCAGCTGTATGCTTCACTGTGTGTTATACCTTCCATTTCTAACTCACGCAGTGCAAAAAAAGTGTTGAAAAGTAGCATTTCTTTTTATAGTGGACATGAGTATAGCGTTTTTATTTTTGAATATTTGCATCACTGAGGAGTTCAGGTATTTTGTTGTGCTAAAGAATGAATATAGCTTCTTCATTCAACTATACAGGTGTCCTTTGCTACCTGACCTAATATCTCCTCTCTTTAGCTAAATAACAGATTGCAGAAACTGGCTATAAGGCTCTTTTCTGACTCATACATGGGATATGTCTGACAGCACGAGGGATCACTGTGTAGTTCCTAGCACCACACCCACAGGGAAAATCTTTTTTTGCTATAGTTATGTTTGAATTGGGATGCCTGAGCATCATTGCTTCTCTAAACTGTCATGAAATACTTGAATTCATACAAATGACATTAGGTCCCTGCTGCCAGTTTCCTGTGTTGTACGTGAGCATTTTTCCAAACTCTCTTAATACTGGAATAACACTTTAACCATTGGAACTCTCTGCTCTGTGATTTTGATAGTTTTAGCAATAAATACACTTAAATCTGTGTAATTCATCAAGACTGTACCATCTTTCGCTATGTTTCAATTTACCAAAAATATCTGATGGGACCCATAGATTTCCATTGTTTAAGCACTCCTGCTCCCTTTGAATGTATTTAAAGTGAATAAAGTTTTGCGCAGGACTGCAGCATTAGGAACGATCTGCTCTACCTGTAATCAGCACAGTTTCAGTAAAAACACTTCATGTCAGCATCACTGTCACCATGCTGTCTGCCTCATAGCAGATAGATACTTTTTTTTCCCCAGTCACTTCTTTTTAAGCATGCTCTGGGGCTGCCATCACTGTCTCTCCTAAAGTCCTCCTGGGTGCTGCACAGCAATCTGCCATCCAGATATCACAGCTCTTTGAGGGCAGAGTTTTCCTGAGTGATCCTTTCTAGCAAAAAATGTGGTTTGCCTTGAGATGTAGGTAAGAGAACGAAGAATTAGATTCTTCTTGTGAGTACAGATGTTGCTATTGCTTTTATAAATTACCACAGCTCATATGAAATAAGCCAAATCTGGACATTTGTACAAGCTGAAGATCTGCCTTAGAATGAAGCTGCCCCAGGTTTTTTCCTTGTCTGGCTTCAGTCTGCCTTAATTAATGGATGAAGGCAGGGAATCCCATTCTTCTCTATTGATAGGGAGGTTTGCTTGGGATGGAGAAAGAGGTTTCCTCCTCTTCTTCCTTCTTCTCAAGAGGAATCCTTCCTCCCAAGGGAGGTCCTGGGACAGGAAAGGCACCGGGCTGCATACACAATGTAAATCCCCCACCATGTACAGTGAGGAGCCACACTGCTGCTCAGAGAGTGTCCTAAAAACATGAAACAACTTGCTGCTTGGTGCAGGCACCCATGTGCATCCTTGCGTTACATGGGATTGGGCACATTACGTGGAACTAAAACATAATCCATTACCATGATAGTACACTAATACACATCCAGCTACTGCCTCAGCAGACCTCAGAAACCACAAACACTGCTCTGAGCGGTACTCTAAATACTGCTTCTCCATACTGCAGGGGTGTTTTTCCTTTTCCCACTCCTCCTCAAAGGCTTCCACAGCTCCGCCATGCACCTCCCGGATCATATCCACCCTCTTGCTCACATCCTGGTTATAAGGCACTCTACCTTCTGCACAGCTTATTTTAGAAATCCTGTCACATCCTGCCCACTCTATTTTTTATCCGTAAGAGGAAGACTTGACACTCCAGTTTCTAGTAAAGCAGCGGGGGAGACCATTTGTTTCTTACCACTATATTTATTATATTCAATCTGCTGATGGAAGTAGGAGGAATGAGCAAAAGTGATGTTTGCTCCTGTTCCCAAGCAATGTCAACCGCTCCTACTTGGCAGCTGTTAAGTCATCCTCTCTGTCAGATATTAAAAGATTGTGCCACTTTTCTGCTGTCTTAGAAATCCTGACTTTCACTTTAAAGGTGAACATGAAGTCAAACACAGTTGTCCTGGTGGCAGCATTAATACAAACCTCAAAGAAACTTTCCTGAATCTAAAGCAAGAGCTGCATGCAGAGGTCTCCCCAGAGGCCAACCCAGTCACCTCCTAACACAAAGCAGGCCAAGCTACTCTGGATTGTCACTGGAGAAAAGGCTTCTGTGGTGGTGTAAATTTGACAGACGTCTGCTGACTGTGGAAGTCCAACAACTTACGCCAGATGACAGCCTGCTCCAAAGCCTCTGAACCCAAGACTGTTGTGATACCTCTTCCCTTACCGGGTAACTCCGAAGCAACTTCCTTTGCAGCTGGCTATTTGAAGTCAGCTTAGTAAATCCTTGAGTCCAAATGCCTCATAAATTCACTCTGATCGCTCCAGGGAAAAGACCTTGAGAGCGGTTAGAAAGAATCACACTACAATGGTACCTTCCAGATATGAGGACCCCAGTCCTGCTGATGCCCCTTCAGTCAGTCCCTGTTACTTTTTGGGGTGCACTATGAGTTTCAGTGCCATCAGCTCCCACCTTCCAGCCCTACCACAACATGGGCTGGAGCTTAGTCTTAGTAACTGGGGTGATCAGAGACTATTCAAGACCTTGCTGGGCTGCATCCATTCAGAGAACACACTGATGAAATGAACCAGGTATTTATGGGGTGGTTTTCTGTTTTCTTGGACACTGTTCTGTTTCTCTACAACCCAGAGAAGCTAATAGGTGAAACCAGTTTTCTTGCCCAGAAACCTGACTCTGGCTTGACAATAAACACTATACCCAAAGGAAGTTACTCCATTCCAGTGAAATGTTCACTGATGCTTCTCTTGACTGCTTCTGGCTCTTTGCACCTTGCAAATTTGCAAATATGCACATATGCCCCAATCAGTTGCCATTTATACTCAGACCTATGGCTACCATGTGGCCTCACTTCTGACTTTTCTTGCCTTTGCACCTGATGCTTTGGATAGTAGCTTTCAGCTACTGCTCAGTCATTTAATTGCTCTTTCTTTTATCGTACTTGAACATAGCTGCATCCAATGCAGCTCTTTAGTGGTTTAGGTTCCCGGTAAATCAGAGATCTTGAAGTGTGGCACAGCATGGTACTTTTTCTGCTTGGCTAAGCTAGAAGAATCTGATTTTTTTTCTAGTCATAGTAGGTTAATGTAAAGTCACCAAAGCCATCAAGAATATAAAAGAATAGGTGAAAGGAAATAAATCTGGATGTTTAAGTACTACGAGGGTAGATTAATGTTAAAACTGATCTGAGAGCATTTTCACAACAAAAATATGAGTCTTATATTTTTCAGTTTTAATCAACCTGCTTCCCAGGTACACAGATGTCTATTTTAATTCTGTGCTCCGTCGGTCATTTCTTAATAAGTTATGTTTTAAAAATCATTTATTTATATTTTCATATATACATATACCTTATACGTATATATGTGTGTATGTATTCAGATTTTCAAGGTGGTAGGTTTAGCTTGCTATGATAAAACAAGATTTATTCCATTATGAATGTGAACATCCTGAACTTCCATTTTGTTCTGATTTCTTGCATTCCCATTTTTTATCATAGTGGAAGTGGTTAAAATGATTCAACAATTGTTTGTCTGATCTTTGCAGAAACAAAGGTATGAAACATTTTTCTTTAAAAATTCTATGTTTTATTTTAAGTTCTATCTTTAAGTGAGAACTAACATAAAACCTACAAAGATACTTGTTTCATGTCCATCAAAATTTCTCCAGTCTTTATGTGGTCAGACTGTTGCATTTAGGATTGGCTAAAGGGACTCCATGACCTGAGATGGTGTGACCCATCCCCCAAACCTGAGAGCAAAGAGATATATGTGTCATAAATATCTGCCACTCCAGGCATAAAATCCCAGAGTGCACTATGGATTAAATAGTAAAATAATTTATCTATTAGAAAAAGGCCCTTCATTCATTGTAAATTGAAGCCATTTAATTTCTTTGGAGACAGTATTCTTAGATTTATACTTTCCCTACAGCAAGGCTCAGTTTTCCTAAGGCTGTGTGGTAGGTCATGATATATTAATTAACATCCTACTCAGCAGCCTGATAACTTTATTTTCACTGAGACTCCTATCCACAGCAACAACCAAGAGGGAGTGGCAGCTTTCCAAGCACTGACTAGAGGCAACTAAAATGTGAAAATACACAGCAGTAATGTTAGGTTTCTGAAGGCTTCATAAAGGCGGCATTCATGTTACTGACCCAGTATTTACAGTCATTTGTCTGTCAGAATCTTTCGATCTTTCACTTGAATAAACAAACAAATAAGCAACAACAACAACAACAAAGCTTCAAAAAATGATATGAAAAGAAATATTGGAGAAAAATTATTCTAAGAATTATAAAGGCCAATCATTGAGCTTAGCTCTGTACTGCATTCAAAAGGTTCATCCTGCCGCTGGTGCTATGTCAGAAAAGACACAAGTCTGAAAAGAGAGTGTGGGGAGGACAAGAAGAACTATCGATTAAATCAATATTGGATGTTCACATTGACGAAGCTGCTTGTTTAGCTATTTGCTCTAGACTTCAGGCTTTTTAGCCCCATTTAGAAGCATGCCTAATGTTCTCTTCTATGCTATTTTCATCTTTGCCAAACTTCAAGCCATTAGGCTGAAATTCTCTGTGCCAGGACTTTGCCTCAGTTGAATTTATTTTGAAGGTTTCAGCTAAAATGGTTTGGTAGTTTGTTTGAACAAGCTTATTGAAAATGTAACTTAGTCAGGAGGCAGGGTAATGATTCAGCTCTCTCCTTGGACTGCTGGCCGAGGCTGGCGAGCAGTGAGTGGGAGTTGGCGGACGGGTTATGACCGCAGCTCCAGAGCACTCCAGCTTTCCCCTTATGGCACAAAGCTCCACTGGTTGACCCAAACTGGCAGATTGAAAGTTACCATTCAGTTTATATGCCATAAAATACACATCTCTACATCAGTATACTTATTTATTTATAGCAAAACTAAAATACGCTTGGTTTCTCCTCTGGAAACAAGGCAACTTTAATATCTAATGGGTACTCTAGAGCAAGGTCTGTTCAAAAGCCTTATAAAAAGCAAAATTCATCTCAGGTTTCTGGATTAGGTAAGCACTAATCTACTAGCTCAGGAAAAGTGTGTAATTATAGGAACTGTTAATATTAAGACAGAAATATTGGAGCAAGACACTAAAGAGTGGAAGCCTGAGCCTCAACAGATGGAAAACTGAACAAAATAATGAAAAACATGTAGATATTAATGTAAATGTTTATCATATTTTCTTTTATCTTGTTCGTATTCTGATTTTATTCCTTAACTGTGTAGATTTACATAAGCACATTTTACAAACTCAGATATTTGGTAATTATAATCTGGCATTTATAATAAATAATACAAAATGTACAGAATTTAAAGGAATTTAAAAGAAGATGTGAAATTAATCTAAGATTTAGCTTTTATTTTCATTCAAATTTAGTAATCAAGTAAAACCTCTGTTTATTCAAAGTGAGGCTAAAAAATGCACCACGCAGCCTTTACCAATCCATACTATAGAATTTCAGATATCCACATAACATAAAATCTGAAAAATCCACACATACATCTAAAAAAATTTACAGTTAATATGCCAGAAAATAGTCTTTTATTATTAAGCTCTTGTTAAGCATTTACAGATGAGTGTTAGGTGTACTAATTAAAATGTGTTTTTTCTTATATTATTTCATAGGCTTCTTAGTGAATTTGATCTATGTCTAGCTATAATAGCCAAACATGGCAAATAACATAAGCAAGGAATGGAAAGAAAAGTTCACTATTTATAAAACTGGAGCATTTTGGAAATGTAATTTTGGTTTTCTACTTAAAGGCGCCTGACATTAAACACACTAGGTATTAACTAAAAGGCTTTTGCTTTGGAAGTTTCAAATATGTAAGCAATATGACTCTAGTTGTTGCAGTTTAACTCCTTAAAAACAGAATAACAATGTGATTATTATGTTTGAGCTGAAATTTACAGAGTGAAGTCATGACATTTCTCCAAACTTCATCCCTGTGAATCAATTTGGGATCTTGTATGTACCCAGTATAACCTTTCAGCCCATTAGTTCAGCTGGAAAAGTCACATAGGAGCTAATTGAATTCCAGCACAGTCTGTAACAGGTGCATTTTATACCGTGTCAGATCCCACAGTTAAATGATTAAAGGACATCCCTCTACTGAGTTTCCAAGCAATAAACACTTATTTTGGATGCAGAAAGCATGGAGGGATTATACCAGCTGAAACAGCCTACAAAACAGCTCTGCTGGTGCTTGCACATCTCCGTGGAAAGCGCACAAACCACCGTTTTCCTCTCTTCCTATTGGTAGAATTCCAGTGAAAAAAGATACCAAAAACCTCATTTCCAAGATGTTATATCCAAAATGTGAAAGAATGGTCTGTTAATCAGATTAGTCCATGGCAAGGCAAAAGCAGCTTACCCAAAGTGTTACACACCTTTGAAACATTATCTCTCTTTGCCTAATGGCTAAACTGCTGTGATCTGCTGGGCAAAGCTCTGATCAAGATGTTTTTGACTCTCTTATTTCTATGTCTATTGAGTGTGTTTTATTAAAACAGGTGTAAGTAAAAGTTCTTGCAGAATGAGCTCATTAGATCTCACAATTACAGGCGATAGTTTGGTGCT
The DNA here is from genome assembly GCA_013389825.1 of Crypturellus undulatus. Taxonomy (NCBI): domain Eukaryota; kingdom Metazoa; phylum Chordata; class Aves; order Tinamiformes; family Tinamidae; genus Crypturellus; species Crypturellus undulatus. The sequence goes on along the minus strand of VWPW01003300.1, from coordinate 643,698 downwards.
ACACATAAAAAATAAAAACAAAACAACAAAAAAAACAGTACATTCAGTATGAAATTCTGATGTTTTTTAAAGAAAACTTTGTGGCAAAATTTTGAATTTTGCAAAATATAGATAACTGTCTTGATCTATTTTCTTGTTTGTCTGCTTGTCTGAAACCTCATTCATTTTATTACCATCTCTGATTTGTCCTTCCTTTACTAACAATGTTGACTCAGCATCCTCATCACACTTTCAGCTCAGGAAGGGTGTTCTAATTTCCTCCATGAACACATTTTGCTTCCTTAATTTTTCCATTAGTTACTTTCACCATTTCATTTTGTCAGGACTCTTTACTTGCTCTTCTTTTACAGTCAATGATATAATCCACAAATACACTAAAGCATACATGAATTCCGTCTCTGATGTGAAGTAAATGTAGGTGCTATTGAGCTTTCTGTGATTTAGGGTTTTGACAACTAACTCTAGTCTTATTACTCTGGCTTTAGATGCCCATTTTCCACTGTCCAACTTCAGAGTAAATTGCAGAGATAATATATAGTTATACAAACACACACATACCACAATACCTCAGCTGCTCCTAGCACCTAAATCCAAATTACACATAATGGTGGAGTTATTCTAAGACATTAGAGTTAGAGTTAAATGAAGCAGTAGAATCATGGGTATGTCCATCCAGGAAGACAGATATTTTGTAGTACCACAGAGGTGTAACCTCTCGCAGAAGGGCAAGGTATATGGATGAGAGGGGTGACCAATTAACCTGCACAGCAATATTCAACGGATCTTATTTGTAAACTTGGTGACGGTGGCAGAAAGTCATTGCTCTGTCTCAGATTAAGTATCATCTGTAAACAATTTTTATGTAATATTTGATAAGTTCTGAGAGGGCAGGTCCCTTAAGGAAAAGCAGTTTTTCCACAATTATATAAAGATAATGAATAAATTAAAGGAAGGATATGTGGATAATTTTCAGGATAAACTCAGTATTCTGAGTGCACCTCTCTGCCAGGTACGGTCTTCAGTTCTGTAAGGCAGTCAGTAATAACACAATCACAACCCCTGCCACAGTTGCTTAACATTTAAATTTTCAGTGTCACATTGCTAACTATATTCTTATTTTTATAGCAGAGGTCAAGTTTTACCAGTGCGATTCCTTTTAATTTAGGAGAAATCATCTGTAGACTTTATACAAGCACTTTTAGCTTAAGAGAAGGAATAAGAGACTTCCAACATGTGAGATAAGAATGACCCAGAGTTTACCATATACAAGCCATAAACACAGAATACTTACAGCCTCAGAGTATCCAAATGGTTATATGACTATCTATAACTGTAAGTTTAAAAAAAAAAAAAAAAGTTATTAGCTGTGCTGGTTGGGTCCTAGGTGGGAGGATTCCCTCATGTCCTTTATAGAACAGTGATGTGACATTCATGTTGGTCTCCTACAACATGTAGGTCAGGCATTTGCATTGGGGAAATGAAGGTAACACCTAATTAATTTTCATAGTGTCATGAATTTCTACTAAACTTTGTTGGTTTATGGTCCTCAAAAGCTATTTCAAAGTCCTAGCTTTGTCCTTAGGACTATTATCCTAGTATGAAAAATATTTCTTCACCTTTTGCCCTGATGGTTCCTACACAGGTTTCTGGTGAGTCTGAATAAACCTAGCTAAACCAGTATGTCCAAGGAGTTATAAAGCACAGATAAAAACCATATTAAGAAAAGAAGATATATATTAGTCTTTCCTGAGTAGGTCACACTTGCACTGTTGTTAATTAGTGAGACAGCATTGTCTTCATTAATTTTTACAGCGCCTGATCCTGCCTTATGTCATGAAGACTCCTTTATGTGCCTGGCTTCTGGGGTGAATCATAGCCTGGACTTCCATAATCTTTCTGATTTGCAATAAAAATCACACATTCTACAATAAAAGAAAAAAATATCTGCACTGAGAATAGCGTGCACAAATGAGCTCCTTTGAAGAAAAAGAAGGATTTTTTGCTCATTGAGTTTCTCAGGTTTTGATGCTGTGGTTTGGGTATGAAATAATGAAGGTTATGTTAGGAACATCTTTATATATAAATATATATACTGGAAAAATCAGCTTCTTAGATGAAAGAATCGAAAAACCTATTTTTATTTGTCAAGAGGGGCAGCCCCTCTCTTTATCCTTTTCACTCCTCTCCCCTCCAATCCCGCTTCTGAGATTCTTCCAGTCAGTTTGCTGTTATCCCTCACAAAAAAAACAGCATCAAAAATAACATTTAAGCAGCACAAGATAAACTGCTGAAAATAAAATCTGCTGCTGGGAAAATGTGCTTTCAAAGTTCCTACAAGACTGTAAAGGTTATTTTTTTTCCCAGTGGTGCTAGGCTGTGAGAAAATTAGTATGGACAAACCTGTGTAGAGATTAATCTTTTCCAAGCCTATTGTATACAAAGGTATTTTTACATAAATGCCAGTCATGATTAGAAAGACAATCCTTTCAGAATCCTTATAAAGCTTACAGTAGTATTTTCTTAATTAAGATTTAATTTAAATTTGGGGGTATTTTATATAGATATATTTACAAACTTTAATTTTCTCATTAGCAAGCAGCACTAATTATATTTATTTCCTTCAAAAAAAGATTTTTCCCCCCACAGGAATATCAAATCTCCATGAACATTTTTTTTTGGCCTTTTGTTTGGTACAGTATTCTTGGATTTCATTCTGATGTTAATTTATTTCTTTATGAATCCCGAAACCACACTGCCACCCTAGCGCTCTTTGTGACCCTCTGTCACCACTACTAATGTATGTCTGGCAGTGGTGTTGCATTGCAAGAGAATTACATTGCCATTTAAGGTGGATGCTAATACAATTTATGTCACAGACAGAGTCCGCGGGTATTAAGGAACACTAATCTCAGGACGGTATTTTCAGGAGAGGAAACGGAACTGACAAATGAATTTCAAACAGCCATAGTTCATATTTTCTCTTTGAGCTGGAATGTGCTTTTAAAAAAAAAATGCACAAGACTGAAAATTAACTTCCTTCTCATGCCAGTGACTATATCCATTTTTTTTTTTAACTTTACACTATGTAGTTACATTAAAATATACACTTCTTTCCAGGTTCTTAGTCCTGGCGCTTGGTCCCACAACGTGCTAATTGCCCCTCTGGCACCTGGTGTGCGCAGGGCCGGGCTCTTGCTGCTCTGCGGCATCTGTGTTTACATATCTGCTGCCATCCGCCCGGGGCCTGCGCCGGTGCCTTTCAGCTCCTTGCAAAACTTGTCCTCAAGGAGTTTAAGCAAACCCCGTGTCACTAAGATCAGTTACTCCCACGAGTCTCTCCTGCTCAATTTCTACCTTGCACTGACATTTTGACATAAATAGGCAGGCAGCCGTTCCCTGGTCTAGAGATATGAGGCCTGCAAAAAGTGTGAATTCAAATGGTTGTTGATAAATTACTCTACGAGGCCTTCACTATTAATTTCTGTCAGTAGACAGCAAAATGGCAGTGGCTGCTCAACATTGCTCCAAAAACAACACTTCCTGCTACAGAGTAGACCTCACTACACTGACAGATTGGAATCAGGCTTGCTCCGTTGGCTTTCAAGTGCTATCTAAAGTTGTACAGCTGGTGCTGAACAGAAGTATTGTTCACAGTCCATGGTACCCAGCTAAGCCCAGCATAAATAACAAAGAGGGAATCATGTCTACGTACACACTCACCATAAAATATAGCCTTTTGTAGCCTGCTTCTGGCAGGATTTTTCTTTTGTGAAACAATTTCCATGCGTTTCCTTCTTTGCACCCCTCCTGATGGTTTCAGCTGTAGGAATGGCTGGATACCTATGGATATATGTTCATACAGGAGATTGACCCAGAAGCTGAAAAATGGCTGGAAGTGATTTTAGAACACAAGTGCTAAATTCTCTCTTCCATTTTCTGCTGCCTTTGAACTTTCAGAAAGATACTATTGGAGGCAGGATCTGATTTCTTATTTTTTTTCAGAAAGCAGAGAATAAAACAAGGCCATTCCCCTGGCAGATGATTGTAGGTGACAGCCTTCCACCACAGAATAGAAAACAAGATAATGCAGATAGAATTGCATTATGTTTCTGGTCAAGTTTTATGTAGAGATTAGAACCAGCTTGCAAGCTGACAAATAGAGATTATTGTTTTTAGAATGCATTTTGAAACACACAATTTTACTGCTGTGTTGTCACATGAAAACTAATTCACTACATTATTAAAGCAGTGCTTATCATCAAGGTGCTTATTAAATAGACAGCAGTGAAGAAGTCAAAGATCAAAGTACAAAGTGATCAAAAGCTCACTTAATAACTCCAAAAAGGCCATAATAAAAAAAAAAAGAAAAAAAGCTCTATTTATTTACAATGCAACACTTTACCTTGGAATGACAAAGGCAGTAGGCGCCCCAACCCCAACTAACCTACCTGCTCATTAATTGGAATAGGGTGCTATAATCTTTTGCTAGTGTTTGTAAAGGAGGCCTGAATGTGCTAGATACTGTCAAATGACTAGTAACTGTTAAATGTAGCATTAATAGGTATTCCGCCTTCACTGTGGTGGCCTAAGTCTACTAAAAAGTGCAGATTTGCCGGCGAAGCCCTTGGAGCCAGAATCAGCACTACCACACGAGTGCTGTGCTGCACCTTAGGGAAATCTACCCTGCCAAGGAGTTGTGTGTTAGTACAACATCTCAGCAGGATTAATCCCTTTGATTAACTTGGGAGCAGCAGTGTTGTGTAACTTCTCTGCATACACTCTGGAGTGTCTTTGTAGACTTAGACTTATCCACTCACATGGTACTAGTTTGAGACTCTCTAGTCTGTGCTGGATGGTATAGAAATGCTCCTAATAATTACAAGGCTAGGTTGGCACCAAGCATCATTTTAAAGCAATAGGCCATGAATTAGATCATGATCTTGGATGCATGCCCTTCCTGACTATGAAACTGAGTGTTTTATGGAGGTTTGTTCTTGCTAAAATTCCAGCAGTCAGTAATAGTGTTAATTATAAAGGAAGCAAGTGACCTTCCCTCTTAGCATAAGAGTTTATGATTGCTCCGTGGGAGTGTAAGAGGAAAAAAAAAGAACTTGTGCCAAACATTGTGAAGTCAATTAAATAGGCCTATTCTCAAACCTTTTTCTGTGGAACAGCTGGCTTGCTTACCTTCAGCTAACTCTTCACCTTCAATGAGGTCCAAAGCCAGGTGAGGCAAGTGAAGAAATACAATTGCCACGAATGTTTGTTGGATTAAAGCATTAGGTTAATTGCAAAATGGAACTGACTTTCACATGACTTCTCTTTAATATCCATGTTTTTTTAACAGACTTTCCCGCAAGGGCTCTTTCATACTGATTCCTATAGCAGTGCCATTTGGCAATTGCTGTTTAAAAAATGTTGTGACACCATGTGAAAAGCTGCCAATAACATTCTTGGGAGACATAATTTTGTTTCTTTTCCATATACCTCTCCCAGCTTGTTTCAGTATTAGAGACAGTTGTATGGAAACAAGACTTATTCTTCAGGGCTACATTTTCTTAAACATTTCCTCCCACATAGAATCGCTATTTTGGAATACCAGAAGCAACTATCACACATACAAGTAAGATGACTTCATATGCAAATAGCTGTAGCCATTAACTGCATGTACAATTACATACACTTGTACATAACATACGTGCATGTACATTACATACCTCCATCTACTACCATAGGATCATAGAATCATTATGGTTGGAAAAGACCTTCAAGATCATTGCGTCCAACTGTAAATCTTTCAATACAATGCCTATTAAACCACGCCTTTAAGTGTCTCATCTACCTGCTTCTCGAACACTGCCAAGGATAGTGACTCCACCACTTCCCTGGGCAGTCTGTTCCAAAGCTTCACCAGCCTTTTCATGTAGGAATTCTTCCTAGTGTCTAACCTGAGGGTTATCCTAAACATGGATTATACAGCTTTGCTGAGAACATAATAATACTGAATATGCAATTACATCTTGAGTGATACAGAGTTCTTCCTTTATAATTAATCTTTTCCTGCTGTTTACTCTGTATATAATTAATAGAGATATATTACTGGTGAGGAAAGAATCTTCACAATTATTTCCTATAAAAGTTATTAAGTGGATAAATATCACATAATTAATATATCGAGGATCAATTAAGTTCTGTTATTTCAGGTGAAAACCAAACAGCACAAATGTGCTTTAAATTTTAATAATTGTCTTTACTTATGCACTTTACTTATGTACACCAATAGGTTTTTTGTGTCTTAAATCATACAGTAAGCCGATAAAAATCTTTGGGAACTTTAGCAAAAAAACTGTTATTTATATGAAGTAGGATATTTTTAAAAAATGACAACAATATATTGCTCTTCTTTAAAAGAGAGAGTGAATTCATGCCATATTTCCACATATGAGAGCTCCTTGAAAAAGTTGCCAAAGCCCAAAATGTCAGTCCAGCATTGCTGAATATCATTGCTGAAGCTTTGACTGTAGATCAATATCAGCCTTGATTAGTAAAAGCTAATTATAGATAAAAGTATGATGTTGCCTTCAGATATCAAAATTAGAAATGGAATAGATATGTTTACAGATCTTTGAATATCACAGAATGGTTGAGGTTGGAAGGGACCTCTAGAGATCATCTAGTCCAACCCCCCTGCTCCAGCAGGGACACCCAGAGCACGGGGCACAGGGTGGCATCCAGGCGGGTCTTGAAGATCTCCAGAGAAGGAGACTCCACAGCCTCTCTGGGCAGCCTGTGCCAGGACTCTGTCACCCTCACAGGAAAGAAGTTCTTCCTCATAAGGAGGTGGAACTTTCTGTGTTTCAACTTGCACCTATTACCCCTCGTCCTGTCATGGCCACCACGGAGAAGAGCCTGGCCCCATCCTCCCTACAATCACCCTCAGGTACTTGAACATGCTGATCATGTTCTTTTCTCTAGACTAAACAGGTCCAGCTCACTTAAGTCTTTCCTCATATGATAAATGCTCCAATTCCTTATTCATCTTTGTCGCCCTACGCTGGACCCTCTCTAGAAGTTCCATGTCCTTCTTGTCCTGGGGAGCCCAGAACTGCCCCCAATACTCCAGGTGCGGCCTCACCAGAGCTGAGGAGAGAGACAGGATCCCCTCCCTCGACCTGCTGGCAACGCTGCTCCTCATGCAGCCAGGATCCCATTGGCCTTCCTGGTTACAAGGGCACACTGCTGCCTCATGGTTAACCTGTTGTCAACGAGGACTCCCAAATCCCTCTCTGCAGAGCTGCTTTCCAGCAGGTCAACCCCTAATCTGTACTGGTGCCTGGGGCTATTTCTCCTCAGGTGCAGGACCCTGCATTCATCCTTGTTGAACCTCATAAGGTTCCTCCTACCCAGCTCTCCATCCTGTCCAGGTCTCTCTGAATGGCAGCACAGCCCTCGGGAGTGTCGGCCACTCCTCCCAGTTTGGTGTCATCTGCAAACTCGCTGAGGGTGCACTCTGGGCCCTCGTCCAAGTCATTGATGAACATGTTGAAGAGCACCAGGCCCAGCACTGACCCCTGTGGGACACCACTGGCCACAGGCCTCCGACCAGACTCAGCCCCCTTTATCACCACCCTCTGGGCTCTGCCATCCAGCCAGTCTTCAATCCACTTCACAGTCCACTCATCCAGTCCACACTTCCTAAACTTTCCTATGAGGATGGTGTGGGAGACTGTGTTAAAAGCCTTGCTGAAGTCAAGGTAGACAACATCCACAGCTCTCCCATCGTCCATCCAGCCAGTCATCTCCTCATAGAAGGCTATCAGGTTCATCAGACACGACTTCCCTTTGGTGAATCCATGCTGACTACTCCTGATCACCTTTTTTTCCTTGACATACCTAGAGATGGTCTCTAGGATGAACTGCTCTGCACTTGCCTTTTTTGAAGCCTGGAGTGACACTGTTTTTTTTCTAGTCCTCCAGCACCTCCCCCACGCTCCATGACCTCTCAAAGATGATGGAGAGAGGCTGAGCAGTGACCCTATCAAGTCTGAATGGTTTACAAATGCATCAGTCTGGTCATGTGAAGCTTGCTACAAAAATTTGCAAGAAAATACAGTGAAAATTTCACATTGCCACTCATGCTGAGCTTATTTCTTTAGACTGGAAAGAAAAGAATAAATCTGGATTTCTGAAGTAAGTTGCCTACTTAAACTCTAGTGCTACTTGACATGACTTCACCTGTCCAGATCCTTGATCATAACTTCGAGTTCTTAGTTTTAAAATTATTGGCTTACTTAATAACAGCAATTAATCTTTATATAATGTAATGATTTGTCCAAGAATGATAAACACTGTGGAGTCTCCTTTTTCCCATGTAACCTCCAAGAAAGTGGCTTTTTTTAATCTTACCAGATCTTCCAGCTCTTCTGGAGGATGCAGGACCATTGCTCACTTTCGATGATTCTTGCTCTATGTTCTGCAGTACTCTGCATTAAGTGCAACAAGATAAACAGAATTCTGTGCTGAAGAATGGTGTAGGTCAGAGGAAAAATCTTTTTGTGGAGGCCAAACAGATCTTGAATTCTCTGTTCAACTTTCTGATTGCTGCTCCTTCTCCTTCTGATAGACAAGTTTACATCACTTTTTCTCTCCAGAGACATATATTCTCCTCCAGGGCACCTTTCACTCTTGTGAAAGTTACCTGAGAGATTGCACTAACTGAAGTCTCATTTTTGATACAACTCAGATAAAAAGGCAATTGTCCCAATAGCTGAAAAGTAACTTTTTAACAACTATTGCAGGACTTAATCTCTCCCTGCTAAAAAAAGCAAGCAAACAAGCAAGCAAAAACAAACAAGCAAAAAAAGAAATGCATAAATCATGATTTCTAACATCCCATTGCATCTTGCCTAAGCAAAATGTCCATGTGCAGAAAAGCTTTTTAGTGTGAATTGTAATAGCAAAACACCTGCTTGGTGGCCTAGGCGCAATGCAGCATTTCCTTCAGAACTGTCTAACAAGCCTTCCCCTCTAGACCTCCGTCACCTAAATTTGGGAGAAATTTCAGTCTGGGCTAGATATAAACAAGTAATCAGAGGTCTTGAATGTTATACACTCCCCTGAATACCCATAGCTTTTCTGGAAGATGTGTTTTCAGTACCTAGAGGGAGAGATTTCTAGACTCCCAGAGGGAATCTCTATTACCTTGCACAGCCTCCTACAAGAATAGGCCTCTGCATATTTCAATACCTGATTCCCTTTCCTTCTTTTTGATTGGATTTCCTAATATTCCTGAGTCATTCCTGCCAAACACATGGTCATATTACCCAGTAGGCTATATTTCCTACAGCATTTCTAGTTCTTTGTTTAAGTGGTAATGGACAAACAGGAAGGAATAGTTTTAAGAGCAACAATGCTGGTGAAAATCACAGGAGAATGAGCCCTAAATGAAGCACTTCTTAAACAGAGACAGGAAAATCTAAACACAATGTCTATCCAAAGGCTGCCAGCCTAAGGGTGATGTCACTTAATAATTATAACATTTCTCCAAGGTACTCCACTTATCTAAAGACCAGATGCCAGGTATGATCCTCAAAGCTTGCTGGTCCTGACTCTTTCTGCTATGGCTGACTATAACTGAACAGTATTTTTGACCATTTTCTTAGAAAAAGGTGGGCTGATACCACATAGTTATTTTATGCAAATCTAGCAATAAATTTTTGTGCTTGGAGCATATAAAGGCAAAAAAATATTTTAATGTATTGCCCACTATTCTTCAGAAATTTGGTCCCTAGTATAGAAACATGACAAAAGGATTGTCACTCAGCCACTTCAAATTTTAATTATAACACTTTAGGGTGAGGACACTGTGCAGTTTGTAATTATGACTTTCCATTGTACTCTGACAGCTATTAATTTTTTTGCAGTAGCTGGACTTTGTTACAAGTTTTAAATGGATGGAAACATCTTGACAAGACATGATACCTGTCATAATTAGATGAAACATACATTTTGTACATACGCATTTGGTGAAAAGATATTGTGTGCTTGGATTTTCCTGCATTTGTAGGCTCAATGAGGACAAAAATAAAGGTAAGGGAGTAGCCAGGGTCCCTACTCTAATTAATTTGTTTATTATGTTTTTATATTTGTTATTTATGCAAGTGACACAAGTCTAAAAGTCACTAATTTGGGGAAAACATATAAAAGAAAATGAAAGTCTTCTGCCTTAAACTAGGTCTGAAATGAGCTCCTAGAGTTCTTCAGATATGCCTGTAGCTTTTAGGTTAATAGTTTGGGGAATACATCTTCTTTCCTGGGCACATAGTTCATCATGAATTTTGCAGTCCACAGGAGATTTCAAATATGTGCATCTATTCCCAGATGTATTTATGTTTTATCTCTGTTTGGTGACCAGTTCCACTCCAGATATTGGCAATAATTTCTCTCTTGCAATACTACAAGAATCCTTCCACTTAAATGTCTATCTTCACATGTTTTAATTTACATGGGAGGTGGATCTTCTGTAACACTGGAGAGATTTGTACCATACCCAAGTCCTTCCTTTTTTATTTTGTAGTATAACAAACCAAACACACAGAAAGTCAAACAAAAACTCCTTCATCTCTCCCACAAATTTTTTTCCAAATGTATCTCAGGGGAAGAGCTTGAGTTTTCCAGTCCCTCAGCCCCTTCCTGTGCTGGCTTCTTATGACCAAACTTTTGTCTTTAACTAGAAAAGATGATTAGCTGCTTCTCCAGCTTTTCAGAGTTTCAACATGGATGCAGACCTTAGTGAAAATACAGAAAATACCAACAATCTGTGCTGTTTTCTAAATATTGTTCCCTCATTCTCTTAATCCTGGGCTTTTGCAGTAGAAGTCCTATTGCCTTATCTCTGCAGTGTCTGTATTTCTGGTGTGCATATGTACACTGCTGCAGAGATGGAAGGCAAAAGTGTGAAAAATACAGGTCTCTTGAAAGCCTCTTGTTCATAGTTCAGCGGAAGGGAGAAATGTGCGTTGTCAGCTGCTAGGTGAGACCTCTGAGTCAGTACAGCATGAAGCTCTTCTTCCCAGCCCCACAGCACACACACACTGAGGACACTGTGACGACAAAATCTTTCCAGCATTTATTTAGAAAAAAAAAAAATCAGTGATTGAAGCTGTTCAGAAATTCTAAAAATATGAACATGAAAAGGTGTCAAAAGTCAAAAGGCAGTTGAAAAGAAAACAAAACAACCAAAACCAACAAAAACAGCAACAACAAAAAAACACTTTTTAAATGCCTTTTCTAGCACTAAACATTTAAGTCAATCTCAAGACTATTGAAAGATTCAGTATAGCAGTAGTACATACCAGTAATTGTCCAGAATACCTTTCCTGGAGATTTCCTACCCTAATTACATTTCTCAGGGCAGTGTTTCAGTATAATACTTCCCCAGGGCATCTCACAGAGACTGGCCGTGAAAAGCTTTAACACAGTGATTTTCTGAGTGATGGTTCCTTACATATCCATGGACCTCCTCCATCATTTTGTGCTGCCTTTCAGCTGGTGAGCACCTTTCCGACTTTGTGAAGAGTGGCTTTATGTGAGAAAAATAAACTAAAACAGAAAGAGATTAAAATACCACCCAAAATATGTTGCAACCAGGATCTTTTATTTCACTTCCTAAAATGTGCCAGATTTTCCCATGCCATTTGGAATGCTGCTACAGAATCTGCAAACTGACTGTTTTGTTTTTTTCCCAGTTAGCACAATTTCTAAAATAGGGCTATAATCTTTAAACTTCAACCAGTGACTGTGAATTTCCTTTAAAATGATCAGTGAGATCTTTCTTTTTAGAACATATAACAACAGGAAATAAAAAACAACAAACAAAGAAAGACACTTCAAGTTCTTATTTTTCTTTAGTGAAGAACTTAAAAGACTGCCCTCTTTTGATGCCACAAGTTGTCTGTGATGGAGCCAGTGCACTCCCTCTCCTTGAATATCCATCCTATGAGTCAGGCTGGATGTGGATGTGAGTCTTGACTTATTTCGCTGAGGACTTGAGGCCTACATGTCTGAGAAAGAAAAGGAAAAATCTTGGCAGATTGCTAACATATCAAATGTTAATGAATACAATCCTCTAATTAGAAATGTCTGCAAGAACTGAGTAATAGGATCCTTTGAAAAAAGTGACAGTTTTTAATTTCTTTTGTTAGTTGAGTTTATACTTCTCTGAATTACAGCTTTTATCAAATTGGCATCAGTCTTTAGGAATGGCAATAGCACTTGAAATACAAACAGAATATCTTTTGAAATCAGTTGCTAAACTAATATTTTACTGAAATTCTGAGTTTCTGGTCTCTATTAGGTTAGTAGATACAATTCAAGAAGATTTTTGTTTTCCCCCTTGTATTCTTTTGCTGTTATAAAAAATCTTAATGAATGTAAGATCGACTGAAATTTGCTAGCTAATTTTCAGAAACATCTTGCCTCTTTTTTTTTCCCCAAATATAATATCTCCCCAGCTGGCAGATTTTGTAATGCATGGCACCAGTTCAAAAGGTATATTAACTGCCTCTAAATTGCTCAGCATCAAGCATTTACTGGGCTTAATTGTGAATTGGCTTAATGTTAATTAAAATAACTCCTTTCCTTGGTGTGAAGTTTCAGGAGATGCAGATGTTTGTCTTTTGTGTGCCTACCTCTGCTTTATACCAACCCCCAAAGCCAGAACAAAATGCTGCAGATCCAGAACAGCATATAAACACTACGTGGCCCTTGAAGTCATATAAAAGAGTCTGCAAAGGATGGTTTCTTTCATTTGAGGCCAGGCAGTGATAGACAAACAGGTAAAAAAAAAGGCAAGGAGAAAAACACCATTTACTCACTGTAGCAGCAGGAAATCAAGAAAAGAAAATAAACAGGGTTTGAATCCTGGGCCTTTAACCTGCTAGGCGGACAGTTTTTCTACAGTTTCATTCTGTGCGCGTTTGTGTGCTGGTAAATGATGAAGGGGAGGTAGAGGAACCGAAGGCTTGTGGGATCCCTGGGACTCCCACAGCTCGGAGCGCAGCTGTACAAACACCCGCAGCCTTTGTGAAGGTAGGGTGGGCAGCAGGCTGGAACTGCTGAGCCCATCTGACCTATAAATCCCTTGCAAAAGCTCTGCCTGCGAGAGAGCCAGAAGTTTTGCGTAAATGTTTTATCCGGCCAATTGTTACTGGTTCTCTTCCTTACAAAACCCCTCACATCTTCCCAGTTAGATGATTTTGGGAGGATGTGCTCGGCGTGTCCTGCTGGATTGCTGCTTACCTGCGGCAGGGAGGAACAGGGAGGGCTCGATGGGTGGATAGAGGAACTAATAACTCAGGAACTCATTCACATGAATGTAGAGTTTTTAAGGGCTTTGTGATATATTGCACAAGTTGACATAGGACTAATGACTAAAGGAAGCCTATAAAAAAGAAAATGTGACATCCAGCAATTCGTTTGGAGGGGAAGGATGATATGAATTGGTTAGTAACAGGAAGATTAGATTAATTGGAATTGGACTGATGCAGTACATCTCTTCCTTTGCTCCCCCTCTCTCCCCTGGTATATCTGATCCATGTCCATCTGCAGTTGCTTGCTTGCTGATACAACCTCCTCGAGGACACTGCCTCATATCTGTGGACTGGCTCAAATGCTTATGGACAAACCATAGCAGAGCAAGTCCCCAGTAACACCTACAGGAGAATTCCAAAAAAAAAATAGTATCCTCCATAGAAAAATAGGGATCTTTCTCAGGCTCTTTTTTTTTCCCCCTTTCCAAACATGAACTCGATGTGACCTCCGCTACAACTGAATCTAAGCACCTCTAAATGCACAGCAAAGCTGGGCAGTGGAAATCAGAGTAACGCATCACAAACTGAAGGAAGCTAAATGAAGTAAGGGGAAATGAGACAAGCAAAAAAATGATGAAAACTGGCCAGGTGAAACCAAGAGAAAGTTAGAATAAAACACGTATTGGAATACTAAACACAAGTGCAGTTTATGCAATCTGTCCCCCATCCTCTTCCCCTTTGCCATCCTTCCCACCACCTAAAGAGTATTTTAAGTGCTGAGGGATAATATCACACTTGGGATTTATGAAACAAGGTCAATGAGAGCAATGGGAGTAACGTCACTCCTGTAAATGATCAAAATCCACCAATTATAGGGAGGTGTTAATCCTCATCAGACCTGTTTGCTGCTGTGGCAGTATTTGAAGTAAAGCTGATCTGGAAGTGTTGGGAGACAAGCCATTCCTGCAGCATTTGGAGAAGTGGAGGTATTTCCACTGAGCCTTTTCTAGGAGAAGTTTGAAGAGGAGGGCAGAGAGGGACTCTAGGCAAGGGTCAAATAGCATGTTTATGTGTGTATGTATTGACACATTTGTTGTGTGGGAATAGAAAAAAAAGAAAAAATATATATATTGAGTGATGAGTCTAAATTCCCTAGCTGGTTTCAAGTGCTTAAAGCACTAGAGATTTTGATTGCATGGTTTTTGACATCTCTAGACCTTCTCAGCAGCCTAAAATATTCCACACTGTTAAATATGAAATAAATGATTAGAGTAATATGTAACATTTCTCCCTTGTGGGTGAACCTAATTAGGCTGATTATGCAGTGATTCATAGATATAGATTCTGCATAGAGCAGGCATTCTGATCATTCAGAGACTGTTTTTGTCTCTTGGGGTTTCCAAGCATCAGACCAAAAGCCTTGAGCCTCTCAAAAGTCAGTTTTCCTTCCCTTGAGCTGGACTGCTTTCTGCTAGAGGATAGAGAAAAGACAAGGCGAGATACAGGATGGGGGGGTGGGAGGGAGGCAGAGTTGCTGCTGCTGCTCTGGGGGCTGGAATGTGCCCTGTGACCCCTTCCTGCCTGGCAGCCTCCAGCGCGCTCTCACTGAGGCAATGCTGGCCGTCAGGCTGCGGCTGTTCTGCCACCCCATTCTGTTTCCTTCTATAGGCAAAAGCCTATAGAAACCAGGGGTCAGTCCCCCAGAGACCATCGTCCTCTAGAAACATCTCTGGGAGGTCATGAGCTGCTTTGTCTTTGGAGGTACTACTCCAACACTCCTTCTGGCATTGCTGCAAAGCAAAGGGACCCTTGATTGTTGCAGTTATGACATATAAGTTAAAAAGCAGGGGTTAAGGTGCTTGACCAACTGTGCCTTGTATGACAGAGCCACAAAAGGAGAGAGAAGGTACAAGAACAAGGTGACATTTTACTTAATAGGGTGACGAGCTTTCTTTACTGCACAGCTCTTCTTCAATATTAATCGACCGGCTGGCATACAGATAGCCCTGCTCAGCATGCTTGCATGAGGCCAGCAGCAGCTCTGGTGAGTGAGCTATCAGATCCACCTGAGGGGCAGGTGGATAATGTCAGGTGTCACAAATGACACAACTGATATCCACATAAGCCCGGTAAGACAGACAGAGTTGAGGAATCCTGTATGATCTCCTGCAATAGTGTACTCTCTTTCTTCCCTTATAGAGTGGCCACGGTATTTATAAAGCACAGCAAAATATAATGATAATTATGTAACATCTGTGTGTTTTGGCATATATTCCTGCTTCCTTGGAGCACAAGTTTGCTGATGTCATATTTAAATCCCAGGTATTGCACCTTCTTTTTCAGTCACATGGAAAAATTCCTTTTCATAAGATTATATAATGGAAATTTGTGTAATATGAAGAACAGTTCATGAGATTCCAACTGTCCTCAGACCCTGATCATTCAAGGAACACTGTTTTATTGAAATACCTTCCTGTCTCTGGGCTTTGACCTGTGAGCACTTCAGCAGACGGCAAGTGGGCAGTCATCGTCAAACTTCTCTAGCAGAACTAGTGATCACTGTACTGCTGATTCCTTTCAAAAAGTGCCAGGGCCAAGGAGTCAAGAAATCAATAACATACAGCAAATTTGCAGCATAATCTTTTTCTGCTATGTGTAATATTTAATGAAAGGAAAGGCATAACCTGATAACCTGATAACCTGAGCACACAGTCTTCTCTCTGTAGAGCCAATACAAAATTGTCAACTGAAATTTCAGTTTCAGGTCTCTAATGCTGTTTATTCTACCATTCATCTCTGAAAAGTGTTACCAAATGTTGCCTGACAAAGTCATAGTACCTACTGATGAAAATCAGTACTTAATGTTAATCTGAAAAAACAAAGGTCAAACGGAAGTGGATTATATTCTTTCCCCATTAACTGTCCTCTGCCTCACTAGAGGTTCAAAAACTCTACTTATAATACAAAATAAATTATAGCTGATGGATCTGAAAGTCCTCTGTGTGTTCAGGTCATTGAGCTTCCAGAAGATAAATTTGTTTGCTCCGAGATAAGAGGCAAAATTTTGATCCATAAAAAAGAAATGTTTTGAAGAAGTCCCACTGACTTCTCTCTGGAGCTAGAATTTTATCCAATATTTATCTGTAACACTTTTTAAAACAATGATCAATGGGGATACAATTGTTTTACTTATAGCCATTGGATTTTATCACAACATGGGGAATAAGTTAGTTCCATATTTCACAGCCTTGGTTTGCGGTTTGTGCTGTATAGTTCATGACTAGTGAAAACTTCTTCAGATTGACAAATCAAAGGTTCCCTCAAGAAAAACATGTGGATGCATTGCTTCCAAATAGAAGCTCTGAGGTCTTAGGTGCAAAATTTGTATTAAGTAGCCATTAATTAACTTGTACACTGAACTTTGTGTGGAGAAAAAGCAGTCATATGAATATTCATAGAAACCTAACTGAAAGGGATTATAAACACTATCAAAGCAAAAGTTTGTTGCTTTATCTCAAACAGATATGTGAAAATATGCTATTTGGCAGTACTTATCCTATCCTTATGAAAAGTAGAGGTGTTTTTCAGACTTTAACACTCTATGACATTATCTTACCGATAAGAAATTTAACATACAAATTTTTCTTTCTAAATCCCCAAACACATGACCACATTAAAATGTTCATTGCTTTGTGTCAAGGCACAAAGTGGGGATTTTCTTCTATCTCTTAATGTTCTTCCTTTGCTGCTCTACCACAATCATCAGCTCAATCAGCTGGCAAGCTTCATTCTTCTTAAGCAATTGAGAGAAGATAGGAAGTCACTTTGTTTATAAAAATGGTGAGTTAGACCCCTAGAAGTGCTATGAAACAACAGATAGTGAAGTGATCATGTTAAAACTATGTTAACTTTATTTTTCAGGGTCAAGTTTCATATAAGAAGTGGTGTTTTCCTTAGGGAACTTTAGCTGGACCAAATCACTCAAATTGTTTGAAGTTCTCCCTGAGATCCATGTGCTGTTAATCTCCTGTCTACTTTGATGTTTCACCATGACTAACCTATATGAGGTCCCCAAGCATTTTTCAGATCATTATGAATTCTAATAAAAGATGAGAATGTAAAATGATGCTATCTGCTGGTAGCTTGTTCAGAAAAATGTGCTGACAGTATAAGTGAACACAATGTACAGTGCTATAAGGCAGTCTTACCTAAGACTGCCTTATTCCAGCTCAGAGCCAGTTGTAATTCTCCTGTCTGTTTCCCAGGGTGTTTGTTTGTCCCTATTATTTTATGAATCATTTTCCAAAATGTTAAAATAGAAATTCAGAAATTTTCAGAAGATTTCAGTTTAATTATTAAACTGTGCAGACTTTTAACTTTTTTTTTTTCATGTCAAAATGCATGTCAAATTTTGTCTCTGCATGCAGGAGAAATGGAAGAGATTTACTTATTGCATACCTCTTCTCAGAGACCAATCAGAATCCATTCTGGGAGCATAGTATTGATCTCTTTCGCAGGATACAGAGACAATTCTGTCACAGAGGTCTCTTCATCAGTTTCTTCTGTCCATACCTCTATCATCTGAGATGTGAAAAAAAAAAAAAAGAAAAGCAGCAGATGAAGTATTAGAGTCTTTATTATACTCTCACAGTGAGATAAGAAGAGAGATTACAGTGAAATCAGTGAGTCTCTGCTGGTATAATGCTGATGATCACTAATAGTAATAAGTGAGGGAGATCCATGTAAAGAAGTCATGATTACCTTATTTTCATAGCTTTGATGCTGGCACTGTTGCAGCTGAAGAGCCGACCTCTGTTACATGACTGGTAATTATTCATTTTGCTACCTGTACCTCTGCAAAGAGCATCTACAACAAAGATGATTTTCTGGACTGTGAGAAATGATGACAGAAGAATATGGGGTCCTTCCTAAAGGTCTACAGTGCAGGAAAATGCAAAGATGCCAGTGGAAAGTATTACTAGCACACCAACAGTTAATCCAAAATAGGTGGATGTGTCACTTTAGAACTATAAATATGCTTTGATTTTTTGCTTTGATTTTTTTTCTTTTTTTTTTTTTGGAATGCAACAGATGATACTTTCTGAAGGGCTATGCAGATGTTATTGTTTATATCATCTTATCGCTGAATAACTGCAGTCATCAATCAGAACCTCACTGTTCTATGTATATGCACTATAAAGAAATTCCCTGTTCCAGCTAATTTACAAGAAATGTGACACCTATTTATAAAAACTTTTCACAATTAGCTCATACTTTGTCTCTGAATACAGACTTTCTGGACTGACACTCATATCAAAGGGATGACATTAGTTTGGATATCCTCAGTTAGGTTGCATATTAGGAAAAATCCTACACGGAAGGAGTGGTGAAACATTGGAACTGGCTGCCCAAGGAAGTGGTGGGGTCACTGTCCCTAGCAGTGTTCAAGAACTGTGTAGAGGGACATGGTTTAGCAGGCATGGTGTTGAAGGGTTTATGGTTGGACTCGATGATCTTTAACGTCTTTTTCAACCATAATGATTCTATGATTCTATGAGAATGCTCCAATTTACTGCAGTGTTTCTGATTGACTGTTGACCTTAAAATGAGTAAGCTCAGAATGGTTTTCGAAAGCGACCTTTGACCAACTCATTCACTCAATTGCTTTTCCAAGATATTTTTAATTGGCTTCTCCACTGAGTTTCAAGTATTCCACATATACAGGGAAAGCTTACAGCATAAGATAATGTTTTTTATACATTTCCTCTGATGCTTAAGTGGTAGAATTTTTATGTCAGAGAGACTATTTATGAAGTACTTCGCTTAAAATGTTTAGGGATAACAGCTTATATTCCTATTTCATGATTTAGGGTCCTAAAAACTGATTGAATTGGCACCTGGTCTCTTCAGTTCTCTAGACTGCAGACATGATGATCTCATGATCTTCCCCATAAAGCAGAAGATTTTAAACATCTGCAGAAGAGATAAAATGTTTGAAATGTTGAATTAAGCATAGAGGAAGAAACCAGGAAGATAATGGATAAATTTAACATCTGGACTTCTCATTCAGGATGAAGCTTTCTGATATAGCAATGGATATAATAATCTTTCTTGGAACAGTTGCTAGCAGTATAACTGTAGGATTGCCAAGAGGGAATTCCCCAAGGTCTAATTTTCTAATATAGTCACTCATTATTGAAAAACACAAGCTGATCAGTTGCCTAAAATTGAGTGTGAAGACTCAAATCCAGAGCTTCTAGCTTATTTCACATCAAGCAGAAAACCTGCAAAACTGCTCAGCAAGTGAGATCCTTCTTCAACTCATCATCAGCCTATTTGCTGTATGCAGATTACACTAGTCTCACTCCTGCTGTGAACTCTCCTGGTTGCAATGGCTTGCTCTGGCCATTAGAGTTCACCTGGGAGTAAGGATGACCCTAGCTACAGGATTACTTTACTTTACCATTTAATTGTCCAAGTGTCCAAGAGAGAGAGTCCCTCTTGGTGAGATCAGACAAATTTTAGCATAGTTCGGCAAAAAAATGTTGAAGAACCATCATCAAAAGTCTGGGCTATCCAAATGAATTTTTTTTGGAGGCAAAGCTCAACTGAGAAAACACAAAGAGTCTTCATCTCCAACTCTCACTCCAGAAAAGATGGGGTAACTCTATGTGTTTTCTACAGAGAAGCAAAATGTTTTTATTTTTTCAAGTGCAGTGTTGACTTATTCAGGAGCATTCAGAACTGTTATGTTGTGGGATGCTTACCATGGTGTGCAATTCCAGTTTCATCAGTTCATTCAGTTGTGTGCACTCGCTTTTGATGTGCTTTTTGTATGACGTTTGATGTGATTGTTGTGTGATGTTTCACAGACTTGTGTAAACACTTCCTTTATTCTATCTACTAAAATGCCAGATAAGGTACACACACTTTTATGTAGAGTCAGAATTGAATCTGTGACCCTGGGATCATAGAAAACAAACTGTCCTGGTCAATCCTAATTATTGGCACTGAACTACAAGTACCTCAACGATTTTAAATATGTAAGAACTAGTTTTCATGTGTTTTGCTTCTACAATCTATAAATTCTTGAAAGAGACCATTGCAATCCCTGTAATTTCAGTAAAACATGTAGGGGAGATTTAGTCCAGGACAATCTACAGAACTTTTATTCAGAGCATTGCTGCAACTCCCTGTGCCTAATTCTCCCTTACATCCTCAGCATTCTCTAAAAAAAATGTCAGGCTCTTATTACAAAAGATCAAAAGCTTCAATATCTGCACTGTGCTACGGGAAAGCCAGAGAAATCTAGACCATTACCAGTTTGCCAGGCTCTTAAAATAGCAAGGCAGAAGTGCTCAGAGTTTGGGAGGAAATAGCTATGCACTGTATTAAGGAGGCGCATACAGGCTGGGCTCTGCGGCTGCCCTGGAGTACTGCCACATCCCTAAGAGACTGGTTGGCAGGACTGGCACCAAGGCTCCATCTAGGTCAGCCTCCAGCAGGCACCGTAAGAGGTCACAGGGAGAAAAAGCAAGGCAAGAACTGCACTCCCTGCCTCCCCCAGTCTTCAGCTCTTCCAGCCTACCACTATTTCCAACTTTTCTGAGGATGCTGCAGTTTGTCTTTTTGGAGTCCTCAACTGGATCCAAGTGATCCAGGCCTTTAATAATAATAATAATAATGTCCTTATTGCTTGTGGATACAAGGAATGTTGGTGTCAATAATGCTATTGTTTTGTCTTTAGAAATTCTGTTAGGGTAAAATCAAAAAAAAATCATAGAAAACATAGTTTAAAGGCAATTTTAATCCATTCTTGTACTTACAGCACCTGTCTCTAAACCAGTGTTCATCTTGACTGACAGAAATCTGTAGTACTGGATCTATTGAAATATCAGTGGAACTTGGCTTTTGAATCATAGTGGGTAAAATAATAAATTTTAGTGGTTAACCAAATCTCAGAAATAATTGTGATTTGAAAAGAAAGACAGTTTAAAAACTGGAACTTCATTTCCTATATCTGAGAGCAGTAGCACAGGAACATTATCTAAAATCTGTGCCTGAAGCATATACAGAAGCTGGGCATTATTTGGATTCATGTCAAAGAATCTGATTCTATAACACCTCATATAAAAATATTTGTAAGACAAGGGTACTTGAACTTGGATTTACTAGGGGAATGGAGAAGTAAGCTGACTAATGGCATTCTGCCATTACATCTAGCTTTCTGGGCCCACATTTGGGTCAGCAATGTGGAAATCTGTCTCCAATCCTAAGAACCTTTTGAGATTCAGTTACTTTGATTTTTAACTTTACTTATAGCTACTTGAAACTTCCCTGAATGGATTACACGTAAACGGGTCTCGACTTTTGCCCTGGGTCTCCTTGAACCTTTGTAATTCTCTGCTTATTTATTTCAAATAGTTTGACCAGATGAATGGAACTGAATGAAAAAGACTGGTTGAGGATTTACTGATAATTTTAATAATTAGTTTTACACAGGCAAAACTGCCATGGACAGATTTGTTGTATCATTCAGCTGACAAGTACAGAAAATAACAGTTTCCCCTCAGCAATGAAGAGCCTTGGGAGTTATGGAGACCAATGAATGTAGACCAGATCAGAACATACTAAAATGTTATAAAAATGTCAGTTTATTTTTCATCAAGTGTGGTTCAGTTTATTTCTGCTTTCCAGCACTGCCAATTTGATTGCATACAGTGTGTCTTTATAGATACATTCATTTATTAAACAAATATATTTTTATATTTTACTAAACTAAATGTCATTAATATTTGTTCAAAAATGTCAGCAGAGTGTATGTTTTTAAATTAGACATGCTCCCAGTCCATCTTCCATCGTGATGCTGATAAGTGTTTAAAGACAAATATCACTAACAGTTTGATTTTGGTTACATAAACACTTCAAATGTTTAGATTTTACATTTTATAGAGTGTTTTCCTGCCTAAAATATTGAACCCTTTCATTCTTCCAGCTTGTGGCCATCTCCAGTTAGTTTTAAACATATTACATTTCTGAATGAAGCTCAATTTATTCAGCCATTGTACTATTGTGCTTAAAGCTCAAACTGAAAAAAAGATCTCTAGTTTTGCCATGAACATTTTTCCTCTGGGTCTTTCAAATAGTCATGTAGAGATTGTCTGGAAATCTTTCATGATTACAATTTCAAAATGCATCAAGAGTGGTAATAAGTTGTCTGTAGGATGCTGAAACACCTTTTAAACTCTTCGAAAGTGATACGTTTGTAGTTATTTATCCCTATATATCTGGATGGAAGTAACAATAAGAGGGAAATTCCAATTAAAAGGAAACGGGCTTACCTTGTGTTTGTGTTTACTTATGGCACAACAGGCTAATGAATGTGGGTGACCTTTGGCTACCTGGAAAGTTGTAGCAGCTGCCTTGTCAAAGCAGCTGTTATTTAAAAATAATCATCAGTGCATACATACTATCACTAAGGCACTTCATGGGGTAAAATAGAATAGAACAAAATAGATTTGAGGTAGATAAAATGGGTGAAATGTGCTGCTACCACCAAGAAAAGCAGCAATACTTTCCTTTTGAGATATCTGTGTTTGTACCTGCCATTTTAGTGCCAATGCACTGTAACACCTCTGCCACCGAGGGCAGCATCCTTGCTGACAGAGCGGACTGTGCTGCCAATGTCCAGAATTTCTGTGTCTGTCACATCAGCGGACTGTGGCAAGAGTAAGCAGGGCTTGGGCACAGCCCAAATCTGCCTTATTTCAAACTCTTTCAAGACTGAAGCCGATGGAAGTAAAAATATGCTTAGCAATCATAGCAATAAGTTATTTATGTATATTTCTATAGTCCACACAAACTTTCCAATTATTCAAGAAAAAAACAATCATATTATATGACCAAAGTCATCAGCCTGTCTTTTCTCTCTCTCTCTCTTTTTTTTTTTTTGAGATGGATCATATGCTTCAGATCCAATTGCCAAAAAAATCCATCGGCATACAGCAGAATTGTTGCTGTTTTAAATCTCATGTATTTTTTCAACTGTTAAATGTAAGACTTCATGCTTTAGATTTTCTTACAGAAAATATACAAGAGCTTTGTGGAAAATGTGTTGGGCATGCAATAAAGTGTATTATGCCAAAAGTATGGTATGTTTCTCAGATAGTCTTCCTCAGGGATTTTATTTGCATTAGTTCTGGGTTATATTAACATTGCTTTGTTAAAATATTTCCTTTCCCACTGTCACTTGTCTATTTGTAGAAATGCTTCTTATTGGCTAACTTTTTTTTTATTATCACCTTTGCTTGAAGGTTCCTATTCCAGCAAATATAATAATAAGGTATAGTATCAGGAGATTCATAAACCATAAAGCCACTAATTTGAAGACACTGCAGGCAACTTATATGTATTGCAACATAAAACCAAGTAACATGCAGTATTACAATAGATGTCATAGAACTGGGCAATATGTATATCACTCTATTCACTAATTTCCCAGATATGGCAAAAATTGTTCTAGGAGATGTATATACAGTAGAAATAAAAGAGTTTAAACGTATTCTCAGAAGCAAATCCTGGCCTTAGTGCAATTGTTTAATTTAACATTCTGAAGATGTGATATCATTTTTACCTAACTGTAAAAGAGTGAGCTTTGAAGTAAGACTCCAGAAAATACTGAGCCATTTCCTGATTCAAATATAAATTGACTCCCAAATTTCTCATTGCCTAAATCAGCTCTGTGTGCCACTAATCTGCAATAGTAATTCCTTATTTTAGTAGATGTGCGACACAAACAGATTCAGCTATAGGGAAAGGGTATTTATTTTCCATTTTTCAAGATCTTTGACATCAAAGTAAGAAAATATTAATACATTCTTGGCCAATTGCCTTGATGGAGTGCGTATTTCTTTATATGGGTTTAATCACTTGAAGCAACAAGATGAAAATTTACTTAAAAATACTTTTCTTTTTATTGTACCTTTTGTTTAATGAACACAAAGCATTTCACATATACAAGGTGTACATATAGAAACTGGACAATGATTTTTACCTACAGCTTAGTATCTTCATCTCTTCTTTGCTTTTTCTCTAAAACACTGTGTGGAGATCCAGATTCTAATCCTTCCTGAAGGAGCTGGTGTTTGCTCATTTTGGGAGGACGACTGTCGCAACTTGCAAAGGAACGGACTCCAGTGTAATGCACCGAAGACATTTTATTGAGCATAAGATAAAACTTATACAGTGTATTTTACTGGATACAATACCCTATTTGTCTACAAGCATGTGAAACACAGTTACTAATAAACCAATGATCTAAAGGCTCATATTGAAACTACCCAATCAGCTTCTTAGTCACGTAGCAGACGGGATAGCAGACAGGACAGTTGGTTTTGCCCCTTGTTTTGCTGCTAGCACACCTGCACTGCCATCCTTGGGGCTGGCTCTCTACCAACAAGACATTCTATACTGCTGCTAAAAAGACGCCCCGTGTTACCATCCTTGAAGCAGGCCTCCACAGACCATGGGATCAGTGGTTCCAAAACCATCATGGTTTGTAGGGCCACAGTAAGTGATCTTGTTTCAGCAACGCATTGGGCTGAGTTTTCAATGAAATGCTTGATAGTAGATGTGATCAATGTGACATGACAAACTGCAGGGTTTGAGAACTAGCGCTTTAGATATTTTAAGCCAGACTTTATTCACTGCTGACAACAACTGGCAGAAGGATTACAATTTTATCCTAAAACAGTGCTACATTCTGTGCTATAATCTCTGTTAAGGGTTTGCTCTAACATCTTTCATCATGCTAAAATCCCTGATTGCTGCCTCTTGCAGTTTGTTGGGTTATGTATAAATAGCATCTCTCCATAGAGATCAGGAACTTAAAGCATTGTGCTTTGTCTTATCTCTTAGGAGGGCAAAAAGAAAAGAGGGAAAAGACAGGAAATAAAAAGCCAATTATATGCTGATTTGCTAATGTTATTTTTCAGATTAAATGCCACTTTCTGTTACAAAAACTGTAGCAGTTGAAGCTGTCAGTTTTCTGAATGCTTTCACATGAAGCCCTGTCATAGCAAACAGAATGCTGGATAGTCAGGCTCCTTAGGGGGCCAGCAAAACTTCGACAGAGGTTTAACAGCCCTTGAAATTATATCCCCAAACCTTGGAAAGCCTGCTGGTTCAGTGGGAAAAGACATAAGCTGAGCAAGTTATAAATAAACTCTTTTATCACAGGCAATGGTGTCTTGGTGACTTCAAAGGCCGAGCTAAGACGACTGATTTCTCTGAAGTTCCGTAGACAGTAAGAACTTTATTGTGCTGGACAGGCAAATCTTGGTCCAGAGCTGCAATTTGATAATACTGGACTTTTTTTTTTTTCTTATTTCCCCCTTCTTGTCCTGTTTTGATATCATCATTTAAATTTCTGGTAAACTGAGATCAGAAAACTTTCAATCTACATTTGATGTCAAATCTAGACTTGTGTATTTAACGCTTTGATTTCCTGTGCAGACTTTCTCTAATCTTGGAGCCAACAGTATAAACATTTTAAATGTAATGAAAAACAAATCTACAATTCCATACACAGCTACTCACTGTCACCACTCCTTCTGCAGGTGAAAATGGAATGATGTTCCTGGGAGTGCTATAAACTGAGTCTTTTCTCATCTGTTCACATGTAGATCACTGTTACATATTCTAAAAAAGAAAATGAAAGGCTGTCAGCATATTTTAGCACCATTCCTATGCAAAAGCCTTTTTTTTCCTTAAGTGAGTTCTGGAAACATGAGATAATCTTTGGAAATATCCTAGACTTCCTATTTCAAATGTTATCTAACATGTGAGACAAGCAGGATGAGTATTAGAGTTCTTCAGGGTGACTGAAGATATCAGAGGTCTCAAAATTCATCAGTTTTCGCAAGTCTTAGCTCTTAGCTTAACAGTGAATTTCTCATGCTAAAAATATTCCACTGTGGGTATTTGCCTTTTAAAAGACTAAAGACACATTTGTTTTTTCCTTTCAGATAAATTCTGCAACTAGTCATAAGCAACCTCTTCATGAGACAATACAGTAAGCTGGAAAAAGTCCCTTCACTTTCAATATGCATACACATTGCCTTGTTTGGGAAGGAGCTCACGCTTGGTAACTAGGTGAAGAAAGAAGACAGGACACAGACAGATAAAATAGGACAAACTGGGCCACATCAACATTTGAAGTGATTTGTCTTGTGGTTAGTGATGCACATGTGGTTTTGGTGTAAGTGTCTAAACAAAATTTGTGCATCTCATCCTTCTTCCTCCCATCCTCCCCCTGAACCAGAAGTTCAGCTAATGGAATAAGGTAAAGCCCATCTTTATATCAGCCTATTTCAGAGAAAATCCTATATTTAAACATATCTGTCACATTTCACTACTGCAAAATTCATTTGTGTAGAGTCTGCAGGCAACTTGTTTTACTTACACTGTTCAAACCAAAATATTGTATGCTTCTCTCTGGATGCAAGGAAAATCATGTCAGACACAGATGCACAAAGGAAACACTAAAGCACAGAATATTGTCATTGGCAAAGCCAAGGAAAGAAGTTGACCACCTGCCAATATTTGTGGAGAACCAGCGGAAGGGGCATTACTCCAAAGGACACATGCCTTAAAGTTCAGAGATGCTGCAATCTTTCATGTCAGACAAAGAAAAAGAAATGCTCCACCTGTTTCATGTGCCAAAGAAGCAGTCTCAATTTTGTTTTTGTTTTGTATCTTGATGGTAGATAAATATTAAAGGGACTAGACAGAATCATATTTTCTTTAGCAAATGATCCTAACAATTGAGAAAAGTCCAGAACAATAAAAGTCTCCCAGCAGAAGGGTGCTTATTGATAGCCTTTCACTTTAGGTTGAACACTACGTAATAAGAGCTCTACTTTTTATTTAAAAGATATTTCTTTCATTACTTGACCTCTTCTGTCTACTCCTGGTGTTGAATTTTCTGCATATGGCACAACAAAGTGTCCCAGTGGAAGGACTGAGTGAAATTAGGATGTCACAGTCTGATCATGTCAGTAATATCACACACTGTGCAAGAGGATTTGTTTAAATAAAATGTTGTTAAATTATTAAAAAACAATCAACAAATTTAAATGAATCATTTTTAGAGACACCTTGGAAAGTGCTGATTTTCTGAAAATCTGCCTCCTCCATACTTCTCAAACTTGATTTCTAGAATGATTAGGATCAAATGGTTTAGACTAGGAAAATGGTGTTCGGAGTATATCTCACTAACAGTAGTATGGTATGATGATGACTAATCTATTCACACTATAAACCATTTGATTACAAAGTTCTGTGCACTTACATTTTACTCCTTTCATTACCCTCCTAAATTTGTGTTTTCCTTCAAGATACACACAAGCTGAAATCTATTCAGGATTAGTTTATTGCATTTCTCAGTCAATTAAAGACGAGCTGATCTGTGTGTGACCATGTCCATGATGTTGACTCTGACCGTGCATCATCCATCGTATGTTCTTGCTGTTGAACATGATATTCCCTGGGTAGACTACAGACATTAAAGTATTTAAAGATAGCTCAATGACAGTCCATAATATGTTACTTCATGCAGTCAGTGAACAGATGGTCATATCCTAAACTTGACCCCTATTGCCTTATAATTAGAAATTTTGGGAGGTATTTAAGAGAGGTTCTCTTTTAATTCAAGGTTGTTGTGTTGAATTCCACTTTGAATTTTGGGTTCTTACTCTACAATACATAAAGATCTTTTGATACTACCCTAATATGATTCTTTGGTCACCAGGGCACTCACTATTTTACAATTATAACACTATTATAATTCATCTTTACATCTTCAGCCTAGCTCTCCATTACCATTCATAACTGACCAGCCTGATATGCATATGCATATAATAAAAAATATTAATACATTTTATTTCCAATAAATAAGGGCTTTCTACATAAGGATCTGAATTAGCAGAGATACAGCTTTATACTTAAGCTTTATTTTAATGTGGCAGTAGTATTCATAATCTGACAAGGAGAATCTGAAACTAGGATGGTCACTCAGGAGATTTTGGGGGAGAGGTAGGCAGTGTTTTGTTTTATGCTTTATTATAGATTTTGTGTTTATATTGAGCTTACTTGTGGATAAACTTAAGGAGTACTATTAAAGTATATTTATTATTAAAGTATAAAGATGTATCTCTGCTAATTCAAGCCCTTATGTAGAACTCCTGCTGACTATATCCTTTCACTAAGTATTCAATATATGTTAAGAAAGAAGAAATAAGAAGTATTGTACCTGTAATTTTCAGCTGCCCTCCTACCAGCTTTCCTTTCAGAGAAAATGATAGTTCAAGCTCTTATCTCGTTTCAGTCTTTCCAGTTTTATATCCTGGCCAATGGCTAGCTATCAGCACAGAACTTAACATTTGCTATGTGCTTGTCTTGAAGATAGGAAGATCAGTATATGATCTTGTTGACGTCATTAATGCTCCTTAATATCTGTGTGTTATCCTGCAAAAATCTAAATTTTTAATCAAATCTTTCTAATTAGTAATTAAAAAGTCTATCTTGTAACATTTGTTATGTGTATGAATCTGCCTTATGCCTATGTGACATTATTGTAGTCATCACACCATTCTCTGCCAATGATTAGGTTTCTTACTATCAGATTTATTCTCTGGGACTTTTTGAGAACTGTAAGTTTAGTGTTGAACAGCCAATCTGTATCCTGTCATCAAAGATGGTGACGAACTGATTGAAAATTACTATAAAACCATCAGTAGTGATGGGTTTGTTAGTTGAGGATTTTGAGAAAAAGTTAAGTAGCAATTTAGTTACTTGATATCTAAAATTAACTGATTTCCATGAGGTATGGCCACCTGATGATGAATCATTCTGAACCCTGACAAAAAATGGAAAGACTATAGAGAAGACTATTCCCAGGTTTCTGACTAAGTTTCCTTGAAAATTGTCCCCTTTATTTCATCCTTCCTTCAGTGCCTTAACTGCCAGGTCTTTGTCACTATATTTAGTAGTGACACTTCCTGAAAGAGGAAGCACAGAAGTCAAAATAAATGAAAGGTAAATTCCTGCCCCAACTTGTCCTTTGGTAACCACCAAGCACCTGCGGGTGTGGGCACAGAATAAATCTCTGGCCCACACTAATTTCCACACTAGAGCCTGGGACTTCTTTAGAAGGGCATTAGTTGACCTGTTAAAGGCCATTTGGATAACTTAACAGGGCAGTGCACCCACTAATTTCTGTCCCCAGTGTCTTATTTACTGGGACAGATATAATCTCTAGTCTATAGACTCTTCAACAGACTGCATTATTATGTCCCAGTTATGGCAGTACTGTTTTTCTGTCAGATCCTGCCAAATAAAGTAAATATTGATATATCTCCAAGTGGATGTTTTACCCTGTTACACAGAGATACTACTTCCTTCTAGGTTAGCCGGAAGGCATACACTTTAGATCTGTCGTAGCCTCTTCACAAATCAATACCAAAGAATACCGTAAGTTTTAAAAGTAAGCATTCTGGCCTTTGGGAGACCTTCAGACACACTCTACTTTGTATTTGGTCTGCTGAGTCCTGGCCACATTGTTTTGCTGATATGCGCATCAGTTGCTTATCTTTCACTACGTAAAATGATGATGTCTGTACCAACCCACTTAGAAAGTGTTTACAAATTTATTCATAAAAATGCTATAGAAAAATGTGCTATTCATCATTACATAATTAAGATTGCATTACATTTATGTTTATATTTTATTATCTGCTCAGTGCTAGAGAGGTCTATCAAAGCATGGAATAAAATAATAATGCACTTTTCATGACACATGAACATAGAGAAAGAGGAAAGAAGAAGGATGAAATCCAGAAACATGGATATGTAGCAAGATCTGCACACATTTAAATTTTTAGAGTGTGACAGGATCACTCAGGTGTCCACCCTTGCACCATGCTTCTGTGGTAGCTCAGCAAGTATTATGATTCTTATTTTGCCCAAGTGGAGGAAGAGAAGTGATTTGCCAAAGAACACATGACAAGTCAGTAGTAGAGCATGAAACTGCCTGTTTATAATCCAGCATTTTTCCCTCCAGCTGTGCCACCTCCCCTCGCTTTTCTTCTTGATCCTCTCGAGTTCACCCCTTGCTCCAGGCAGCCCTCACCACGCTGCCCATGACCCCACACTGAGGTGTGGGAGAGGTGCTCACTGGGGCCTACAGGGCCAAATGAAGAGCAGAGGCCTTTGCTCCACAACTTACTGGCACCAGTTGGTTTCTAACTTTTGCTGGCCGGCCCTTAGACAGCAAAAGTGAGATGGATATGCTGGCGGAAACACCACATTTTACTCCCTGGCAGTCCTATTTAGACTATTTCCCTCTGTTATGAACAGGAAATGGAGTGTCCAGCACACAGCATTATCTCACAAGCTGTAGGGTGTCATAGTCTCTAGTTAGGCTTTTTCAAGCATGTTTTACCAAGTATACCTAGAAGGAACCAGATACCCTGCATCTTTCACAGGCTTCAACGTTTTTATCTCTGTTGTTCGGTAGCTACTGTTACCCTTGTTGTATGAATGGAGGAGGGAGGGATAGAAGAAACAGGCGTTAGGCCCAGAAAGTTTAAACATGTCCAAAGTTACAGAGAAAATGTGTGGCAGAACAGAGATCTGAATGCACATCTCCCGAGGCCAAAGTAAGGGCATTAATCATCAGCTTTCTTAATCTTCCTCCCCCTTTTGTTTCTTGTTTAATTTTCTTTTGCCTCCTTTCTGTTCCTGTTTTTTCTCAAATGTTGAGTTTGTTTGGGCTATGCTGTTTGTTTTCCATTACTAGGGATGCTTTTAAGATGCTTCTGTGCACACTTTTCCTCCCAAATTTTGCGTAGTCCTTCTGTCACTTTGGTTCAGAAGATCCAGGGCATTTATCTGGAAAGGGCTGTGGGCTGCCAAGAGGGAGGGCTGATTGGGGTCCCAGCGCTCTCTGACATGCGTGCAAGCCTGCTTCAAGGAACACTCTGTTTCTCAGGCAATTCCTTTGATGTTTGACAATATATTTTATTCAGGGGGTCACATTTCACCTCTAATATATTTAAGTTTTGTCTGTGGTTCAAGAATCACCATTAAGGTTGTTGCTTTTTCAATGTTTTGGTCTTGGAGACCTAACAAATCTGCAGCCAATAAAAACTCGTTTTTTCTGTTATGTGCCCAAAAAATATCATCATGTAACTAACAAATATCATATTTTGGTTACAATATCAGATGGGCAGAGCTTGTTACCTCCCAGCAGATTAACCTTTGAATCTGTACCGATTCATTAACTGTACACATCAGTCACCAGATTTCAGCAAAATTTATTGCAATTAAGTATTGCAGTGCTGTGGAGGCTGAATAGGATTCTCCGTTATCAGTACCATTAATGGCTTTCTGAACTGCTGCCAGTTCATTCACCCCACCCAGCTTTCAATAATAAAATAATTTTGACAGAGGGCCCATGTTTCAACATTTTTAATAAAAACAAAATAAAAAAACCATCAGTAACAGAGCAGTAAAGTTTTCCCTCTCTTTCCTCTTTGCCAAAACTAACAGAAAGGAAAATGTCAGCCTGGCTTGGCTCCAAAAAAGGAGGAAATTGAATGGTCTTAGTTCTTATTCTTTGACTAGTAGCATTGTGTACATAGAAGACTTGACTCTTGGGCTCATTTTGACGGATCTGAAACACAGATAAGAATGCAGAAGACTAGATTCTGTAATTTATAGCCAATGATTCTGTTTAGGATCTTTCAGTACCACATAACAAATCAATGTGATTTAGAAAATAACATGGTTTCTGCCATTGACATAAGCCATATGTGAACTGCTAAGCTACTATGTAAGCCACAGCTATAAATTTTAGTCAGTAGGAGGAGATTCTTTATGCTTTTCTGCTCAAAACAATTTAATCCATTATCAACATTTTGAATGAGTCCTTGCTAAATTGCAGTCTGGTAATGGACTGGAATGTCTCTCTTACACTAAAGAAAGATAGAAGGCTGTCTTAGAATCAGTTTGTTATGCAACTGACTCATTTGAGCATTTTAAAATAGGACAAAACCATACCTTACAATCCTGTTAATATCATGCAGTCCTGTACTGATAACAGAATAAAACCTGACTGATTATTTTGCATAGGATCTGTCTGAATTGTAATAATGAATAGTCAGAAACACAGACCTCATGAAAAGAAGCTGCAACAAGACTGGAATAGCAGATAAGTGGCCAGAATCCATAAAAATAGTCTAAAATTTCAAACTCACTCTGAACTCTTTGGTGAACTTCATTCTTACTTGTGCTTCCCTTGCATGTCTGCGATTTCTGACACTTTATGGCATATAATGAAAGTGTAAGGAGTCACAAAATAAGAGTGTATAAAGTTTGTCCTGATCATTTGTTATTTTAAATGCTGGTGAAGGTGCTTTGGGCCGCAGTAGTCCCTTCGGACATGTACAAAGCCACATCTTCAAGTACATTGGCAGCTGGCATTCTTGGTGCTTACCTCAGTCGCTCTACTCAGCAGCTGCTGTAATCGCTGAGGAATAGGAACTCTCAGAGAGTGATTCAGGCCTCGCCTCAGTGCTCTCAATTACTGCCTACAAACTATCAGAGTGAACAGTTTCCTTGCTGAAGCTGCCTCAGGTAGTGGTCTTCTGGGATGTGGGATCAATCTGTGCCTGCAAACCTGCACCCTGCACCTCTGTACCACAGGCACAGGCAGTATTCCTGGAGGATGGGTTAGCTCACCTACCCTTATTGTTTGACATGTAGGGGATTCTCTGCAAAGGACACCCTTTGTCCCTGTTGGCCAAACACAATTGCAGTTAAATCCCAGCCAAGCCTGTGAAGCAGATAATTCGGAGGCTCCGTTGCTTTAAAGTGATGCCTGACTGGGAAGCTGATGGAGTAGCAGCTTTATTTGCTGCTGAGGCACCAAGTTCCTGGACCTGTGGCTCTTTCTTATGACCAACATCTCTTCAGTGAACTTTGATTCTATGCTGGAGAAGAATGAGGCAGAGTCTCTTCCCATTTTATGCAGCACGTTGATTTCTAAAGAAAAAAATCTAAGTACGTGGGCTGGAAGGAACTGTGATCCCCTCTACCATGGTGTCCTGTCTGGAGGAATGGTATTCTCCAGCTTTTCAGATCCAAGGTAGCCCATTCAGGTCGAATGGAAACTTGATTACCTTAATTGGGTCACATGTTAATGCTGAGTTATCAGTGTACCCTATACTATAGCACCAGAGCCTGTGGAATCATGGTATAAAATAAGCCATGATTTCTTGAATTCTACCTCAGCAATCTCTCAGTCTGGTTTATGCTGCCCACATACATGTCCCTGGTGTAGTAATCCAGCTGCATGCAGCTTTGAAAAGGTGAGCTCTAAATCTCTTTGTGACGTGAATAAAATAAATAGCTAGCACAAACTAAAAGTGTTTCT
Organism: Crypturellus undulatus; assembly: GCA_013389825.1. Classification (NCBI taxonomy): domain Eukaryota; kingdom Metazoa; phylum Chordata; class Aves; order Tinamiformes; family Tinamidae; genus Crypturellus; species Crypturellus undulatus. The sequence goes on along the minus strand of VWPW01003300.1, from coordinate 609,894 downwards.
ACTATGTACATTTATTTTGTTTATTAAAAAATCCTGTGCTCTTGTAACAAAGAACAGCATTTGGAAGCAGATCTAGTGTAAAGAAATGAGACCAGATTTCCTAAGGTGAAGGGATGCTAGGAGAGAATCTGAATCACATTTTTTTTTTGTTTTAACTCTTAAACAAACAATGGCAAAGGTTGAATATTTCTTTCTCATTGCTGGTCCATGAAGCAGTTTTAGGAAATCTACTGACTGGGAAAGTATTTGGTCTGGCCCCATAACAGTGTTACTGACTCTGGCTGTTAGCAGAATACTGGCTCTTACAGTGTGGATGTCACAAATATTGGTATGTGCTATTGAGTGATAATACTATGGAACCCCAATTGCTTGTGCAGATTAAAAGAAAATTAGCATTTGCATCACTTTCATGGTTCAGGCTTTCATGAAAAGCCACTTTGGCCAGAAGACATTGACAACATCATAATCAGCTCCTGGTTTTACATACCCAAAGAAAGGAGAAAGGAGAGGATTACTATGGACTTTTTATGGAAGAAAATATCAAGCCTTAAAAGCAATTAAACTCAGAACCTCCACTACCCTGTGAAAGTAACTTACACACTTAAGAAAAGACTTTAGGAGTGCTAAAGATGAAAATAGGCCTGTAGTGAAATTTTCAAAAATGGCTAAATAGATAAGACACCTAACTCTGAAATCAAAATGGATTATTCTGTCTAATAAAACAGGAGAATAACAGTTATATAAGTTAACATCTCAGTCTTGGCTGAGAGGACAAAAAATATATATTTTTTTTGTGAAACTACTCATTTTTTTGGTTAATTTTGCAGGAGAATAGTGAAGACAGCGTTAGTGATACCTAGGCTTTTAAAATAATGAAAACAGACATTAGATTTTCAAAGATTCAAAGATTTTCTATGACATTATAGCCCTTGAGGGAGGTAAAATTTACCACTTAAAGTAATAACAGATACATATTTTCTGTAACAGTTCAGTTCATTTTCTTAAACAAAGTTTTCTTTGCAGAGGCAGAAGAGCATTCCCCGTTACACTCCATAATAAGAGCCAAGATTTCAAGCACAAACCAGCTCATATCTCAAAGCTACTCCAAACTGCTTGAACCTATGTGCTATTTACTGCAATCTTTGGTTCAGAGCATAGCAGATAACAAATGGTTCCTCTTATTGAGTATTCCACAGTCTTTGTGTGATGTAACATATGTCAGAAAGTTATGGATTGATGTTTCAGTTTTATGCAGTATTGTGGTCTTTGGCCTCAGAACTAAAACCAAAATAAATGTGAGCATTTTTGGACCTTTTGCTAAAACTACGCCATGCATTCCTTTAATCTTTCTTTCTAGAGACACTGCACAATAGTTTCCTTGTTTTAGACCTTCAGCATTGCTGACATTAATGCAATTATTTTTGACAAGTTGAAAATCTTCCTGTAATTGAGTTTCTATTTGACTTTAATGTTTGCCCCATTTGGAAGGCCCTGTTAACAGATTTCAAGCTGTGATAATAATATTTCCTTCCTCTATTATCAAACGTTCTAATCTGTTTTCTTTCCAGATCACCACTGCCCAAAATGGCCATAAGATATTTTTCAAAAGGTAGAAGAGGTCCTTTTTTCAAAAGCTTAGAGTTTAAGGATTTTTTTTAACTTGTATCTAAATGTCCGAGTGCCTCTCAAACCAAGCAAGCCAGCAATGCTAGAAGCACAAAATTATTTATTTATTTATTTATTGAGTTTCATAAAATTGGGGCTATTTTTTAAAAGTAGCCTCTGAAATGTGTGTGTCACATTTTATCTGATATAGGTACAATGAAATATTGGTTTGCTGAAATTTTTATCTCGGCTGTAGATGCCATACAAGCCATATAATAGTTAATTTTAAAATAACTTTCCCCTTTCAGTTCTCTGGCTTGAAATATTTTCCTTTGCTTGTGTGATGTTTCTTATTTCTGTAGTCAAGGACGTATTAAAGAATGAAAAAATTAAAGGCTTCAGTTTTTACCAGTATAAATTTCCTGAACTGTCACTCACAGAATTTATTGCTACAACCTCTGTCTTTGAAGACACACTGACAATGAAGCTATCGTTTTAGCTTTAAGTTGATTTTCCATTTTTCCTGGCGAGGTTGCTTCAAATCATTTATTCTAAACTATCCATGCCAGAATATATCCAAATTACTCTTAAAAATAGACCCTGGGGTCTTTTGTGACTATCTTATAGTCTAGATTTAAGAGAAAAATGTCAGCCTTCAACTCTAGCTGCAATCTTCTGCTTTTGCAAAGTCCAGCTAGAGAAATAGTACATAGATATTTGAGGCAAAATTGATTTTTACCCCTCAATGCAACACTCCAGTTGAGAATTTACGACAGAAAAGATAAAGCAAGGCATTAGTGGAAATTCCTGCCAAAACAATCAGAGAAAGGGCAGCTTCATAGACAAGGAGGATCGTTTTTAAGTCTTGCACCTTCCAAATACTTGTTCTTGATCTACATCAACTGGCAGTCACCTGGACTGGCAGATTTGGCAATGATGTCTACTACTGTTCAAGTGTCACCCAAAATATGCATGCCAGCACTCATTTAAAATACTATTCAGATTTATTATGTATTTTTAAGTATTTATGGAAGTTGGAATCAGATGAGACAAATGATCTCAGCTATTCGTTCATTGATGCAATTATTGGCAATTGCTCTTTGCTTTCTCTGCAAAACTCAAGAGCATGTCCTCTCATCATGAGTTTATAAAGCCAGAAACATAACTGCAAAAGCATAATTATTAAGGTCACACTCTACAAGATCCAGGCTGTGTTTCACTTAGCCCTTGTATGTTTCCTTTGCCTTGTACCCAAAGTGTTTAATGGGAAGAGAAAAGATCCTCTTGGAAGAAGCCAGGTTGGGATTTCTACCAGGGACGCACAAGAGCTGCAGTGAGGGGAGTTAACAACTGCTCTACTAATAACTGGAAACCACTCTGATGCTCAGACTGGACATAATCACTCCTCTTTCCTTTCTCTGCTTCTTTTGATTCCTGACTGCATGCCAGCTGTGCTGAAGCAGTATCCCAAGGAGGACAACTGCCTTTACAGGAGTTAGAGTCACTAATAGTGAAAAACCATCGGTTGTCCCCATACTGACGAAAAATGTAGCCATAGGACTTTTAGTGAAAGGTGGAGTTATAGTATATCACAAGCTTCTTAAGCAAATGACAAAATAGTAATGTACTATATTTCATTGCCATCTGGACTTCATTACTAGATTCTGTTGTAGAACGTGTTTCCATTAACAAATAAAGAAATGCCTATTTCTTACGTCTGGTCAAATAATGTAAAGAGAGATTTGCAAATACGTTGACCAATATGTGACTCAAACTCAGCTTGCCATTATTCATGGATTCATGATTCTGCTTATCACCAGATACACCATTTCATGCCAATATTCATGAAAATGCCAGCGGAACTCCCTAGTTTTGTGAGCGTGTGCCAGAAATGTACCACTATTCATTCTTTGTTCTTTTTCTCTCATTAAAGAGAGCAATTCTTCTGATGGAGGAGCAGGAAGCGTGGCCCACTCCACGCTGCGACTGCAGGGCTTCAGACCATTCAGGTCTGAAACCCGAGCAGGGAAGTGAGAAGGTGCAAACCCACACACAGCAAAATGAACCCTCTGTGACACAAGGATGTCAAGTTTCACACAGGGCTGGCACTGTTATTTTAAGGCTCCACATAATGTGAAGAAAAAAATCAGCTCACACAATAATGATGTAAAAAAAAAATTGTGGTTGGTATTTTGCCCTATAATTTTACCGCTCATTACTTTGCACTAATCAATCTCTCAGCGTCATACTGAAAAAAAAAAAAAAACTCTTGTGTAGAAGCTTGCTTTTCCACTGAACCCCAGAAATCTCAAGTTATTTTCAAGTGTCAGAGATTTCTAAATATCAGCATTTCCATTGCCAGAAGGTGCTACCATGAAAACAAAGATGTGCAAAACAATCTTTTCAGCTTTCCACTCTGGTCCAGCTGATAGCCACAAAGGCATCTATACTTCCTATTGTCTACTTTTCCTATTTATGGGATAGGGTTGTATAAAATAGGCAGCAGATTAAAGGAAAAGCATCTTGAGTAAATTAGCATAGATAAAGACTACCTACTGCAAAGTTTTCAAACACCTAGCAGCTTCTGAGATCTGACATTAATGTATGCAGTAAGGTACTGCAATGTTTAGTATAGTGCTTTTTGCAGAATACTGTTGTGTAGAAATTATCACTTTTTCACAATTTTTTTTCTTTACAGATTTAACAATGCATGTTTCAGAGAATGAACTAGAACGGACATTATGAACATGACTTTTTTAACTTGCTCCTACTAAATAATTTGTCCCTCGATGTCATTAGCCCTCATTGCCACCTTCTAAAATGTCTTGAAGTTTTTCTGATTTAGGATTCCTTGGAGAAGGGAACTCAGAGCTCCATCTCTGAAGTACATTTATTTTAGCATTAAGAAATATGAAAGCTACAAAGTCATTACAAGGCCTTAGCAATACAAAATATAGCTTGCTGATTTTAAAAGGCAGAGCACAAATCTGAAATACCAAAAACTGGGTAAGTCTGTTTAATGCACCATCAAACAAAACGGAGAGCAACTCATGGAGCAAACTGGTGAGCTGACATCAGATTGTCACCAAATATGGTATGGTATTACATGGAAATGAGCTAACCTGAATAGAATGAAAACATACAACTGAAAGATTTTTACATAATCTAATAGCTAGATGCATAAGCCTAGCATGAATCTAAACATGCATGTATTTCTATATTTCCTGTCGCATTGTCCCTTAGGAAATCCTACACTGGATACTGGTTGTAGAGCTATTGAATGCCTTATAGTTTGTACTATTCCCCATTCCCTTCTTCTTAGGAAAAGAAATGCAAGATAGTCATTTCCCTAGTTGCCTCATGGTGCTAATTGCATGTGATTTTAATTTTTTGACCATATGTGAAATAGTATTGAATGATCTGCAGCTGATACATATATCATATACAAAGGGAAAAGAACAAGTAAAGTAGGAAGCTTCATAAATAAATTTCTGTGTAGATAAAAGTGGTTTGCCATATTTGCCAGAGCAGCACATTTTATTCTAGGGTTCTTGTGTTTTCTTTATTTTTACATGACAGCATAGGCTTAACATTTGCGGTAAGGGATGGAACTGTGCCCGTTACTGAATTTTTGCCACTGTTTTGTGAGTCATACCTGCATATGCTGTTTTCCGTGTATAAACAGATATTTCAGTCTCTGTCTTAATCATGTCTCATCCTCTGTGAACTGAACTTGCTGAATTTTCAGGGTGCTGAATACGCTTGTCCATATTGCTTAAACAAACTACTCTGTTTGCTGTGCAAAGCCGCAGTATTTTTACACATGTATATGCAATGTGTGTATTCAAAACTATTTCACTTCTGTGGGGAATTCTATATCTGAATCAAGTCATTTTTGCTCCCAAGAGTGACCTCTTCTCTCTAGGGTGCTTGCTGAGGCTCCGTTTATAATCACCAGAGAGGGATAGACACATCAAGTAGGTGATCTGCTCACATAAATTTCACAGATTTCAGTTAGGTCTTTGATTTAGCTGTTCTCTCCACAGACACCTTAAAATGTTCTGTGCCACAACATGAGCTTAAAGATTATAAAGTTAGGAAAGTATAAATCCAGTGGAGTCAAGATATCACCCCACATAATTTTCATTATACCCCTGTGATTACCTAACTAGAATGACTTGAGATTTTAAATATTTCTGTTCTTCAACATACTATCAACGTGGTTGTCAGCAGTCTAATTTGCTATGCACCATATAAGATAGATGAGAAAAATTCATCTCAGAAGAGATGAAGGCCTCAGAAGGCAGCTTATTTCTTCCATGAAACCCCCATGTGGAAGTAACAATTGATTCATGAATTTAATCTGTAGGCTTGTCCTCTCCTTTTGTCTGACTGCCCGGTAATCAGATGTTCTCTGTAGAAATATCTGTATTTTTTTCTGTACTTTCAGATTCTCTTTTTTTTCTTTAAGAAGTTTTTCATTAGAAAAATAAAATTTCATCCAATTTTATTTTATTTTCAACTCTCCTGGGAGGAGTGATATGTAATATCTCTCTCTATCAAAAGATCATGTAGAATCTGTTTGGGCTGTAGTGCTTCATGACAAGAAAACATGAAGCAACATGAAAATCAAAAAGCTGATTCAGTCCAGGATATATATACGTATGCAAATATTTGTCTTCCTCAAATACATTGGTAGTGGTTTGAGGGCAGCCAGAGGGACAGGGCAGAAAAACCTACCAAAAAGAAAATCCCTGTAGCCTAGTGGGCAGGAGATGGACTGCTTCTGGTTTATTGTCACTGTTGTTTTCCTTTGCTTTTCTCCCACAACAGTCTAATGTAAAATGCGTTAATACTGAGAATGAGAGGGCTTGTGGCCTCTGAACTGACTTCTCTTTAAAAACAGTTCTGTCAGCAGGAGGCTCAGTCAAGTTCTGCTTCTTCTGCTGGCTCATCCTCTGATGCAATATTATGCAATAATTTATCAATAAAGTATCATAGGAAAAAGAATATATGACTTCATATCCTTCTAATAACTCATCTTTTTATGCCTCTAAAGTCTCTGATACTTATCATGAAATATATATATACACTTTTTAAATGCTTTTCTAGGAGTTAATTCTTTAGATCTAAGACAGATGATCAAGAACAACTAATGAACAACTAATGAATCTTGCCTCTGCTTCTGATACACATCTCAAAGCCGTCTTTCTCCAAGTTTTTTTACTGTGTCTAAAGTCCATCTCCAGTTGCTAGATGGCAGAAGTCAGGTGTAACTGGAATAACACAGGGCTGAAAAGAGTAAAACCGTCACCAGCCGATGGAGGGAATTTGATTTTAGGACTATAAAATGAGTCTGTGGAACATCTTCTGGAGTCCCTGCAAGATGCAGTCTCCTGTGATGGTGTTAAACATGACTCTGTTGTTTGTCTCTGCTCTGAGGCATTTCATAACAACTGGCATTTCATAGCAACTTGTATATATGCAATTCTAATTGGGAATTTCTCAAAATACTAAGCATGGTGGCATTATAGTAAATGTCTCTACCATAAGAGTACTCAAAGCAAGACCTTACTGCCCTGCAGTCTGTCCATAAATTTATTATTAGCACCCAGTAAATCAGTGGAGCTGTTTTGATTTATGTACACTGAGGCTCTGAACTTAAATATTTTAAGTTTGGATGGGAATGACCTTGACCCTTGAATCTGTAACATACATATTTATTATACAGAAATGCAGGCAAAGACTGCAAATGCTAATTTCTGTAAATATTATTACATTTGACTTTAAAAGTTAAAAAAAAATGCGGAGAGGAGTAGGGAAGACTTTCAAAATCCAGGTTCTCTATTTGTTTGAGAGAAAGAGTCAGCACTACTCAACAGACTTTATATCTTTCTTTGAGGTTATGGAGGACCCAAAAGCCCAGTTCATCTATCAGGACTGTCTCATGTTAGTCACTGGAATATCCCCTTTTGTGTAATTGTAGTATCAAAGGTTAATGTGTATGAAATGCTTTTTAAACAGGCATTATTTACACTATCTCTGGTCATCTCACCACTTGACCATCCTGACTGAGTCCAAGTAGTGTTAGGAGTTATATTTAGCAAGCAGCTGACAGTGACTCATAAACTAGGAGGGAATTTTAACCGTGAAGCACAAAAGAGAAGGTTGCTAATCTTCATGAGTTCCCACAGACAAAGTCTAGGTCTTGCGCTGCGATAGACTGCATGCAAGGATGCCTCATACTCGGGTGCTGAGGTGGCTTTCCTGTAAAACAAAGACTGGTTAAAAACACTATGCAGATCCTTAAAAATCAAAGGCCTTCTGGCTTTATAAGTCCACTTTACTGCCTGATTTTGAAGTTTTCATTTTCAATGCCAGACAGGTTCAAAAAGAATGTCTGTTTTCATTTCAACTAAGCTAATCCGTACATAACATCCTTTCCCACTATTTACTAGACTGCAGCTATCAAACGAAGATATGATGTCTGTGTTTGGGTTAGTTGGTTTAAATTCTAATGACCATGATGTAATCACTATAATCAAGCATAGCTTGTCTGTCTTTGCAATTGGGTCTCTTTGCCATAGGCCCAGGGTGTACCTTCTTGCCTTGTCATTAAACTAACCACAATTCTGCCTAATTTTCAATTAGCAGTAAGCTTGCTATACAAAGTTGTGTGGCCCTAATTCAAAGCTTGCTCCATGAGGCTCTTTGTTCTTTCTTAAAAGTTTACTAATATTTAGATAAGCAATCTCAGTTTGCAGTCATTGCTGGATTGAACTTTCCCTGTATGTTTTTTAATTGTGGTGTTCCCCCACCATCATCACTAAAACTATTCATTAACTCTCTTCATCTCCCATATCCCACATGGGGAAGGCTTTTTGGTAGGGTTACTCAGAAAGAACTTATTTTAAATCTGTGCAGAAATTGTCAAAGAAAAAAAGAAAAAAAGGGGGGGAAAAGAAGTTCTTATAATGTCTTTTTTTTCTGTGCATTTTCTGTGTCTAGGGAAAATTTTAGAAGGTTTATCCTCTCTTCAGAGAAAAGATGGGAAACCTGGATAGATAGAAATTCTGAAGCAATGAAGTGAAGAATTTGAAACAGAATTCGGGAAACTGTTCTGTTCTTTTTACATCCATCCTGGCACTCTCTGTCAGAAGTTTGTCTTCTTACCTTTGAAAATAAAATGCTGTCTGCATCTTTGCATCATTTCTCTGTAGCTTAACTTGTGAAATTGTGGGAAAAAAACACCACTTCACCAGAAGTTAACAGTTTAGAAATTTAACAGAACTGCACTTACTTACAAGAAATGCTTAAAAATAACTTTGAGGATGAAAACAATGCAGAAGGAAGATGTCCTATATGCAATGCACACAGGTAAAATGAGAGATAATTAGATACAAATTTAATCTAATTATTAGGAGCAAATTCTTGCCAATGAGAATTGGTCAATGCTGCATTAAATGAATAGTCATCTCAAGGAACCCACTGCCTGAAAATTTAAAACTACATAGGACTGCCAGGAAATAAACTCCACAGAATAATATCTCATTGATATAGATGGGCTAAGACATTCTATCTTTCTGGTTGAAAATCTGATGCATTTTCTCCTGTCAATATTAAGGTATAGGAATTTCTGTATAGGGTTATTTCCAAAGTACGTCTAGCTGACAAACCTGTTTCTGACAGGAACCCACTGGATATGGTTAGGAGGAGACAATATAAAAAGGAGGCCTGCTACTTGATTAAGAGATAAAAAGATGAGATAAATATATATACAGAGAGGAAGTGACATGAGAATTCTTTTTATTGCCACTTGTTTAGGAAATCCTGACTGAAGCATTACCACAATCATTAAACATATTTCATTTCATTCTCATGCAGCATAGATGCCTTTTTAGGAAGAGAGGCAGTTTTCTTGACTCAAGTCAGGCAAAGTCTTGACGAGTGCTTTGTTTGTCTATGACCAACCCTAATAAAGGGTGGTGGTGGTTTCCAACTGCCCTATAACTGCATGCATGTAAGAGTCTTTGCTGATATCAGAAGGTTTCTCAGTCTCAGATATTCATATGATATCTATACCTTTGCTAAAGTCTATCTCATTTCTAGATACAAATATTCACGATAATTAATGATTTTTGCATATTAAAATAAGCTACCTGTGATGCTAATAGAAAGAAGAAGAATTCTTTATCCATTCTTAAATGAAAACATTTTTTTTCAGCATAGCAAGCAAAGCCTGAAATTAAATTTGTGAAGAGATACACAGAAAGCATTGTTACACGCTTGTCATGTAAGTAAATGTATGCAGTTAACATAATATTATTTATATCAGAAATTGTTTGTTGCAGATTTCATCACCCTGTGGACAGATATTCAAAAATGGCTCTTTATTAGTATGACCAAGGCCAAGATATGTTGAAGTGAAGTCTAAAGAGTTCTGCTTATTTCACCTGCTCTGGGGAAGAAGTTTACTGTAAACTTTGTTTTCTGATTTTTGGACTACTTAAACTGCAAAACCTTAACTGTGGAAAGAAATGAAATATTTGTACAGACAGGCAGGCAGGTACTTATCCAGTCCTGCATTAAAAGTAATGGGGAAGAAGGACAGATTAAATTAAAAGCAATACAAAAAGCAGGAGGAACTTGCCATGAGTTGTATTCTGCCCATGAATGCAGTTTAATTGTGATTTCCTGAACTTAAATGGAACTCCCAGTGAACCGAGGTTTTGTAATGTCCCCAAGGATCATCTTGAATTCATCATTGGCTTCTATATTTCCAGACTCAAAATGTGAATTTACCAGTGCAGCCAGCTAGTGAAGAAAGTCTGCCCCGAGCCTTGAGCACGCTGAAAATGCCAACCCACGCTGCAGGAAGTCTCTCTCTCTCCCATCTGGAAAGCAGTGGATGTAGAAACATTGTGGGCCAGCCAAATTTGAAGTGGCTGCACTAGCTAGAAAATAACCTACCAAGCTGTCCAAGCCCCTCAGAAATCATCATCTAACTTCTCTGTCTGAATCTTCCTTGGTTGTACCACTTCCCTGGGCATAGCAATACCCCCTTTTTAGAACAGACCAGATAAGCAGCAATTCTAAATTTAAGGGAGTGGTGCCAGCTCCCTCCTAGGAAGGCAGGTAGAGAACCACTAAAGAAACTACCAGGAAGGTGGGGTATTTTGCATTCTTTTCCTTAACCCCTGAATTAAGGCTAAACTTTTCTCTATTTCAGTCCCACTGTTTTCACTCTGCCAGCCCCTGTAAGACAGGACCATTTTTTGATGCTGCTGTAGCTTCTTGAGAGGCATGAATGTTTTTATTCTTCCACCTCCTGAATCCAAATGCTAACCTGAGCAGTATTCCAAGAATATGAAAAAATTTAACAGGAATGATGTAATGCTGTGTAAGTGCACTCAGGCTTTTACATGCCAGTGTCCTGCAAAAGTCTTTCCTCCCAAAGAATAAATTACACATGATGAAGTCTGCAGCAAACCACCCACCCACTCAACCCTTCTCTCTTCCTCCTCATGAACTTGTCAACAAATTGGACCAAAAATTGACCCCATGTTTACATTGCTTCAGTCAGCAACATCTGCCTTGTCACTGTCTATTTGGAAAGTAGTAGACACTGCAAGCAGAAAAGCATAAAACTAAGATGAAATATTTAAAAATTGCTTTAGGGTTATTTTTACCTATAAAACCACCTAATATATTTACCACCTAAATGCGGTTTACTTAATGTGTTTTATCCAAACTTAATTTGCCTATAGGCATCTGTGTTATATGGTACAGCATAACTACAAGCAAAGTCAAGATGAGGAAATGGAACATGCTCATTCATATAAGTTTTCTTTCTTTC